>VZTD01003898.1:647654-673054 GCA_013397725.1 Rhagologus leucostigma | reverse complement strand
AAAAAAAAAAGAAGGGAAAAAAAATAAAAAAAGAAGGAAAAAAATAAAAATAAAAAATAACAGCTGCTTAATAAAACATTCCCAATATCAATAAAACATCATTAATTCTCAGTTATGTCCCTGTGTGCCAGGACAGGTTCTGAGCACAGGAATATTCCCAAGGGAGATGGAGCACTGTGAAATCACGGGTCGAGCTGGGAAAAGGTGTTGTTCCAAGAAGGAAAATAGAGTCTGTAGGGAAAGGTGCCTGCCTGCAGCCAGGAGCCTCCTCCTGGATTTTCCAGCTCACCTGGCTCATGGCTTCTCAGCTGAGGTCAAGTGTAACAGAGCCCTGCATGGATCAGGAAAAATCATGGATTTGTCCTTTTCCAGCCTGGGCTGGGACTGTTTGGGTCCAAGCCTTTCCCAGCTGGATGGATCCTGGAGGCCCTTCCAGCCCTGCTCCCACTCCTGGCTCCTCTGGCTGCCCTGGGAATCACAACCCTTCCTGGCTCAGGGATTCACTGCCCGCGAGAGCCGAGGGATGAGATCCCTGATATCCCAATATCCCTGATATCCTGAGGGAAAAGCTCTGTGCCAGCCCACGCAGCTCTGCTGCAGCCCCAGATGGGGCCAGGATGGGAATTTTCCCTCTGGAGCTTGTCCATGTGGATCGATCCTTGGACACGTGGTGCTGGCAGCCTCCTCCAGATTCCAACCTTTCAAGGCTGTATGAGAGGCACGGGTCTGAGTTATCCAATCCCGGCCTGCCTCAGGAATCACCCATTCCAGCTGGGACAAGAGAGGGAACTTGGGAAAAACACAGGAAGGGCATGTCAGAATGAGTCTAGAGGAATTCGTGGGGCTGCTCCAAGGGCTGGAGCCCCTCTGCTCTGGAGCCAGGCTGGGAGAGCTGGGAATGTTCACCTGGAGAAGAGAAGGATCCAGGGAGAGCTCAGAGCCCCTTGCAGGGCCTAAAGGGGCTCCAGGAGAGCTGGAGAGGGACTGGGGACAAGGCCTGGAGGGACAGGACACAAGGAATGGCTTCCCACTGCCAGAGGGCAGGGATGGATGGGATATTGGGAATTAGGAATTCCTGGGTGGGCTGGAATTCCCAGAGCAGCTGTGGCTGTCCCTGGATCCCTGGCAGTGCCCAAGGCCAGGCTGGACACTGGGGCTTGGAGCAGCCTGGGACAGTGGGAGGTGTCCCTGTTGGAACTGGATGGGCTTTAAGGTCCCTTCAACCCAAAACGTTCTGGGATTTTGGCACTGAAGCAGGGAAGGGATCCAAATAAACTGAGGAGATTTTTCCCAGATATCCAGAAGGTTCTTCTGGCTGAAGGAGCTCCTTCACTGAGCTCGCCATGGGAGGAGCAGGCAAACAAATTCTGTGCGTCCAGGAGCTGGGCTGCTCATCCCATTCCCACCCCTGCCATGGGCAGAGACACCTTCTGCTATCCCAGGGTGCTCCAAGCCCTGTCCAGCCTGGCCTTGGACACTTTGTCCACTCAAAGCTTGAATCCTATCCAGAAAAAAAGCAGGAAGGAGCACACCCAGCTTTCCATGGGGACTTCTGGAAGTGTCTGAGAGGAAGGAGAGGGAACGGCACAGCACGTCCAGCTTTGAGGGGAAAAAAAGCAGATCCAGTACAAAAATCCCCTGTGCCAATACAACAACTCTCCCTCTTTTTCCATTAGTTTTTCCTGAAAAACCAGAGATAACAGCACAGCAAAAGCTGCACCTGGCTGAGATAAGGAGCAGGGCCCACGAGGGTGGTGACAGCTGATAAGAGAGGCTCCGTCAGTGTCCCAGATGGAAAGATCCCTTCAAAGCCCTGACTCCTCATCTCCCGTGGCATTTGGCAGTGCCTGTCACTGCAAGGCAGCCAACGGCTCGTTACGGTTCCCTGGATTTATTCACGTCGTTCCTGGGAACAGCAGAGGGGACAGGAGGGACAAGGCCATCCATTAAGATGAAGAATTCTGGGGGCAGTGCCATAAATCCAAAGCCTGGCTGCAGTTCTGGGTCGCATTTGAGTAACAGTGAGGTCCCGCCAAGGATATCTCTGTCCCCACCCTGTTTATGGCTCCAGCTCCCCCTAAATTTAGACCCTGATTCTCCACTCTCTAATTAGGGGGAGAAAAAGCCCCACACCTTTGCTCAGGGAGGGGTTTTGGCAGGGTTTCCCTTTTTTCAGCCCAGCTATTTATTGTCACAGCCTCACAGGTGCTCAGTTATCTCTGAGCTGTCCGTTCTGCCGGCAAACGTAGCTGGAATTAGCAACAGGCTGAAAAAGTAAATCCCAGTTTTTCGGGGAATGGTGACACAACAGGCACCAGCAGCCTGGGCACAGGGGATTTGTCTCCGTGAGCAATCCAGCTCAAAAGGATGGAGGAGAAAATAAGAATTTGATGGTTTTCTTCCCAAAAAATGATGGGAGACCGCAGGAGCAGGGAATGGTGAGTCTGGGTGAGCAAGGTTAGAAACAGGGAGTTGTGGAATTGTTCAGGTTGGAAAAGCTCTCTGAGATCATTGAGTCCAGCTGTTCCAAGGCCACCACTGCCCCGTGTCCCCAAAGTGCCACTTCCACAGGGATTTGAAATCCCTCCAAGAATGGGGACTCCACCTGGGCTGGACAACCCCTTCCAGGCAGGAATGCTCCCTGATATCCAACCGAAACCTCTCCTGGCACAGCTTGAGGCTGTTCCCTCTTTTCCCACCACTTGTGCAAAGATAAGAGGGCAAAGGCGGCTCCAGAAGCTCAAATCCACAAGGAAAAGAGCAGGGATGCACCAAGGATGTGCCAGCCAAGATGCTGCCAGTGGGATGAGCAGGGAGGGGTGCCAGGCAGGTGGGGAGCGTGTCACCAGCTGTGCCAGGCTGTCACCAGCTGTGCCAGCTGCCGTGTCCCAACACGTGCTGCTGTGGCACAAGGAGAGCCCCGGAGGGCTCAGCCTCTTCCCGAGGCATCCCAGGGCTCCCGCAGCTCCAGAGGCTGCTCCAAGGAAAGGGCATCTCTGTCCCTGCTTTGCAGAATAAAAAGTTACCTAAACCCTAGATGGAAACAGCAAATGTTCCATTATTCCTGCAGCCACAGCCGGGAGCAGATCCACTGCCCAGGCTGGAAAATGACGAATCCGTGGTTTTTCCTGATCCTAACTGGAAACAACAAATGTTCCCTTATTCCTGCACCAACTGGCTTTAAAATAAGTTCACACTCTCAGCAGTTTCCTGAAGCGGAGGGTGACGCCTGGAGAACAAAGCTTTGGTGACACTCAGAGGACAAAAAGCTTTGGTGACACCTGGAGAACAAAAACTTCGGTGACACCTGGAGAACAAAAAGCTTTGGTGACACCTGGAAAAGTGACAGTTGGAGAATAAAAAGCTTTGGTGAGACTTGGAGGACAAAAAGCTTTGGTGTCACCTGGAGAACACAAAGCTTTGGTGACACCTGAAAGACAAAAATCTTTGGTGACACTCAGAGAAAAAAAAGCTTTGGTGACACCTGGAGAACAACATTCCCGAGCCTAATATCTTTATTCCTTGTGTATTCTGGGTGTTTTTAGTTCTACTCGAGCTTTCTGGAGTCCTGATGGATCAAATTCCAGCTTAATTAACAGATCAGACAGATTAATTAACTGCCAGAGAGCCGCTGGCAGAGGCAAGAAGCTGCAGACGGAGAAATCCTTCAGAGGGGCTCTGAGCAACTGATCCCATTAAAATGTCCCTGCCCGTGGATGGGCTTTAACATCCCTTCCCAAACCATTCCATGATTCCAAGACAATCAGTGGAGGCGGACAAGGAGCCCCTACAAGTGGTGGCCTCACAACTGCTGAGCTCTTCCCTGGGGATTTCAGGGGCTGCTGGCACCTCTGCGTCCCTGGGAGCCTTCAGGAAAACATTTCCTTGGAGCAACCTCTGTCAGTGACAGGGAAGAATTCTGGAATAATGCGGCCAGGCTGCTCCACATGGATTCATCCTAATAATTAGGATCAAGCACAGCAAAGCAGTGTTTGAGCGGCACATCAAGAAATCATCCAAACTGGAGATTACCTAGAGAGAATCTCCCCAAGGAGCTGTTGGAATTCAAATCGTCCAAGGAATTCAAACCCAGCTTGGCTCAGGAATATTGAGGAATCCACACTGTGCCGGCTGGAAGGGAGAAGTGAAGTTATTTGTGTGTCCTACTTGTGGAATATTTATGAATTTGGAGGTCTGACCGGCCAGGATTAATCATCCTCTGCCTGAGAGCTGCAGTTTGGGCCCAGCTCATGATTCATGCCCTGATGTGATGCCGGAGTTAAGACAGGGCTGAGCTGTGGCGCAAAATAGATTTGAGCAAGATCATTCCGCCCGGGAAGGGCAGCGAGGGATAATTATTCATGAAGGATAATTATGCTGGTTCTGTCTGTAAACAGAAGCTGAAACTGCTCAGCCTGCTCAGGTTTTTTTGGGAGAAATGTTGGGGAAAACCAAGGAGCTGCTGCTGGAAGGGACCCGGAGGTGAGAGAAGAGTCCGGGAGCAGATTTGTTGATCTAGTCAAACGATTGGAAAAGCAGCTGAAGTCAAGGGAAAGAAAACTCCAGGGAATTTCCTTTACCCTTTCCATGGCCTTTCCTCCCCATGGAGGAGGGTCCATCAAGGCATTGGTGTGGAAGGGAAATGGAGCGGCCTGCTGGGAATTCCTGGTTGGGTTTCACGGGTGCTTTCCCATCATTCCAGTTCCTGTGTCCCCCCAGGCAGGGGCTCAGTTCCAAAGGGGAGAGTCCATGTTTTCTGGGGCACAAACCACTCCTAACTGCATGTGAGGACACAATATCCACCAGGGATTTTATGGAATCACAGAATAAGTTGGAAAAGCCTTCCAAGAACACCAAGTCCAACCATCAGCCAGCACCGCCACCGTGGTCACCACCAACCTATGTCTTCAAGTGCCACATCCACACATTTTTTGAACGCTTCCAGGGACGGGGATTCCCCTGGACAGCCTTTTCCACCCTTTCTGAGAAGGAATTTTCCCTAGGATCCAGTTTAAACCACCTCTGAGGCTGTTTCCTATCATCCTTAAGTGATGGTGAGGCCTTGGACAAAAGGTCCAGTCATGAGAGTTGGGATGATCCTGATTTTTGGACAAAAATTCTGCTCAGGCAGGGAAATAATTCCAGGATCAGTGCCTGGAACACAACAGTGAAGCCCTAAACCAGCACCTTGCTCTGCAGCCAGAGGGAAGAGGAGCAGCTGAAACTCAGAACATGCAGAGCCAGCAGCAAATTAGGGAAATTAATGCCAGTGCTGAGGAGCATCCACGGATGAGGAGAACCACGGGATGAGGAGTCCATCCACAGCCCTCTGGAGAAGAACAAACGGACTCTGCCGCACAGAGGATGTCTGCTCCCAGAAATCCTGCTGGAAGCAATCCGTGGAGGGTGGATTCATCCCACAGAAATCAGATTTCCCAAGGGAACGGGCTGCGGAGCAGGACAAGGCCTGGCCTGGGCCTTTCTCTGCTGTGTGATGGGAAGGGGATCCCAAGGATGGAATTAACAAGAACAATCTCTGCACATTAAACAGGAAAACAGAACCATAAAAGCCAAAGATTTTAACAAAATCCAGCATTTTTCTGTCCCTTCTGCTTCCTGCTCCTTCCCAAGATAAACTCCAAGGATGATGGGTCCCCAAACCCATCCATTTGCTGCAGTAACCAAAGGCCTCTCTCTGTTTCCTGGAGCCACCGTGAACAATCGCTCTGGACGGTGCTTAAGGTTTACAAATATCTTAATCAGCCACTAATTACCTCCCAAACCCCACATCCTCATTATGCAACGAGGCTGTGATTCCAATAAACATTTCGAGCTGGAATCGAGGTCTCTTTCATGTCTCATCAAAGCAGGAACAGGATGACCAGAGGACTCCTGTGGCACAACCAGATCAAGGCTGCAGGTCCTGGAACGGCAGCCTGGAGCTTTAATTAATTCATTATTTAATGGAGGGCTGATTAGCTTGACAGGAAAGCCCTTTTGATACTGCACAGCCTCACATGTAGCAGTTCTCCAAGAATTTGTCTGCCTGGATGTAGCAGAACTTATGGAAAGCCAAATTTATCCCTGGAAGTGTTGGAGCAACCTGGGATAGTGGGAGGTGGCGCTTCCAACCCAAAGATCCCTTCCAACCCAAACAGCTCCATGATTCCACAATTCCAGGAGATCTGGAGGCCTCCAGGCTGCCCTGTGCTCGCCCAAAATCCATGTCCTTCTCCGGGATGTTCCCATCCTAAGCTCTGCACATCTTCAGGCTCAATCCGAGGGCAGGAATTTGTTTGGTGAATTTTCCATGTAGGACATCTGGCTGTGCCCACACAGGGCGGGAATGAGCCGCTGGAAGGGCTCCCTTAGGAAAAGATGGATCACCACCACCTCCAGACCTTCCCGTGGCAATTCAGAGCAGCAAAACCAGAAAATAAAGGAAAATATCCCAAAATAACGACTCTCTTCCCTGCACAATAACATCTCCAGGGAAAAGGTGGAAAGGGAATGAGCCAGAAGGGGAAAATGCTGGTTTTTGGGAATAGAAACAGTGTGAAAGCCTGTCCTGAACAGAGCAAGCCATCCCAATCACAAAGCTTATTCCTCCTGCTTAAATCCAATATTTAAGGCAGAGAAAAAATCCCTTGCACAGACCGACACTCTCTGATCCACCTCTTTTGTTTTGCTTACCACGAACCCACTTTATTGAGGTTTCTGTTGTTTTTTTAACATCTTGTTGTTTTTTTAGCATCTTCTGCCTCCAGGTTTCCATGACATGATCCCACATATCCAGAAAAACCCAGCCTGGCTCTCAGTAACATTTGCCCAGGGTGGGTTTTATGGATGACAGGGCTTTTCTAGGGCAGATATTCCACATTTGAGTCTCGATTCCCACTCTTCGGTGACCTATTTTATAGCGATATGGGGGAAGCAGCGAGAGCGAGGGGATTACTTCAGGTCCATTTATGTAAGATACTCAGGACACAAATCCGTGCTTTTCCCGCTGAAAATGTCAAGGGAAAACAATATTCCCGCAAAACAAGGGGCAATTCCAAGTGTGTCAAGAGCCACGCGTCCCTTCCCAACCTGCTGGAGGGGAGAATTCACGGATTTCCTCCTTTATTAGGATTTGACACAGCCCCTCCTGCCCCTCTCGGTGACTCCAGGAGGAGCCTCATAAACATGAGGAAGAGGAGATTCCCCCCCCATCCCAGACATCCAGAGGGATGTTAATAAATCCCTGCAAGCCCTGGCATTTGGGAAATGTGTTTGTGCCTGGGCCTTCTGTTCCTAATTAGCAGAGCAGTAATGAATCTTGATGAATCAGTAATGACCTTCAAAGCACTGCAACTATTTCAGCTTCCGCTTGGCTGGGTAATGAAGTCATTCCAAGAGCAGAATTCCTTTTAGGATGCTAAAAAAGGCCGAGCCCAAATTCCACATTTTCTTCCCCCTTTCCTGATTTTCTGGAGTGTTCCAGGACAGGAAATTTAAGGGGTGACAGAATTCATCCCCTCCTGCAGGGATTGTGGTGAGCTGATAGGAATGGCCAGCTAATGGATGTTTCCAGGAAATCCCATCGATTTTCCAAAGGAGTCCCCGGGAAGTACAGGGAATTCAGTGCTTATTGGATGAATGAGTGCACACACAGCACTGTTTGCTCAACCTGGGCAGGGAGGTGACAAAGTTTGCATGGAGTGGTCATCCATCATTCCAAAGTTGGCTCTTCCTCCATAAGAATCCTCACAGTTCTTTCCCTGATGGTAAAATCATGCAATCATGGAATGGTTTGGGTTGGAAAGGACCTCAAAGCCCATCCAGTGCCGCCCTTGCCATGGGCAGGGACACCTCCCACTGTCCCAGGCTGCTCCCAGCCCCAGTGTCCAGCCTGGCCTTGGGCACTGCCAGGGATCCAGGGGCAGCCACGGCTGCTCTGGGAATTCCAGCCCAGCCCCTCTCCACCCTCCCAGACAGGAATTCCTAATTCCCAATATCCCATCCATCCCTGCCCTCTGGCAGTGGGAAGCCATTCCCTGTGTCCTGTCCCTCCATGCCTTGTCCCCAGTCCCTCTCCAGCTCTCCTGGAGCCCCTTCAGGCCCTGCAAGGGGCTCTGAGCTCTCCCTGGAGCCTTCTCCTCTCCAGGTGAACATTCCCAGCTCTCCCAGCCTGGCTCCAGAGAGGTTCCAGCCTTTGGAGCACCTCCATGACCAAAAATGATCCAATAGGAAACTTCCTCAGGTTTGTGCTGTTTGATCAAAGCAACTCAGCCCCTGATGAAGGGTCAGGGAATTCCAGAACAGTTTGGGATTAAAACTCGTCCCATTCCACCCCTTCCATGGGCAGGGACACCTTCCACTATCCCAGGCTGCTGCAAGCTACATCCAGCCTGGTCTGCTTGGAAATCCTCCTGGTGGGAAGCGCTCCGCGTATCCCGTTATTCCATGAGCGAAGGAAAACCATGGGGTGGCTCCATCCAAACAAAACCGACCCCAAGGGGCCTCTCCTCACCTGTGCTGCTGGAGATGTTGACATCGATGCTGATGTCCGAGATGCCACCTCCCTTGAGGGACGCTACGCACGTGTAGGTCCCGAAGTCCGTGAACTTCAGGTCGATGATGTCCAGGTTGGTGGTGCCGGGGGACACGTCGGGGTCGGTCTGGGTGATCACCATCCTCTCCGAGCTCCGCAGGGGCCGCCCGTTCTTGAACCAGCTGAAGGTGAGCTCCTCCGAAGGGATGGCCTCCACCTGGCACGAGATCTTCACCTCCCGCCCGATCTGGATGTTGTCATCTTTGTGATACGGGTCAGGGGTGATCCAGAATCGTCCTTTTTTTAAGGCTGAAACACGAAAAAAGAAGAGTTGGCCACAAAAAAATAGAAATTCGGCTTCACTGGAGGCCTAAATATGATTTTAAAAGGGGCTGCAGCCACTGGATTTAATTTTTAATTAAAAAATTTGTCTTTAAGAAGTGGGGAAAAAACCCTAATTTTGAGCTATTTATCCCCAGTCCCACAGGGTGGAAGAGGTTTCTTCCATTGAGGAAGGCAACATTTTTAAGGAGAGAATGGAAAATTTTACATTTTTGCAGGAAGATCATCATTTTGGATGCTGCTCCTTAGTTCTAACCACATCTTAAAGTATCCAACTGGTTGATTTTATTTATTCATTTATTATTTAGTTTATTTACATTATTCATTTATCTATATTTATTTAAGGCAGCTTCATGGCTTTAATCAAGATGGAATTTTTTGCACTTTTCTTTAGAGAGCATCTCTCCTTCCCTTGGGAAAGCCTCAGCCAGTTCCCAGGAATCAGCACGAACACCAGCTTGGAATCACGAGGATGAACCAGTTGGGAACTGCCACAGAATTAAACTCTGAGACACGAGCTGAGCTTTTGTTGTGTGGAAATAACAGCACAAACAATGCTTACACACACAAAACCCCTCAGTATTTGATGCAGATCCTTTTGAGGCAGGGGAAAACCAAAAAAGAACTCGATGGGCACGACCAGAGCGACGTTTCAGCCCGAATTAGTTGCTCATAACCTCAATAAACTATTTTTATTTCTGAATTTTCAGCAGTTTTTCCTGCCTAGAACTGAACAAAGTCTAGCAGGGAAGTCAGGGTAACTTTCCTTTGTTAGGATGAGTGGTAAAGGAACAACTCCAAGGTAAGAAAACGGGGCAGAACCTCAAAATTTGGGTCAAAGCTGTTTCTTGCAGGGAGAAGGGGGTTGGAACTCGATGATCATTAAGGTCCTTCCAACCCAAGCCATTCCATGACTCTGGATGAGGTCTCCAAAATCCCTTCAGACCTTCCTGATTTCCACCATGTTGGGAACACCTGAGCTGAGTTTGGTACAAACCCCCTAGATAAAGGAAAAGGGATTTTTGTATCATTTTCTCCTCCCAGCAATCCCATAAAACAGCGGCTGGGATTTTCTTCATCTGTAGATTCCTGGACCTCCATTTCCAGGAGGACTTTCCAAAATGCCCAGAAAATTGAGGCACGCCATGGATTTTATCTCTGTGTTATCAGTTACACCTTAGGAATTGCCAAAAGGGTTCCATGGGGTGAGACACGGAAATAAAAGAGAAGTTGAAGGTTGGGGAAAGGAGCAAGGTAGAGAGTGATAGGATGAAGGGGAATGGTTTTAAACTAAAAGAGAAGGGAGATTTAATGGGATATCGAGAAGGAATTCGTGGCTGGGAGGGTGGGGAGGGGCTGGGCTGGAATTCCCAGAGCAGCTGTGGCTGCCCCTGGATCCTTGGAAGTGTCCAAGGCCAGGCTGGACAAGGCTTGGAGCACCCTGGGATAGCGGGAGGGATCCCTGCCCATGGCAGGGATGGATGGAATCATCTTTAAAGTTACTTCCCACCCAAACCATTCCATGATTCCATGATTAACCAGCAAAATGTGGGAGATGATGCTGCAGCCCCTTCCCAGCAGGGATTTCGGAACGCCACCAGCACACAGAGCTCCAAAGCAGCCGCAAATGCACAAATAAATCTGTAACTGAGACTCAGCAAAGCGCCAGCCTCGCTCAGAAGAGGCCCCGAAGAACGAGGATGTGATCAAACAACCCAAGATGAAACAACTTTTGTCCTCAAACTCCTCACAAACAGTCCCTGCCCTCCCTCATTAATTATATTTTCAAAGTATTTCAGTCAAGCAGGGCCTATTTGCATTCATCGGGTTCAGTTGTTTTTTTCCCACCCCCTCCCTGATCAACCCCAAATTTTCCTTTAATGCTCCGGAATGTTCCTGCCTTGCCGATTTCCACCGGCTCAAACACCACCACTAAATACATCAAGTTCTGCACCATTTGCAGGCTCCGACGCGAGAATTACTGACCCCTGGCTGCTTCCCAAGTGGATGCAGGACACAGGGAATGCTCGGATTTTTGGCTGCTGGTGGTTCTGTCCCTGTTCAACCTGTGACAACAGGGCCATGGAGCAGCAAAACCCCAAATTTCTGATTTTAACCTTCACTGAGCAGCCAGAGGCTCCCCAAGGAACCCTCTGTGAGCTCCCCAGAGGAGGTTTTGGGTAATTTTTGTTGTTCCCCTCAGGTTTTTCAGCGATTTTGTTTTGACCCGTTCACAGTGAACGAGAGGAGAGCATCACCCAAGCAGATGTGGAGCCCTGCATGGTCTTGGAGCAGACGTTGGAGGTTTGGAGAGCTCAAAACCCAGCCTGGCCCTCATTCCTGAGCACCCAGAACAGGAATTTTCCCAAGTATGTTCCAATACTTTCACGCCCAGCCCCACCTCACTTCCAGGATCCTCCAAAATCACCGGGAATTCTGTGGCTCAGCTGCATCCCCTGGGTCAGACAAGGCAGGAAAACTTTCCTGGTGCCCAGATTTTCTTGATCCTTTCCTGTCCCCTTCTCACATGTGGGAAAAGGAGTTTGTGATCCTGGGAAGGATTCTCCACGTAATTTTTAGGGACAATGGATTGCAGAGACACAGCAAGGAAATGGCCGAACATCACAGAATTCCAGGATGGACTGGGTTGGAAGGAATTTCAAGGATCATCCAGTGCCACCCCTGCCATGGACATGGACCCCTTCCGCTATCCCAGGGTGCTCCACGCCCTGTCCACCTGGCCAAACCATCCTGGAATTACGTGATAATGGATGAAACAAGAAAATCTGCTCCAGTACCACACATGGGCAGAGCCCTGCAGTCCATATTTATTTTTATGCGGAATTCCAGCCTAAATGGATCCCTTTGCTGCCCAAAAACCTCATTCCCAGTGAAGAAAAACTCATGGAAATCCTTCCCTGTTGTCTCTGCAGTAACTTGTCCACTGCAATCAAACCAAGAGTAGGAAAATCAAAGTTTTTATCACAAGCTCTGAAGAGACACCAAATCTTTGTTTATTTTGGCTGTGGGCAACTAAGCTGGGTCTGTCTTCAACATTCTCCAGGATTCCCTTAAATTCCATTTTATCTGAGAAGAAATCATTCTAACAGTTGTCCAAAAGCTCTTTTTTTTGCTGGTGATTATCCCAGTGTGGTCATTAAACTTCGTTCTCTTCCATGAAAATACATTTTGACACAGTTCTGTGGATAAAGAGCAGGGAAAACTCGGATTTGTTATTGCCAAATATTCTTGTTTGCTGTCGTGGGCCAGGAAAATATTGGAGAGGAAAATAGCAGTGAGGAAATGACAGATTTCTGGCTTAATTGTAAAACTTAATTATGAATAGAAGAGCAAAACCACACCCCAAATAACAGAGTTTGTGGATATCAGCTCTGCAGAACGAAAGGGCAGCACAAAATCATGGAATGGTTCAAGTTAGAAGAGACCTAAACCCCCACCCAACCCCTCCCCTGCCATGGGCAGGGACCCCTCCCACTGTCCCAGGCTGCTCCAAGCCCCAGTGTCCAGCCTGGCCTTGGGCACTGCCAGGGATCCAGGGGCAGCCACAGCTGCTCTGGGAATTCCAGCCCAGCCCCTCCCCACCCTCCCAGCCAGGAATTCCTAATTCCCAAGATCCCATCCATCCCTGCCCTCTGGCAGTGGGAAGCCATTCCCTGTGTCCTGTCCCTCCAGGCCTTGTCCCCAGTCCCTCTCCATCTCTCCTGGAGCCCCTTTAGGCCCTGCAAGGGGCTCTGAGCTCTCCCTGGATCCTTCTTTTCTCCAGGTGAACATTCCCAGCTCTCCCAGCCTGGCTCCAGAGCGGTTGCAGCCCTTGGAGCAGCTCCGTGGTGTCCTCCAACACATCCACACCTTCCTTGCCCTGAGAAGCCCAGACCTGGATGCAGTTCTGGTCATAAGGACACAGCCTGGGTTGGAACGAAATCTAAAATAATTCCAAAACCATTAAAAAATAGAGTAACGAAATAAAAAGTCTGAGTTTTTAGGAAGGACACCCCAACTTAGACCACTCTCAAAATTCAAATTCCTTAAAATGGGCATTTAGAATCATGGAATTGTCCGGGATGGAAAAGTCCCCTGAGATCAGGAAGTTCAACCATCAACCAGCACCACTAAAACCAAGTCCTCAGCTGCCACATCCACTCACTTGGGCACAATTCCAGGGATTGTGACTCCATCTCACCCCTGAGCAGCCTCTTCCAACCCTTTCCAATCCATGAGGAAAAGACTCTTGAGATAACTGAGAAAATGCCGCTTCCCAAATATTCCCTTCGCATCCCAAGACAGGCTTGAAGCAAATTCCTGCTAAAAAAAGCCCCACGTTCCCAACATTTCACCACCAGCTCATTCTGCTCCTGTCAGCATGGTTTGAGCTGGAAGTTTTTTAAATCCTCAACTTCCAGAAGCTCTCCGAACAATTAAGATGTCAAAACGTCTTCTCCTAAAGCATCTCCAAACTTTTTAATATCAAGTAATTATTTGGCACTTCCAAGGCCAGATGCATTCCCACTTCCAATTTAAATGCAAATCCCACGGAGAGACTTCAGGTTTTGTCTCTACTTTTAGAAAACGCTGCTAATTTTGCAAAGAAAGGGATTTATTATTCCATGTGGCAGGTGCCTGTTTTTCCGTGTGCTCGGCTTAATTAGCTCCTGGCTCCTTCGGCGCTGCTCTTTTGAAGGAGGGGGAGGTTTGGACTCCTTTGAATGAGGAAAATTTCAGTTTACAACTTGCTCCAAATCTGATCCATTAAAGAGATGAAGGCGAGATCAAAGGGGGAGAAACACAGCGTGGTTCCACTTTTAACGGCTTTTAGAAGGAAAGATTCCATGGAAATCAGCGGCACCAGGAGAAAAGACGTTGGGGGTTGGGAACAGATGGTCTTTAAGATCTCCTCCAGCACAAACTATCCCGTAATTCAGAGAAATATCCAGGTGGGATTGAGCTCAGGAGGTTCCTTCTCCGATCTCCAGCTCACACCAGGTTTTCCAGGGCTTGAAGACCGCCAGGGATGGGAATTTCACAACTTCCCACCCTCAGCTCCCAGCTTGGGAAAACCAGGAGCTGTCCCAGTGGTGTCACTGGGTTTGGAGACAGAAATTGATGTGTCCCTCCACTTTTCCTGATGGAAAGATGTTTCCTCCCTGATTTTAAGGAGATACAGATGATGGACCATGGATGAGATCCCAACACATTCACGTGAGGGTGAAATTCCAAAAGCTGCAGGAATTTGACCGAGAAGAAACAGGGACAATTCAGCAGCTGGAATTTCATCGCTTTTAAAACCCCAAGCAGAAGAAAAAGGGGAAAAAAGCCGAAATATTTCCTATGCTCCAAATCCCAGATTGCCAAGACATCGATACACGGCCGGAGTTGGAGCTCAGGGCTGCCCCATCCCAGAGGAAAACGGGAATTCAGGAGTCTCGTCACAAGCCAGACAAGAATTGGGATATAAATTAAACCCTTCAGAGAAGCTGCCACAACCCCCAGTGGGCTGTGCACTTGCCAAACAAATTTTAAATCCTTGGAATGTTGCAGCTGGGTGTTTTCCAGGGCCTTTACAAAGTTTAATCCTTGTGCCAAAGCTGTCCGAAAAAAAAAAAGCCTTGCTGAGTTTTCCTGCCCCAAAATGATCCACTGGAAATCCTCCCTCTTTTCTTTGTATATGAAACTCAGCTATTCTCCCAGTCCTAGAGAAACCCCCCATTCCAAAGGTTTCCACACGGGATTATCCCTATTCCTGCTTCTGGGGTGGCTCAGGAGCTGCGTTGGAGTTCAGGATTTCCTTAGAACCTGGATTTCTTCCAACATGGGATGCATTTCCCTTCAACGCTTTTTCTCCCACTCTTAAATACCTCAAAACTACATCAGGATCCTGTAAAACTTCCCAAGATTTGTCAGGCTGGGCAGAGAACTATTTAATCCCAGTCCCAGTTGCTTGATGCACCAGGAAAAGTGTCTTAAAACACATTTCAAGGGCAGCAAAGCACCTTGGTAACATCAGAACAAACCAGTTGGAACTCATCCTTCTTGTCTTGGTGTCCTCCTCCTTCACTAGGAGAAAAAACTTGGAAAAATTCAATTTTTTCTCTGCCAAGAAGAAAATGTTGCTAAAAGTACCCAGATCTTGTCTTGTGTTACCAGCCAGGATCTAAACCAGTATTAAAATACAGCACAAAACCCTGCCAAAAAACAATTATCAGGTTTTAGTAATTAATAACTTTCAGCCAAACAAAAGTAAGAAAAAACTTTATCCTTCCCCCAATGGAATCCCAGGATCATTGAGGTTGGAAAAGCCCTCCAAGGTCNNNNCCCCCCTGAGCCTCCTTTTCTCCAGGCTGAGCCCCTTTCCCAGCTCCCTCAGCCGCTCCGGGGGCTCCAGCCCCTTCCCAGCTCCGTTCCCTTCCCTGGACACGCTCCAGCCCCTCCATGTCCCTCAGTGTCTTGAGGGACCAGAACTGGACACAGCCCTCAAGGTCCCTCAGCAGTTCCAGCACAGGGGACAATCAGGACAATCCCTGCCATGCTCCTGGTCCCACACAATTCCTGATCCAATCCAGGTGCCTTTGGCCTCTTTCCCATGTGGCCACCCTGGGCTCATGCCCAGCCACTGCCCCCAGCATCCCCAGGACAAAATGGGGAAAAAACGTGTCCACCTGAACACAAGGAGAGGGATCCAAGGAATCCCATCTCCTGAAATCCCTTCTGATAAATCCTTCCAGACACGTGGTGCCCAACCGGCTCCTCATGATGTCCTCCAGAGCGCAAACACCCTTCAAAATCAAATTCCTGCTCACAAAAACTCTGGGAAGTCCTAATGGAAGGGCATAAGGATCAATAAACCATCTAGCATTTTCATGGGAATGCCTTTTATGAACTCATCCATGACCCTCCAGCCTGGGAAGAGCTCACAGATCGGAGCCTGCTCCGGCAGATAATAAAAATAAATGGATTTATTCAACTCCAAAGCTCCACTTTTTCCCGCATTCATTCCCAGAGCTGTAAACTTTTAGGGAGCGCACTGGGAACTTATGGCTGTAGGAACACTCTGGATGTGCTGCAAGATCAGTTTTGCTCGGTTAAAACCTTTTGAAATCCCGTCACAGAGGGCATTTCTCCATGGAGGAGACGTCTGCGGATATTTGCCAAGGGCTTTGGAATTCCCCAGACAGGAAATAAGTTGGAAAATCAGAATTACTAAGGTTGGAAAAACCCTCAGAGATCATCGAGTCCGGGTGTTATCCCAGCACTGCCAAGGCCACCATGGACCCACATCCTGAAATTTATTCCATTCTCCCTCTTGCTGGGAGCTTTTCCCAGGATACAGAGAGGAAAACAAGGATGAAAAAAGCTCCTTCTGCCAATTTCATGGAAAACCCAGCATTTTAGGATTATAGAATTCCCAACCAGGCGCAGTGATTCCAGGGAGTGACCACACGTGCCACACCCACATTCCTGAATTTATTCCGTTCTCCCACTTGCTGGGAGCTTTTCCCAGAATACAGAGAAGAAAAAAAGGATGGAAAAAAAACTCCTTGTGCCACTTCCATGGAAAATCCAACATTTCAGGATATTAGAATTCCCAACCAGTCCCAGATGGTTCCAGGCAGTGACCACACGTGCCAGACCCACATCCCAAAATTTATTCAATTCTGCTTCCTGGGAACCCTTCCCAGGATACAGAGAAGACAAAAAGGATGGAAAAAAAACCTCCTTCTGCCAATTTCATGGAAAACCCAACATTTTAGGATTTTAGAATTCCCAGCCATTCCCAGAAGATTCCAGGCAGTGACCACATGTGCCAGATGTGCCATCACTTGCCCTCCTGCCAGGGATGACCTGGTGAGTGACGACTCTCACCGCTGCCACCAAACCCAAATTCCACCTCTGGGATAAAATTCCAGAGCCTTTCCTGTGCTCTGGTGCTCAGCAGCTCATGAGGGCCCTGCTCACATTCCACCTGATGGAGTTTGGGGACATTCCAGAGGTGCTGATGTCCAAATAGCCTGAATTTTATCCTTTACTGCTCTAAACCCCAAGGGAAATTCCTAAAAAAGCTCTGAAATAAAGAGCAGGAAAGAAGAAGGGAAGCAGCTGTGCCAGAACAATATTCTAGGATTTTAATTTTATTAAAAAAGCCACAAAAGTTCGTTTCTTTCCCAATCTTAGCTTCCTCCTTCTATTTTTATTCCTGATTTTTTTTTTAGCAGCCACTCCTACAGTTCACACACAGTTTTTAAAGCCATAATCCAGAGGTACTTCCAGCAATCCTGGCCTTAAAAGGGATTTCCCTGGAGTGCTTTTTGTTCGGGCAGAGCTTTTGTGCTGCTGTTGAGCACAGGTCATTATTTTCTATTTCAACTGACAGGGAATCCCACTCCTCGGAAAAATTAACTCCGAGGATGAGGTTTCCACTTCCCAGACGGTGAAAGTCACACAGGCAGAGTCAAATGGAACTAAAAATGCGCTGCTGTTACAGCGGGAAAGAAGGCGGGATCTGATAAAAGATGGGAATGGGAGAAGTTGCTCAGGAGGGAAAAAACGGAACAGGATGTCCAGGGATGTGATGGAGTCCCCATTCCTGCAGGGATTTAAAGCTCTGTGGATGTGGCACTTGGGGACATGGGGCAGTGGTGGCCTGGGCAGTGCTGGAGGATGGTTGGACCCAATGGTCTTGGAGGACTTTTCCAAATTCAACAATTCCGTGATTCCACAATTTTCACGCAGGCTGACACCCTTCCTAACTCTTCGAATGCTCCCAACTTTAAGCCCTGGAAAACATTTCTGTGGCTCTCCCTGTGTCCCAGTCTCATGTGCAGGTGTCCTTCAAGGATGTTATCCAGCATTTTCCTCTCTTACTGGACGGAGGAGTCACCTTGGAATCAGAGAATCCTGGAATGGTTTGGGTTGGAAGGGACGTAAAGCTCATCCCATTCCACCCCCTGCCATGGGCAGGGACACCTTCCACCATCCCAGGCTGCTCCAAGCCCCAGTGTCCAGCCTGGCCTTGGGCACTGCCAGGGATCCAGGGGCAGCCACAGCTGCTCTGGGAATTCCAGCCCAGCCCCTCCCCACCCTCCCAGCCAGGAATTCCTTCCCAAGATCCCATCCATCCCTGTCCTCTGGCAGTGGGAAGCCATTCCCTGTGTCCTGTCCCTCCATCCCTTGTCCCATATTCCTCTCCCCTTTGAAGTCGGGTGGGGGTGGCCATCAGCTTCAAAAACAGGAAAACATCCAGAAAAAAAATCATGGAGCTGCTTCGTTCATGGAATGAAGCACAGACAGCAAAGGTACACCCGGATAAAGACACTGAAATTTAGACAAATTTAAAGGGAAAAAATTTCCTCTGAGGCCTGCTGATGCTTTGAGGGAACCGAAGGTTTCTTTCTGGGGCAGATTAGGGGATTATTGTCTAATCCTGGGATTCGGGGTGCACCTGACACAAGATGTGAACTCCATTTACCAAATGCTTCTCTTGCCTGGCTTAGAAGTTTCTATTTCCAGCAAATTCTCTTCTCTCCTCAGCTGCTGTGTGAAAATCCTGACCCACAACAGCAAAATGAGCCAAAGTGGAGAGAGAAATGAGGCAAAATGCTGAGAAATAAACACAAAAAGTCAACCCAAAACTCTGCTTTTCTCTCATATTTCACTCCTCAACTCAGCATGACTTCCAGCAAATATAAATTCGAGACTGGAATGAAGATTTTTTTCCTTCTAAAAGAGAGTTTTTCCCATTTAACAGAAATAATATGGGGGAAACAATAAAACTGGGGCTAGAAAGGAGCTGAGCTCATTTATTTAATGGGTTCTTCTCGTTGTGATTCCTTCTCAGCATTAACAAGGCCACAGAGCAGAGAGAAAAAGGATAAAAAAACCACCTCGAGTGTTTTAATGAGACTTTGTTCAACATCTTGCAGCTCCCAGGCATCGTCTTCTATAAATAAAAATGTGAGGGGATATTTTTTTTTTTTATTATTATGCCATGACTCATGGAATTTGTGTCTGCAGGGATTTAGGGATGTGGCTTTTCCTCCAGCCTGGCTGGTGCCGTCTGCTGGGTCAATTAAAATGTTGAGGTTTCTTTTCACACCAGGTTCTTCCCCTCCTTTTCCTTACTCCAAGCTGTTTTCCACTCCTACCTCCCCTTCCCATGTAAATCCCAGCAAATTAATGTTCCCAAGCCAAGGAATGACAACAAAACCCCAGAGCCAAATGTCAGAAATTCAAATTCAAACACAATACTCCAAATAAATCCGTGCCCGGCTCCTGATCCACTCCTGCAGACCCAGGCTGATCCAATGCTCCCTCTCTGACCCCCAGGACAGAAATAGCTCCTAATTCCTCATCCTGCTGGAGAGCAGGAGATGTTGGGGAATGAGAAGTGAGCAGGGGTTGTGGCTCTCATGAAATATTCACACACTGGCTCTTTACCCATCAGTTTTTCCCGAGTCTGATTAATCCCAGGTTCTTATTTCAAGTTCCTATAGCTTGGAGTTTGTGTTTCACCGCCATTCCCAGATTAAAATATGGAAAATGAGGTTCAGATCAACTGTTTGGATCAGGTGGATTCATCCTCTCTGATGATGCCCATCAGCCAACCCAGCTCCGTATCCAAACCCACTGCCCATATCCCTGGAGTTTTCCAGAAGGGGATAAACGAGCAAGGAGAGATGCCCTCCAGCTGGGAGCAACTGTTGTGCAAGCCTTCTCCTCTTATTTTCACCTCGGACAGACACTTTTCCTGATATTTCCTGGAACTAAAGCACAGGGATCAATCTAAAGCTCCCCACCAGGGAGCACATTCCCAGCCTTAATTTCAGTAACAGCTTCAGGTGATGAGGAGGAAGGAAAATGCGAAGGAGCCAATGACTTCTCCAGGAGCTCAGGATGCACCCAAGGCCTTTGGTGATCATTTCATAGAATTATGGAATATCCTGAGTGGGAAGGGATCCACAAGAATCACTGATCCCATCCCTGGCTCTGCACAGGCACACCAACAACCCCACCCTGGGCATCCCTGGGAGCGTTGTCCAAACACTCCTGGAGCTCTGGCATCCTCGGGGCTGTGCCCATTCCCTGGGGAGCCTGGGCAGTGCCCGGGCCCCTCTGGGGGAAGGACTTTTCCCTGATATCCAACATGACCCTGCCCTGGCACGGCTCACGCCATTCCCTGGGTCCTGCCCCTGGTCACAGGGACCAGAAATCAGAGCTGCTCCTCAGGAGGATGTTGAGGTCCACAATGAGGTCTCCCCTCAGTTTCCTCAAGGCTGAACAAACCAATTTCTCTCCACTTTGCATGGAAAAGCTGCTGCATCTCTCCAATACAAAAAGGCACGAAACCACCCTTGTTCCACCTCAGGGCTTTGATCCCAGCCCAAGAGCTCTGGAAGTCTTGGAAGCCAACACTAATTCATGCCATAACTGATTAGACATGACCAGAAACCTCGGAATGAGAGAATCACCAAGGCTGGAAGAGATCTTCAAGATTTAGTCCAACCAGGACCGTTTGGAAACACAGGAAACCCCCACTGCTGAACGTTGAATGCTGAACATTGAATGTTGAACACTGAATGTCGAACAGTGAATTTTGAATGTTGAACATTGAACATTGAACGTTGAATGTTGAACATTGAACAGTGAACGCTGACCATTGAACGTTGACCACTGAATGTTGAACATTGGAAGTTGAACATTGAATTCTGAATGTTGAACAGTGAACCTTGAACATTGAACCTTGAACGCTGCCATCCCACCAGATTAAGATTGGAATAATCTTCCAAAAGAAAAGTCAGTGGTTTTCCAACTGAACTCACCTCTTACGATAATGTTGGTGGACTTTTTCGCGGGATTGCCGACGTTATTGTTGGCGATGCAACTGTAGGTGCCGGAATCCTCAGAGGTGATGGCGGGAATGGTCAGAGTGCCCCCGTTCAGGACCGTCTTGTCGGGCAGGACCCCCGCAGACCTCACCCACGTCAGGCTGGGTGCCGGTTCCCCCCCGGTGGTCACACACACCAAGGTGATGGCTTCTCCAGGGTTCACCACGATGGGGTCGTCCACGAGGAGCTTGATGGAAGGGGATGCTGCAAAACACAACAGGAATCGCAAAATCAGGGAATGGTTGGGATGCAAGGGATCTTAAAGATCATCTCATTCCACTCCCTGCCATGGGCAGGGACACCTTCCACTACCCCAGGGTGCTCCAAGCCCCGGCCAACCTGGCCTTGGACACTTCCAGGGATCCAGGGGCAGCCACATTCCCTGGCATGCAGAGGCAGGTAGGGATTGATGGATTGATGGGAGCAGGGGTTGATGGATGGACAGCCCTGCAGCCATGTTTGGGAAGGAACATGTCATGTGTGGGACAGGTGCCAGCACACAGGACTGGAAACCTTGGAAAAACGAATTAGTAAAGAACTTCTTTGGCATGGGAAGTCTGTTCTCCTCAAGTGAGATCCTGCCCACTGACCCGTCCCTCTTCATCCTCTTCCTCCCCAATGAACTCCTGGGAACTTGGCTGCCAACTGGGATGAATCCCTGGAGTTTGAGCCAGGAGAGGCATCTCCCTTGGGACAACTCCTCTTTGCACATGGAGAGACTCAACAATCCAGGACAGAGGTGTTTTTCCCTCTCTGGGATGTACAACCTGCAGCTCACACCTAACTCCCCTAATTCCCGTAAAATATCCTATGAGCAGCTGTGGGTCAGCCAGCACAGCTTGATGGGAAGATGCTGCTGATCTCAGAAAGAAGTGATTAAATCTAATTTTCTCTTTTTGCCTCTCCTTTCCCATGAAATATTTCCATGTGACAGAAGAGGAGCAAATGCTCAATATGAAAGGACAGGGCAGCAATTCATCGGAGAATATAAATAAAATATAAATAATAGAAATAGAAATAGAATAAATATAAATACTATAAATATAAATACTATAAATATTATAAATATAAAATCACACTCTGAGCTGTGACATCCCGTGTCCCCTGTGGTGAGGGATCCACCCTTGCTGGATCCAGGCTTTGCTCCAAGGCATCCTTTAAACTGCATAAGTGATGAGCCAATGTATAAATATCCATTGCTAGGCCAGGAAAAGCAGCAATTCCGAATAAACTCAGGCATAAAGGTGAAGGATTGACATTCTGGGCCAAGAACGCCAGCAAAGGTGGTAATAAAAAGGGAAAGGCAATAAAAATGTTACATTCCGAAACCACATCCCCATCCTCATTATTACAGAGAGATATTCCCGGGTGTTCTGCTTTAGATGGGAATCTTATTTCAGTATTAAAGGAATACAAAGCAAGCACTAGAGGCAAATACGAGAATCAGCCATAAAAGCAGAGTTTGCTTTATTTGGGCTTCACCTGCGAGGAATTTGCTTTGTCTGCATTTGGAAGCGGGAATCAAAAAATGGGAAGAGCTTCCTTTGTACCTGTTCCGGCACAGGGAGAACTGGGAACATCAGAATCATGGAATATCCTCAGTGAAAGGGACCCACAAGGATCATTGATCCAACTCCTGGCCCTGCCCAGACACCCCAACAACCCCACCCTGGGCATCCCTGGCAGCGCTGTCCAAACGCTCCTGGAGCTCTGGCAGCCTCGGGGCCGTGCCCATTCCCTGGGGAGCCTGGGCAGTGCCCAGCACCCTCTGGAATAGCGGAACCTTTCCCTGCTGTCCCTCCTATCCCCCCCTGACACAGCTCCAGCCATTCCCTCCATCCTGTCCCTGGTCACCAGAAGGAAACTCCTTAGGAAAGCAGAGATTTACAAGCCAAGCCCTCTCTTCCAGCTCCTCCCAGTTTTGGACTCCACAAACCCTTCCCAGCGTGAATTCCTGGTTCAGGTCATTTAAAACCAAAGGAATTGGGCTCATGGCTCAGACCCCAAACCAGTCAGCTCTGCCAACTGTGTCAGGGTCTCTTTGTTCATGTCCTCTGAGCTCTTCTTCCATCAGCTGATGGATTCCTGGTTTGGGATTCCAGCTGGAAAATTTGGAAGTGTGCCATGTTTTCTGCTCAAGGAGGTTTTTTCGGGAGAAGGTGGCAAAAACAGGGATCGAGGTACACCCAGAACCTGTGGGGTCATCACCATCGCCCAGCCGGCCCCGATTTCCCTCTCCCTTCCTCTTTCCTGAGTTTAATCATTTTTCCTGAACAATTCCAGCGAGGAGCTGCTCTTTGCTCTCACTTCCCATCAAACCTCAAGACAGGGAACAAGGGAGCCACGGATAACCCTTCAAAACTTGGAGAGAAAGATAAAAGCAGCGGTGACAGCCCAACCTGGTGGGGCTGTTTTCCGTAACGGCCTCCTAATCCTGCAGATGAAAGAGAGCCCTTTGGATCCTTCAGGAACAAAGTGGGACGGGATAAAAAGGCTGTGACACATCCCTTTCATCCCGGCACTCCAACCAGAAAGGACATGGAAATGATGGTTCGGATACAGCAGTTTCCCTTTATTTACACCCCACGTTTCACTTTCAGCTCCTATTCCAAAAAACCAAACAGAAATCCCTGGATTTCTGCAGCCATGACCCTGGAAAGCTGGATTTAATCCAAAGAATATTAAGAAATTCAGGAAGGTTGCTGAGGTTTTCAGCAAATAGGACACAGTGGAGCAGATAAAGGGTCAAACCTCTCTTATGAAGGGAATATTCACAATATTCCAGCAACAATGAGCCTTTACTATGATATTTGTCTGCTAAAGGAGAAAAGAATGGGGAATTATAGCCAGGGATAATCATGGAATCAAGGAATGGTTTATGTTGGAAAGAACTTAAAATCGATCCCATTCCACCCCTGCCATGGACACCTCCCACTGTCCCAGGCTGCTCCAAGCCCCAATGTCCAGCCTGGCCTTGGGCACTGCCAGGGATCCAGGGGCAGCCACAGCTGCTCTGGGAATTCCAGCCCAGCCCCTCCCCACCCTCCCAGACAGGAATTCCTTCCCAATATCCCATCCAGCCCTGCCCTCTGGCAGTGGGAAGCCATTCCCTGTGTCCTGTCCCTCCATGCCTTGTCCCCAGTCCCTCTCCGGCTCTCCTGGAGCCCCTTTAGGCCCTGCAAGGGGCTCTGAGCTCTCCCTGGAGCCTTCCCTTCTCCAGGTGAACATTCCCAGCTCTCCCAGAGCAGAGCAGAGGGGCTCCAGCCCTTGGAGCAGCTCCACAGATTCCTCTGGACTCACTCCAGCAGCTCCAGGGATCCCAGAGGTGGGGCTCTCTGAGCAGGGCAGAGGGGCAGAGGACATGTGGGGCTTCTGCAGTTCCTTCATCAGGTAGTTCCTCTCCTTAATTCCATCTAGGAATTCTCTCCCTCCCAAACCATGGGAACACCTCTAAGTGCTCCCAGGGATTTGCTCCAGTGCCGCTGCAAAGTCTCCCCTCAGACCAGGGACACCAACCAGGGCACAATGACAAATTCCCAAGAGCAGCAGGGACAGTTCTTCCCGGGCTGGGCTGCTCTGGGATGCTGCAGAATCCCTCTCTCCCACATTTTCCAAGAAAATATCCATTAGACAAAAATTTGGGATGGTTTGAGGCAGAGGATGGAGCTCAGCGTCCCGTCAGAGCTGTCCCTGCTCTGTTTCGGTGACAAAGGGCAGCTCCTCTCCTCTGCCTCCAGGTCTCTCCTCACATGGATCTTCCCGTGTGTTTCCCATCCCTCTGCCAGCTCCAGGGATTACTTTTATCCAGCCAGGTAGGATTTGGATGGCAGGAGATGGGTGACACCAATCCTGCCTTCAGGATGAGGATTTACAGAGCCAGCAGGAGCCTGGAGATGGGAATGGGCATAAAGTGCCACTTTCAACAACCCACCTGTGCCAACCTCACACTGATCCCGTTGTTCTGCAAATCCTTTTAGATCCCTGTGCTTGGAGAAAACTGAAACTTGGGCCTGATCCTCTGCCTAAAATGGATTTCTTCTCCCTTTTATTTAGTTATTTGTAAACTTTAGGGGCTCAACACCACATGCAGGACAAATCTGAACCCTGTAATTCATCAGCACGGAGTTTTTAAAAAATGAAAAAATGAAACGGGCATTTATAAAGCTGACAGGATGATCCAGAGCAATTATCACAGTTGATGATTATCCCAAAATATTGTGGAAGGATTATTAAATCTCCTGCTCCAGGGCAGAAAATGGATCTTTCCTGGCTATCACAGATCTGTCTCTGCAGCCTCGTTCCGCATTCTGCTGGAGTGGCTCCTGCTGGCTCTTGTTAGGGATGGACAGGAGATGGGATCCCAAAGGACAATCCACGTGTTTATCCAGCATTTGCATTTCTAAACCATGGAGCAGAACTGAATTCCAACCAGGAGACAAACCATGTGATCCCAGCAGCTCCAGCTGGGATATGAAATTCTGGAATGGTTTGGGATGGAAGGGACCTCAGATCCCATCCAGTCCCACCCCTGCACTAAGCACTATCCCTTCTGCTATCCCAGGCTGCTCCAAGCCCCAGTGTCCAACCTGGCCTTGGGCATTGCCAGGGATCCAGAGACAGCCA
This sequence comes from Rhagologus leucostigma, assembly GCA_013397725.1. Taxonomy (NCBI): domain Eukaryota; kingdom Metazoa; phylum Chordata; class Aves; order Passeriformes; genus Rhagologus; species Rhagologus leucostigma. The sequence continues at coordinate 647,659 of VZTD01003898.1, read as the reverse complement.
CAACT
>VZTD01003898.1:621014-645058 GCA_013397725.1 Rhagologus leucostigma | reverse complement strand
AAAAAAAACAACAAAAAACCCAGGGAAAAATAAAACAAAAAAATCCTAAAACTGAACAGTGAAAATCTCATTTATACTTTTCTATGTCCATCCTCTGCTGCTGTTGAGAGATCCCAGTGGAAGTTGCACATCACGTGGAAAAGAGGAGAAAATACTCCAGCTAAACAGTTCCAGAGTTCTAGACCAGTTCTAGCTCTAAAAACTCTGTGTTTAGGCAAATAAAACTTATTTATCTTCCATCTCATCTTTCTTTTTTGTCTTACTCATTTTTTTTCCCCATCTCCTTTTCACTTCCTTTAAATTTCCAGCACTTCCAGGGCAAGAAGAAATAACGAGAAGCTTCTCAAATCCCAAATCTTTCAGGTTCGTCTCCTTTTTTTTGATTTAATACACAGAATTACTGAGGTAAAATATTCCCAGCGCAGCTTTAAGCATTGCAAGTGCCTTAGGATCATCATGGAATGGTTCACCATGGAATGGTTTGGGTTGGAATGGACGTGGGAGATGATCTAATTCCAACCTCTCCTGTCGCAGGCAGGATTTAGGGTTTTCCCTGGCACACAGGAGGAACTTCCAGCTGGTAAAAGTTCCTGGATCTGTCCTGGAACAAAGGGGTGACTCCCTCCACCCCGGGCAGGTGTCGCTTGATGGCCAAAGCCACCCTTGTCTGCGTCCCTGAACCTCCCACTGGGGTCCCTGAGCATTCATTGCTCCTGTCAGAGATTAAAAAGAAAAAAATCCTATTTTTCAGTGTCCCCTGAGCCTGTCCCTGAAATAAAGAGGCTTAAAGTTGAGGCCAGAGCAAGATCATTTTGTCTGGGCATCCTGTCAAAAATGGAAAATGATGAGGTTCAGGGAGCAGAGAGGGGAGTTACGGGATAGAAATAAAGAATGGAATTATCAGGGAATTGTAAAATCATGGAATATCCTGAGTGGGAAGGATCCACAAGGATGATCCCATCCAACTCCTGGCAGTCCAACAACCCCACCCTGGGCATCCCTGGCAGCGCTGTCCAAACGCTCCTGGAGCTCTGGCAGCCTCGGGGCCGTGCCCATTCCCTGGGGAGCCTGGGCAGTGCCCAGCACCCTCTGGGGGAAAAGCTTTCCCCTAAAATCTAAAACTATAAATAAATATAAATATAAATAATATTTATCAAGGTTTTTCAGCTGAGCTCAGTGTTTATATATCCCCATATATGCACGCGAGCCAGTCCAGGTATCCCTACACCATTCCCTGAGCTCCTTTCTATCCTCAACACCCTTTTTTCCCCCCCTCCTCCAACTTTTCCAGAATCCCTGTGTTTTTTGATCCGTGGGGCTGCAGCTTTGATGACTCATGTCTTTATACCCCTTCTTTTCCCGGGTGCTTTTCCTCTCCCTTTTCCAGCACTTTGATGCCTCCGTGGGCTCGTGCTGCCGTTCACGCACAGATGTGGCATTGAGAATTCCAGGGGGAGGAAGGGAGGCGGATCTTGGCTTTTCAAGGCACTTCCTCGCTGGTTTCACTCGGGAGAGGCCACAAAAGCTCCCAGCTCCCACACTGGAGGGATTCATTCCGTGGGGATTTGATCCAGCGGCGCTGAGGGAAGTGGGATCCTCCCTTCGGCAGCGGAGTTAAACCGGCTTAAACCCATCGTGGAATTGTCCCTTCCTTGCTAAATTTAGATCCACGCGGGGCTAAATCCATCCCAGACACGCCAAAGTCAGGCCTGCAAGCCGAGGTCATGTCTCTCAGAGCCCCTAGAGCACAATTCCCGCTTTCCAAAAATAGCAGGGATAAATTGTTCCTCAATTCCCCGAGCGCAGCTCTGCTTGAGCAGCTCCAGACACCTCAGCCCAGCCCTGCTGCAACAGCAACATCCTAATTAGTGGATTAAGGATGAGTGGTTAACGAGGAGTTGACAAGGAGGGACCCTCAGGCTTCTGGAGGACACAATCCGGGCAGGAACAAACATCAGCAATCAGGAAAAGGGAGCTGGGATCCAGGGATGTATTAAAAGGAAATTTGTTGGGAATGCAGGGAAGCAGCTCTGGTTGAACCCGGTGTTTGTGGGGCTGGGAATGGGGAGGGCTCTGCGTTCCCTCAGGACTGAACTTCTCCAAGAAGATCAGCAGGACCTGGGAACACTGGGATGATGTGACCCCCAGGGAATAAAGGAAATGTTCTTTATAAAATAATGGAACCGTTGGGATTGGAAAACTGCTCTGAGATCGTCGAGTCCAACCATTCCCAGCACTGCCCAGGCCACCACTGCCCCCTGTCCCCAAGTGCCACATCCACAGGGCTTTGAAGTCCCTCCAGGGGTGGGCACTCCAAACCTCCCTGGGCAGCCCCTGCCAAGGCCTGAGCACCCTTTCCATGGGGAAATTCCTGCTGATGTCCATCCTGAGCCTCCCCTGGCCCAGCCTGAGGCCGTTCCCTCTCCTCCTGTCCCTGTTCCCTGCGAGCAGAGCCCGACCCCTCCGGCTGCCCCCTCCTGTCAGGGAGTTGTGCAGAGCCACAAGGTCCCCTGAGCCTCCTTTTCTCCAGGCTGAGCCCCTTTCCCAGCTCCCTCAGCCACCCCTGAGACAAGACACTCATATTCCAACACGGAAAATGCTGCTGCAAAGGGGAAGAGGAGAATTCTTCATTCCATGCCAGGACCAGATTCCCTGTCAGCCCTGCAGGGAGTCAGAATCAGCCAGGATAACCTGGGATTGGTAGGACAAAGCTTAGACCCTAACGAAGAACAGGACTAGGGGATCCCTTGGGATCCTTTTCAGCTTTATCTGCTGTTATTCCTTTTTGCTAAAGAATTATCCCAGAGCAGCTGTGGCTGCTGCTGGATCCCTGGAAGTGTCCAAGGCCAGGCTGGGTGGGGCTGGGAGCAGCCTGGGACAGTGGGAGGTGTCCCTGCCCACCGCTGGGTGGCACTGGATGGGATTTAAGATCCCAAACTATCCTGGAATTTTATAAACCCCTCCACCTGCACTGCTCATCAGCTCGGAGCATCCTCAGCTGTTCTTCCATCCAAGGATTTCCTTTAATCCCAGTCACCTCCCTCCAGGAATGCCAGGAAACGTGCAGAGCAATATTTTTTCCACCTTACATAATTCCCTTTCCAGCACATTGTCTGAGTGACGGGAAACAAAGCGAGTTTATCATGACAGACTTCAGCCTAATCGAGGGATTAAAAGTGAATTAAGCCTTTTTAAATTTGTCTCCCACCACATGCCCCAGCCAGAGCAGCAGCAGCTTCAGCTGTGATTTCAATGAGCTGTGGCAGGCAGCTGAAAAATCACGGATTGAAAGACTCATCTCGCTCGGAAAAAATTCCTGGGCTGGTTTATTTTGATCCTGGAGCCTGCCAAAACTCAGCCTTAATTTATGTATTAATGATCACCTGCACTAAACTGGCTGCTAATAGACAAATATAATTTCCAAATGAATCAGTGCCACCCAAGCTGCTTTGTGGAGCGAGATAAAAGCCTGATTTGTTTTTCCTCAATCATATTACAAGAACTATTCCAAGGAGCCCAGAAATCCCGAGGTTTTCTGGGTAAATATCCTGCTTTTTCTCCAGCACTTTGAAACAATGAGTGCTCTTGAAAGGCTCCATTCAGGTTATTCTTAGCTCGGAGTGCTGCGTGTGCCATTCAGCAAGAGCTGGGGCTAAAATTACCTTTTTTAGTGCCTCCCATGGAAACTGGTGACACCATCATCTGCCAATAATTCCTCTTTGACACTCGGCAGAGGTTTGGAATAGCAGATCCAGGGATTTCTACGGGAGGAGGAATTTGTTCCTGCTCAGAGGAACCTCCTGAGCAAAGCGTAGTCCAGGTTAAGGCAGAGAGATGGGGCTAGGAATTGCAGAGCCGTGGAATGGTTTGGGAAGGACAGGGCCTAAAATCCCATCCCATTCCACCCCCTGCCGTGGGGGTGCTTCCCTTCAAACCTCTTATCTATTGAGATAAGAAATTTGCAGAGTAATTGGTGCCTTTAGACACAAAACGGATCTCAGCCAGCACCTCTACCCTGCTCTACAGCAGTGCAGCTAATTGTCCCCTTGTCACCTGTGCACGCTGACACTTCTGGGATGACCTCAGCTGCTCCATTTCCAGCATCCACTTCAGGTTTTGGGGCTGGTTTGGTGTTTTGAACCGGTCTGTGCTGGAATAAAGAAATCTTTTTGTCTGAAAAGTGAGGTCACAGCACCGGATCGGGGGGCTGAGGATCCAGGGTCGCAGGGAACAGGTGGAGGGAAGGGATTATCTGGCTCTGTCCTGTCCTTGGGAAACTCCACCCAGGAAATTGTGTCTAGCTCTGGAGTTCTCAGCATGAAAGAGTTGTGGATCTGCTGGAGTGATCCAGAGGAATCCACAGAGCTGCTCCCAGGGCTGAAGCTGCTCTGGAGCCAGGCTGGGAGAGCTGGGAATGTTCACCTGGAGAAAAGAAGGATCCAGGGAGAGCTCAGAGCCCCTTGCAGGGCCTGAAGGGGCTCCAGGAGAGCTGGAGAGGGACTGGGGACAAGGCATGGAGGGACAGGACACAGGGAATGGCTTCCCACTGCCAGAGGGCAGGGCTGGATGGGATATTGGGAATTAGGAATTCCTGGCTGGGAGGGTGGGGAGGGGCTGGGCTGAAATTCCCAGAGCAGCTGTGGCTGCCCCTGGATCCTTGGAAGTGCCCAAGGCCAGGCTGGACATTGGGGCTTGGAGCAGCCTGGGACAGTGGGAGGTGTCCCTGCCATGGCAGGGGTGGCACTGGGTGGGCTTTAAGATCCAATCCAAACCATTCCATGATTCCATCAAATGCAGAACAGCCGAATTCCCATATTCTGATCCCACAATGAATTAAACACACCCAGAACCACAACAATGACAATAAATACATCTTTGCTCCTTGCAGATATTCCTGGCTCTCCATTCCCACCCCTCCAGCTTCCAGTTAAAACAGACGGACAGGGCAGGACTGAAACAGCTTCAGCTTCAGGATTTGATTTTCATTACTTTGGATTTATCCTGGATTCCTCTGGATTTGCAATTTCTGTAATTTCTCTGGAGTTACACCAGGTGAAGTTCAACCAAAGAACTTCCGCAAGGTGAAGTTTTATTAAATGAGCAAAGTTTCTTCCCAGAGTCACCCCCACCTCGGTCCCTGTCCTTAATGAGCTCCTGCGTTAATCACTTCTTGCATCTAATCCTGCCCTTGATGCTTGTGACCAAATTCCTCATGGAAAAGTGGAATCCCTGTAGTTTTCCAGGCTGGTTTACTTGGGAATTTACTCCAAAAGGGACAATTTTCTCTCCAAATAAACACGGCATGGGTAAGGTGGGAATAATTTCTTCTTTTGGCAAAATTGCCTCAGGATCACCGTCCCGGGCTCAGAAAATGAGAGTTTGGTGTTCCTCCATTGCTGGACCATCAACTCCTGCTGCAGATGAGGCTCAGCACGGACCGAGACTGTGCTGGCTCCAGCAGCAGAGTTCTTCCAAGGGAAAATGGGAGAGGAAACAATTCCCAGACTCTGTTCCCGTGGATGAAGGTGGACGAGTGTCAGGAGTTGCTCCCAACTCCCAACCACACCTCCCATGGCTGAAAGGCTTCTCCTACCAGGAAACCAGAGCTGCTCAGGAGGGACAAACCTCACTTTGGGATATTTTTTTCCCTGGAAAAATTAATGAGAGTGTTAGTTAAGGCCTTCCAAATTATTTTGCCGGATATCTTTGGAGCAGACCATAATTCCTGGTGGAGCTGCTTCCAAGGGCTGTGTACAGCAGTGCGAAACCACAGGTCTGCTGTCAAATCAGCAATCCCAAAAAAGCTGGAGGCAGCTCCTTGGAATAAAGCCCTGAGGACAGGAATAATGGGAAATGGGGAAGTGCAAATAAAATTCCTCGTTCATCCCAGCCACGTTCAGCATTTTAATTTTGTGTCCATTTGCTCCCTGTTTTCAGGGCCCTCAGGCACAAACTTTTAAGGCCTAACCCAACCTAATCTAACCCGAAATCTCCAAATGTTCCAACTCTTCCTGCGGAACTGTTTTCCAAAGCACATTCCACTGAAATTCCTGATTATTCAAGAATCCAAGCTCAGAATGTGGCTCTATGGTGGGAGGTTCAGAAACCATTTCAGACACATCCCGTGCTTGTCCTGGACATGGAGCCCTTAGAGGAGGTAAAATCTGAGATTTCCATCCTCCTCCAGCATTCCCGAGTGCATTTCTTGGGATTGACACCTGGTGTTACAGCCACAACAAAAGGGAGAGACACAACTGACTGATCCGTAAGAGATGAGCCCAAAAACTAGAGCAAATTCACAAGAAATCCCACGAAATGGAAAGAACTTTTCCAGGGATTCTACCTAAAGGCTTAGAGATCCTCCCCCAAATGATTTCAACACAATCCCTTGGATATTTCCATTTGAAACAATTAAATCCGAAAGGAAACATTTTGGTTGGAATCGATGAAGGAATTGATGTTTGGGTCAATGTAAGAAAAGGTCAAATCAATCCCTGAAATCCATGCCAGAGTATAAAAAGGTTGGATTTTTCCCACGAAATATTTTGTGGAATAAAAATTCTTAATTTTCAACACAGCAGAGGAAAGACAGGGAACTACTGGAGGGATTCCAGAGGAATCCATGGAGATGCTCCCTGGGCTGGAGCCGCTCTGCTCTGGAGCCAGGCTGGGAGAGCTGGGAATGTTCATCTGGAGAAGAGAAGGCTCCAGGGAGAGCTCAGAGCCCCTTGCAGGGCCTAAAGGGGCTCCAGGAGAGCCGGAGAGGGACTGGGGACAAGGCCTGGAGGGACAGGACACAGGGAATGGCTTCCCACTGCCAGAGGGCAGGGATGGATGGGATATTGGGAAGGAATTCCTGGCTAGAGTGAACAGGGTAAGGGGGAATGGCTTTAAGCTGGAAGAGGGTAGATTTAGATGGGATATTGGGAAGGAATTCTTGGCTGTGAGTGTGGTGAGGGGCTGGGATGGAATTCCCAGAGCAGCTGTGGCTGCCCCTGGATCCCTGGAAGTGTCCAAGGCCAGGTTGGATGGGGCTTGGATCACCCTGGGATAACGGAAGGCATTCCTGCCCATGGGAGGGACTGGAACGAGATGGACTTCAAGGTTCTTCCCACCCAAACCATTCCATGATTCCGTGAAAGAATCCCAAATCCAAGAGTTGAGTGCAGCCACAGCAGGAAGGGCTGCTGGAGCCTCACCTGTTTTGTTGGAGAGGCGGAAGGACACCATTTTATCCGGGATGCTGCAGACATTCCGCACGGAGGCGATGCAGCTGTAGTTGGCGTAGTCCTGAGGTCGGAGATTCTTCAGCTTCAGGATCTTTGTTTCTCCCTGGAAAATGAGGAGAGAACGTCAGGAAGGCACAGAGGCAGAGGAACAGTGGATACAGGATCCGGGGTTTCCATCCTCCTCCATCATTCCCAAGTGCATTTCTTGGGACTGACCCCTGATGTTACAGCAACAAGAGGGAGAGACAGAACCGACTGATCCATAAGGGATGAGCCCAAAAAAAAGGGGAAATTCACAAGAAATTCCACAAAATGGAAACAGCTTTTCCAGGGATTCTACCTAAAGGCTTAGAGATCCTCCCCAAAAGGATTTCCAAAGGATACAGGGAATACTAACATTGGAAAGCCAGAGGGAATTTGGTTTGACAGAGTCCTTCAAGTCGCAAATTTTTCAGGATAATTTATCCAAGGTACAATTTCCATGATGCAAAAACTCCCAAGGTACAAAATTCCTCCTGTTTTCCTTCGAAAAGGAGGTGTTGCTGGATTCTATTTTTAGCCAGGGAGCAGGGATGGAGCAGGTAGCTGAACGGGACATGGAATGTCAGATTCCTTCAAACATGGACAACAGAAAAGTGGGAAATGGGCGATGTGGGATTCCCCCTACAAAGCTTCGAAAGAACAACGTGGAAAATGTTCATTATCCAGTGTCCCAATAAATCTGAACAACTTTAGTATTGGCACAGCCTTAGGAACACATGGAATTACTTTTTAACAATATCATGTGGATAAACTGCCCAGGAATAAATAGGAAAAATACTGAAGTTTGAGAAAATGAATGCACGAAAGTGGGAAAAAAATAAATCCATAAAACAAGATACAGCTGAGCAGGGAAGAAAAGAAACAGTCCTCAAAATCTTGGAGAGACTTTGGGAATATTGGGATTTAAGTGGTTTCTATGGACAACCCGTCCCATGGAAACGATGGGATTAAAATTAAGGCCAAGCCTTGGAAAGGCTGCTCCTAAAGATAAAAATTCCCGCTTTAGGACGTTTCTTTGGAATAGGGAAGGGCCTGATACAGGCTGCCAAAGGCACTGAGTTCTGGAAGCACAGAGCAGCTACATTCCAGCAATTCCTTCCTTAGCTCCAAGTTGAACTCAGGCTGAACTCACAATGGAATTCTGGATCACGTCCCCAGCTCGCAGAGATTTATAAAAATGTATATATTTTCCTCATTGGTTGGGATAATTAGTCTAATTATGTCTAATTGCATAATTATTGTAAATACAGCAAATTTAATCTCGTGCTCAGGCTGTGCAATTCCAACGAGCGACAGGGAGGATGCAAACTCTTGGGGAAAAAATCTCTACTGAGATCTGGGATCTGGAAAGTTCCTTTTTCAAACATTTTCGTGGATGAGGATGGGCAGGTTTGCTCCCTTTGTCTCCCCACGGATGCTGGAATAAGTGGCTGATGTTTCCTGGTTGACCGAAAAAATCAGATCATATTTCAGGAATTTGTTAGGATATGCCCAGTTTTCCAGGTGCCTCCTGTGATTTAATTGCTGACTGGATTTTGGGATCATCCCAGAGTACGGACAAAAGGGGAAAGGGGAGGATTCCATCTCTCTGCCCCACTCAGGTGAGACACCACCTGTAGAGCTGCTCCAGCCCTGAGGACAGAGCAGGATGTGGATTTGCTGGAGTGATCCAGAGGAATCCATGGAGCTGCTCCCAGGGCTGGAGCCCCTCTGCTCTGGAGCCAGGCTGGGAGAGCTGGGGGTGCTCACGTGGAGAAGGGAAGGCTCCAGGGAGAGCTCAGAGCCCCTTGCAGGGCCTAAAGGGGCTCCAGGAGAGCTGGAGAGGGACTGTAGACAAGGCATGGAGGGACAGGACACAGGGAATGGCTTCCCACTGCCAGAGGGCAGGGATGGATGGGATCTTGGGAAGGAATTCCTGGCTGGGAGGGTGGGGAGGGGCTGGGCTGGAATTCCCAGAGCAGCTGTGGCTGCCCCTGGATCCCTGGCAGTGCCCAAGGCCAGGCTGGACACTGGGGCTTGGAGCAGCCTGGGACAGTGGGAGGTGTCCCTGGGTTGGAATGAGATGAGCTTTAAGGTCCCTGCCCACCCAAACCATTCCAGGATTTTGTGATTACCAACATAATAAAGCCATTAGAAATACCAAACAACCTCTTTTTTTGGGTAAAATACCTGAGAAATTTGCTTTCCCTTTCCGTTCCATTTCACTTCCAGACTAAAATCCACCTTCAGAGCCCTCAACAAAAAAAAAATCCTTCTCAAAATTCCCACCTCTTGATCTTCCGAAGCCAAATCCCCTCTGTCCCTCTTCACATCAGCTCTGCCTATTTGCATCCCTATCAGAAGATGAACTAAGTAAGTACAAGATGTTGATGACTCTTGAACCTTTAATTACATCTTTTCCTCTCACGAACACGCAGCAGATCTTGCCTGCACGGATCCAGGCCACGCTAATTCCAGCTGCCCTCCAATAACTGGAGAAAGGTTATGGATAAGATTTGAATATCACCAGGACAATCTGATTTATTCATTAATTAAACCCACTCCGAGATTTTAGGAAGGGTGATCTTAATAACCTGAAAAAAAAAAAAATCTAATTTCATGTAACACAGTTTAGTAAGATGAATCCTTAGGTTTTAGGGATGGAAATCCTCAGTATTTCCATACTTGAATGTAAAATAAAAAATCCATTCTCCCTTTTTAATTAAAACCTTTGAAAACTCCAGTTCACACTCGAGTCCAAGCAAAGCCCCAGATTTGCTAAACTGAGTCCATAGCTGTTAAATTAAAAATAATCTCAATACATTTAGGACACCAATAACTTTGCTCTGTGATTTAATTCCCATCTCTGCAAGGTTCCAGGCTCCACATTTCTACGGAAAACACGGAGCTGTTGGAGCAATATAAAGCTGTCAAGTACAATAAAAAGCCACAAATGAAGGTGCTCTCAAATCATTAAGTGAAAATTATTTATGAAAGTCGCAGTTGCTTTGTGCTCTGAACACCAAATTACCAGGCGGTTTTCACCTCTGTCTTTCCTTGTTATTGCTTGGGATTTTCCAAAACAATTTTCCCCCTTTTTTTTCTTTCTTTTTTTTTTTTTCCTGCAAACACCATCCCACACTTTTGGCCACAGACAATGGGATTTGCCACCTTTTTTATCCTGCCTTGGTGCAAATGTGTTCACGATAAATTAATCTCAGCTTATCTGACAGAGCCAGGCTTCCTTCGGGGCTGGGAGTGGGAGCAGGAAGGCCCCAGAAAAGGTTTTATTTCCTTTTTTGCCACCTCATCTTTTAAGTGGGGAATTGTGAAACGAAACCTTATATTTAAAGGTAAAAGAGGCAGAAAAAAAGGAGTATAAAAACCAACATGAGGAGCTGCTGTAGAGTCTGGAATAATGGAATTTTTAAGGTTGGAAAAACCCTCCAAGATCATCAAATCCAACCATCAATCACCACCCTGTTCTCCATTAATCCATGTCCTCAAGTGCAACGTTCACATGTTTTGGGAACACTTCCAAGGACGGTAAGTCTACCTCATGGCTATTCCAATGCTTTCCAACCCTTTCCATCAAGGAATTTTTCCTAAAATTTGATCTAAACCTCCCCTGGCCTACATGAAGAGCTTTTAAGGCTGTAATTTAGGCTGTGTGTGGAATTGCTGCGTTAGATCAGGAAGGATGAGGAAAAAGGGGTCAAATCAGAGGTTTGGGCTTGCAGGATCCAATAAAAATCACTTTAAAGGGCCTCCTGTAGGTGTCACTCCCTCATAATTTAATCATTTATATTTTTAGAAAAATTTAAATACATTTTATGTTAAAAAGTCTTTTAACAACATCCAGGAGCTTTTGGGTGGAACCTCTTTATCCAGAGGCCATTCCCAGTCCGCATCCCACAAATCCAGCAGGCAGATCCTGTTACAAAGCCTCAAGACGGAAAAAAATCCTGATTTTTAGGCCTACCTGGGTAAAGAAGGGCTCATAGATCTCCACTCCCTTGTCGGAGCCCTGCAGCAGCACCTCCTGGCCACGGCGCCAGCTGTAGCGCACGGGCGGGTTGGAGTTGGCCACGCACCTGAGGAACACGGTCTTCTCATAATAAAACTGCTCCTTGGCTTCCCCGATGCTCTGGTGGACCGTGACTATGGGATCATCCAAATCTGGGAAAAAACAGGCAGGAAAAACCAAGATTAAGCCAGGATTTAGTCGACTCAACAACAACGTGGCGCCGGGAATTTCCTGCGACGCCTCATAGCAAGTCAGGAGTAAAACACAGCCAAAACAGCTCTAAAAGCTGCAAATTTTAGGAATTTTGCAGCAAATGTCAGGTTTAGGATTTATTTCCTTCTCCCCAACTGGATCTGCTTCAAAACTCACATTTTTAGGCAGAACAACACAGCCAATCTCATGTTAATGTCAATCATATTTCTATTATAGTTCGGTGATTACCGCAGTTTCGTCTGGTTCGCAGCTTTACTCCTTGTTTCTTCTAACTCTTTTCCACAAAATTATAAAGCTTTGGAAATAAATAGACAGCCTGATTTGCATCCAAATGGCAGGATCCAGAAGTCCATGGATCATGTGCACGCAGCTGTTTGCTTTTAAAGCTGCAATTTAATACAGCAATTTAATGCAGATTCCCTGCTTTTAGTTACAGGCATTTAACTTCCAGCAGGTAAATTCATCCCCGGCTTCGGAACACATTTCTCTTGATTAAAATACAGATATCGGATAATTACTCCCACTGCAGCAGCTCCAAGAAAATGAGATGCCCACAACCAGGAATTTGCTTCTATAGGGGGGAAAAAAAAAATAGCCCTTGGAATATGAGGACAGCAAAGTAATTAATTTGGGCTTTATCCCACCAGGAAAAAGGAGATTCCTGCTCTGGGAGTTATTCTGAGCTTTGTTTGGAGAGACAGTTTTATTGAGGAAGGAAAGAAACGGAACAAGGAAAAACAAGGAAAGCAAGGGATGTTTTTCCTAAGGTCAAAACCACCCAGTGTCCAAGTGACCACCCTCCCAGCCAAGAATTCCTTCCCAATATCCCATCCATCCCTGCCCTCTGGCAGTGGGAAGCCATTCCCTGTGTCCTGTCCCTCCATGCCTTGTCTCAAGTCCCTCTCCAGCTCTCCTGGAGCCCCTTTAGGCACCCTCAGGTCTCCCTGGAGCTTTTTCTTCTCCAGGTGAACATTCCCAGCTCTCCCAGCCTGGCTCCAGAGCAGAGGGGCTCCAGCCCTCAGAGCTGTTCCGTGATCTCCTCTCCAACAATTCCATGTTTTCCTTGTGCTGGGGGCCCGGACTCAGCATTCCAGGTGAGGCCTCCAAGCACACAGGAATACAACGTTCCATGTGCAACTTAGCCTTGGCTGCAACCATTCCAGAACCTTATCAGCACTGCTTGTTCCTTAAAATTCCTTAAAAACCCTTTGGATAGGGGTTAATTATTTCCTTATCCCAAAATTTAGCCCAATTTTCATGAAGTCTGGTGTGAGTAATTATCAAAATATTGCTTCATCAGGTTTATTTGAGGCCAAAATTCAGTGAAATGGAGAACGAGGTTCTCAAATCTCCACATGTCCAAAAGGAACCAGTCAAAGGCGCCCCCAAATCCCTCTGCAAAGGTGGAGAATCCCGGAATTGTTGAGGTTGGAAAAGCCCCTTGAGCTCAGCAAATCCAACCATCAACCACTACCACGTTCACCACTAAGCCACAGCCTCAAGACCCACATCCACAACTGGTTGAACTTTTCCAGCAGTGGTGACTCCACCCCTTCCCTGGGCAGCCTCTTCCAAAGCTTGACAATCCATGGAATTGTTAAGGGAAGAACTTTGTTAATAAAATAAATAGATTACAACATATCAAAATTCCATGTTGAAAAGCAAATTCCAGAAAAAAAGACCAAATCTAAACCCTAAAAATTAATCTAAAGACTAAAAATTCATCTTTAGCTGCTCCATTTCTATTTGCATAAGAAGAGTGAGGCTGAAGAGTCTCTTGATTAATTAGAAACAAAACCTGTTCCAAAATTCCCAACGATTCCAGCAATAATACCTCGTAACGGGGCACGGATTTTAAGGAAATGTTACCTTCGTCCTCTCCTCCAAAACATATAATTTAAGATCACAGAAGCAAATTATGGATCTGCTGCTCCAAATTAGGATGGCATTTCCTAATGAGATTTCAGTTTTGTTCTAAAGGTTATTTTAAATCATGGCGGTGTTTGAAAAGGGTTGAGAGTGCTCAGAAATTCTGGCTTCTCCTCATGAAGTAGAAAATAAGAAGGAGAAAATTAACTCATTGCAATTTTTACGGCAAAACACCTGTTCCTGGAGTTTTGGTGGAGAACAGAATGCTTCCCACATTGATTTCCAGGTTATCCCTATTAAAGCACATCCCTGGATGGCAAACAAGAAGCCACAAGCTCCATCACAGAGTCCAGGGATGCTCCTGCAATCTCTGACCCTTGGATGAAGGTGAATCCTTGAATGAAAGACCCGAGAGGTCCATATCTAGACTCAGCTTCATTTTCATGAAGTTACTCAAGACAAGACACCGGAAATCCCTTAAAACCCAGAACCAGGACTGAAACCACGACTGAAACTACCTCCATCCTTGGCTGCAAGAGCAGGAGAGCTGTTTCCAGGGAAAAATTCCTTCTCTTCCAACCCATCCCCATGAGGGAAATTCCTGAGCGCCCTGTCCAGCTCCAGACATGGATAAACTGAAGCAATGCAGGGGAGGCCACCAAGGTGACTGGAGGCCATTCAGATTCCAAGGGAGCTGGATTTGGCCAGCCTGGAGATGATTGGATGAAGGGAAAATCCAATTTCTGTCTTCAAATGCCAACCAGGGACTTCTGGAGAAGATGAAGACAAAGGACAAGCCGGGATGAAGAGCAGATGGAATTTCTGTGTTCAACTTCCAACCAGGAAGTTCTGGAGAAGATGAAAAACTCTTTTTGGAGGTGCATAGGAAAGGACCATGAGCCGAGAGGTCTAAGTCGAACCAAGACAAATTCCTCCTGGACACAAGGAAAGAAAATTCCCTGTGCAATCGGACAAGTGTCCAGAGGGGCCATGGAATACTTGGGGACATCCAAAGCTTGGCTGGACACAGTCCTGAGCACTCTGACCTTGAAGGTGGCCCTGGTTTGAGCAGGGGATTGGACAAGAGGTCATTTTAGATTAATGATTCCAAATTACTCCATGATTCCAGGAGCCGTGATGTCATCATCTGCTTGTCCAATCTGCTCTCTTGGAACAGGTCCATGGTGGATCATGGAATCATGGAATGGTTTGGGTTGGAAGGGACCTTAAAGCCCATCCCATTCCACCCCCTGCCATGGGCAGGGACACTTTCCACTATCCCAGGTGGCTCCAAGCCCCAGCCAGCCTGGCCTGGGACACTGCCAGGGATCCAGGGGCAGCCACAGCTGCTCTGGGAATTCCAGCCCAGCCCTTCACCTCCCTCCCAGCCAGGAATTCCATCCCAATATCCCATCTATCCCTGCCCTCTGGCAGTGGGAAGCCATTCCCTGTGTCCTGTCCCTCCATCCCTTATCCCAAATCCCTCTCTAGCTAATCCCCTCCAAGCAGTCACTGAACTACGGCAAGGGATGGATTTTGATAGGAATATCAGGAAAGCTCTAAGAAATCCAAGTTGGGAATGGAGCTGCAGCAAAGCCTCTGCCAAAGCATTTCGTAATGGTCAATTAATGGAAAATTCGCACTGCAGAACCTGATGGAATTTTTCCCAACAGCAGTGCTGGAAAGATCCCGACAGCTGCAGCAAAGCAAAAGTAGCGGCACTACCAGGAGAGCAAAGAACGCTCCCAATTGTTGGGAGACTTCCCTGAACATTCCTGCTGTTGGGAAGGGCCGCAAAAATGTGTTACTGGGGGTGGTTATGTAAGGCTGGGCTTTGCTCGGGCATATGAGAGCTGGAAAATAGAAAAAGCAGGAAAAATATGGGGTTTGGACAAGGGATCCTGCAGAGATGTTCCAGGGGATGACGAAACTCCAAAATTCCCTGCCTTTAGCCAGGTTGTTTAAAGCCACCTGATGCCGGTGCTCATGGAAGCTCTCCAGAGTTCCGGCTTCAATTCTGACTGAATCGGCACTGATGGATATTCAATTTTCTACACAGATTTTGAAAACCCCCTACTTAAAGCTCTCTGCATGTGGGTGTCTGGGGGTGGTTGTTCTTTCCAAGCAGCATGGGAATATCCCAGGGGCTTGGAAGGCTGGGAGGGAAGGGAAGGGCTTGGAACGGTCATCGGTATTTTAAGGAACAAGCAGAGTTCAAGCTGATAAGGTTCTGGAATGGTTGCAGCCAAGGCTAAGTTGCACATGGAACGTTGTATTCCTGTGTGCTTGGAGGCCTCACCTGGAATGCTGAGTCCGGGCCCCCAGCACAAGGAAAACATGGAGCTGTTGGAGAGGAGGTCATGGAGCTGCTCTGAGGGCTGGAGCCCCTCTGCTCTGGAGCCAGGCTGGGAGAGCTGGGAATGTTCACCTGGAGAGGAGAAGGCTCCAGGGAGAGCTCAGAGCCCCTTGCAGGGCCTAAAGGGGCTCCAGGAGAGCTGGAGAGGGGCTGGGGACAAGGCATGGAGGGACAGGACACAGGGCATGGCTTCCCACTGCCAGAGGGCAGGGCTGGATGGGATATTGGGAATTGGGAATTCCTGGCTGGGAGGGGGGGGAGAGGCTGGAATGGATTTCCCAGAGAAGTTATGGCTGCCTCTGGATCCCTGGAAGTGTCCAAGGCCAGGCTGGACATCGGGGCTTGAAGCAGCCTGGGATAGTGGGAGGTGACCCTGCCATGGCAGGGGCTGGAATGGGATCAACTTTAAGGTCTCTTCCAACCCAAACAATTCCATGATTCAATAATTTCAAATGCCACACAAAAATAAACCTCTGAGGAGGAAAAAGAAAGATTTAACATTGGGAAGCTTAACGAGACGAATCTCTTCCCTGTTTTACAAGAAGGAAAAAAAAATATCCCATAATTTTCATTTTGGGTTGATGAAATTATGAAGAGTCAACAGATTAATCACTCTCTAAATCAAACTGAAGTAGTGGGTGCGGCTACGTGGTTAAAGTCTATTAATCAAACCGAAAATAATTACAGAAAGATGTTTCCCACAGAGGTTTGTGCCACCATCAGGTTCAATTTCTCAGTCTTTAATCTCTGAATTGAACCAAACCCTCCCCAAAACCCAGGTGGGCCAGGCATGGTAAACACTGGATTGGAAGAATTCCCCTCGCACATCCCTAAGCTCTCGAACAAATGGAAAACTCAACCTAAGCTGCTCAAAACGGGTCTAATCCAAATTCCCTGGGAACTGCATCATGGTGATGGAGTGGAAGGTGCACAGAAGAGTGGCAGATGCTGTTAAAATCCTCCCTGTGCTGAATTCCAAAGGCATTAAGCTGTCTGGGAGTGGGATACACGGATCATCCCCACAGCCCTCACCTGAGTGCCGGGAGAGTCACACACACAAACAGCACGGCAGGATCCAGGCTGGATTTGCTGGATCATCTCCTCTCAGCTGCTGGGCCTGCACAGTTTGCTGATTTCATTTGTTAATTAGCTGCATTTGTCTTCAGAGGTTCGGAGCAGGCGGGATAAGAATAAAACACATCTGGGAAAGGGATGGGAACGGCTTCATCCCGGCGGGCAGAGTGGAGACAGCGCTGACGCATCGCTGAGCTGGGAGTTATTCAGCTCCTAAATTATCCTTAAATGTAAAACTCCCGTGTTTTCCAAGCTATTTTCCCTCCTTGACCCAGAACGAGTCAACCACGGAATCACTGAGGCTGGAAAAGAATTTAGGATCACGGAGTCCAAGCTGTGCCTGATCCCCACCTTGTCCCCAGCCCAGAGCACTGAGTGCCAAGGCCACCACTGCCCCGTGTCCCCAAGTGCCACATCCACAGGGATCTGAAATCCCTCCAGGAATGGGGACTCCACCCTGTACCTGTGTCAGGGCTGGACAACAAATTTAGGGAAGAAAATTTTCCCAAATATCCAGTCTAAACCTCATGGAATCATTGAAGTTGGAAAAGCCCTCCCAGCCCATGGAGTCCCAGCCGTGCCCGATGCCCACCTTGTCCCCAGCCCAGAGCCCTGAGTGCCACCTCCAGGAATTCCCTGGGCACCTCCAGGGATGGGCACTCCAAACCGCCCTGGGCAGCCCCTGCCAAGGCCTGAGCACCCTTTCCATGGGGAAATTCCTGCTGATGCCCACCCTGAGCCTCCCCTGGCCCAGCCTGAGGCCGTTCCCTCTCCTCCTGTCCCTGTTCCCTGCGAGCAGAGCCCGACCCCCCCGGCTGCCCCCTCCTGTCAGGGAGTTGTGCAGAGCCACAAGGGCCCCCCTGAGCCTCCTTTTCTCCAGCCTGAGCCCCTTTCCCAGCTCCCTCAGCTGCTCCGGGGGCTCCAGCCCCTTCCCAGTTCCCTCAGCCGCCACTCATCAGATTTACTTTCAGTAATTCACAGAATTATGGAATGGTTTGGTTTGGAAGAGACCTTAAATCCCATCCCACCCCTGCCTTGGGCAGGGACACCTTCCACTGTCCCAGGCTGCTCCAAGCCCCGGCCAGCCTGGCCTTGGACACTTCCAGGGATGAAGCAGCCACAGCTTCTCTATCAAGGCAGCTTTGAAATGCTTTGTGTGGAATATAAAGCACAAAAATTCAATTAATTTCTCTATTTCTTGCACCCTACGGGAAGGAAAACAATCTCTCCTGCTCTCCATCCCTTCACATGTCCAGTGTGGACACACAGCAGCTCTAACCACACTGGAAAGACGGGAATCAAGTTATTCCCAGCTCCATGTGAGCTATTTTTCCCTCTCCAACCCTTTCAAAGAGATTTATTCTGCATCTGCAGTGCTGCATGTGCAGAACAGCCCCGGCACTGCAAACAAGGAGCATTTCCAGCTGCTGGGAGGAAGCAAATGTTCCCTGCTTGTTCCCACGATGGAGAGCGCGACCCCGGGAGCCCCCTGAGGCGCTTCCATTGATTTCCAATAGGATTTCGGGAGGATCAGAGCCGTGCCAAGAGGTTGTTAACACACTCCAACACAAAAGGACAAAGCAAACGACCTCAGTAGTCAACAAGCCCCACACAGCTCCAGCCTATGCTGCTTTTCGGAGGGTTCAGGCTACAACAAAATTCCAAAAGGAAAAAAATTTAATGAATCCTGTTATGGTATTTCATGAAGAAAACATTTTCTCTGCTCTTCTAATGAGGTTATTAATACACCTGGTTGAAACTTGCTCCTACGAGCACGTCCTGGTGACATGAGCGGGATGGCACAGGGGGTGCAGCACTACAGGAGGGTTTTCCTTCCCCAAGGACACCAAACGGAGCCAATTCCAATCATTTCTGAGGCTGGATTAGCACTGGAATCTCCAGGGAGCAGAAAGGTTTGGCATGTGCAGCACTAACAGAACAAACAGCAACATCCACGACAGTGCTCGACTTCCACAGGGATGGGAGCAGCCCTGAGGAGAAGGATTGGGAATGTTGGGGGATGAGAGGCTGGACATGACCTGGAATTGTGCCTTGGGCTGATCCCTCAGTGTGGGAAGCAGGAAAAGTGGGATTCTACCCTGCTCAGGTGAGACCTCACCTGCAGAGCTGCTCTGGAGACACAGCAGGACATGGAGCTGCTGGAGAGTCCAGAGGAATCCATGCAGCTGCTCCAAGGGCTGGAGCCCCTCTGCTCTGGAGCCAGGCTGGGAGAGCTGGGAATGTTCACCTGGAGAAGAGAAGGCTCCAGGGAGAGCTCAGAGCCCCTTGCAGGGCCTAAAGGGGCTCCAGGAGAGCTGGAGAGGGACTGGGGACAAGGCATGGAGGGACAGGACACAGGGAATGGCTTCCCACTGCCAGAGGGCAGGGATGGATGGGAGATTGGGAATTAGGAATTCCTGTCTGGGAGGGTGGGGAGGGGCTGGGCTGGAATTGCCAGAGCAGCTGTGGCTGCCCCTGGATCCCTGGCAGTGCCCAAGGCCAGGCTGGACACTGGGGCTTGGAGCAGCCTGGGACAGTGGGAGGTGTCCCTGTCCATGGCAGGGGTGGGAATGGATGATTTTTAAGTCTCATTCCAACCCAAACCATTCCATGATTCCATTATTCCTTGGGCATATGCACAGATAGAAAAGGATCAGCGGATTTTCCCCACCAGTGGATTCTCCCAATCACCAGGAGTCAGAAGCTCACACAGAACGAGGCACATCCATGAATTCCCAGCAGAGGTTCCCAGCACCAGAGTGCTCCTGGCACGGTCTGAAACACTGGAAAAGTACTGGAATAATGGGAATTTCCGGGATCACTGTGCAGGAAGGATTGAATTTACTTCCACACACTCAGAATCAGTGACCCGAGTGCAGGATCTTAACGTGGTCTCATGTGTTTTTAAGCAACATTAAATAATTAAAGGGCAATGAAAAAAATTAATTAAAGGGCAAAGAAAAGATCAACAGGAAAACACTTCCATGCTGGAAAAATAATTCAGGATCTGAGCTTGCTGGACAAGATGGAACGAGCACAAAATATTGAATTTCTCCAAAAAGAACAGTGAATAATTTAAATCATATTTCTATTATATAAATTATTATTGGCTATAAGCACCTCAGGAGGGAGAACAGGACAAAAGAGCTCTTTTGGCTCCAGGGAATATAAATATAAGGAATAAGAACAGCTGGAAATGGAAGGAAACCCAATTCAGTTTGGGGAAGAACCAGACTGCTTTTTCTTGGAAAAGGAAGCAGCTGAACAGAGGAACTCGGGCAGAGAGAGAATTCCTCAAAGCTCCACGATCAGATGATTTTTAGTGGGAAAAAATGTCATTAAATTGATTTTTAATAGAGCAGGAAAGAAAAAAAAAATAAACCCTAAAAAAGCAGACAAAGCCATGAGATAAAAGAGGTCAAACTAAGCCGGTGTTGTGGTCAATGCAAAGATGAAATTCCATGGAAAAAATACAATCAGAGTTGATTAAAAAATTCCAGATCATTATCATTAAATCAAGTGCACTCGAATCAAGACATGGAGTAATTGAAAGCATCTTTTCCTCCCACTTGCATCAGGCTGTTCCCGAGTTCACTTTGGATCCCCACCGTGCTGGAAAATCTGGATGGACCCGGAGCACCCACCAAAAAAATGTGGAATAAACAAAATTTAAAACCACTCTGGCACTGCAGGGAGTGGGATTTTTAACAGCAATTTTGGGTTATTAATTCCCTCTGTACCTGCATAATTTTTCCATAAAAAAGCAGGAAAAATGGATTTCCCAAGCCAGGAAAAACAGGAGTTGATGCCAAGGGCCACCTGACGTGCTCGACGTGGAATAATTGTTACAAATTGGGAGTATTAACATCTTAAGTCAGTAATTATTGGTTTCATAATCCCAAACCTAATTAATGCTCATTCCTCCACTTTCTAAAGGACAGAAACTTAATTTTGTGGAATTAATGAACAACAAACTGGGTTAGGAAAGTCTGGGTTTAGAGCACATCCATCTCTGCTTAGTGAAATTTTTCCAGAGGCTCCTTACAAGGTTTAAATAAATCCCTGTTCAGAGTTAAATTCTGAATTAATTGAGTGTAAATAATGAGCAGGGGCTCCTGGTAAGACCCCACTGCTCTCTCCCTGCCTTATTCCAGATTTTAAATGGTCTAAAAGGAGAATAAAAATGTTTGAATAGAGAAAATTATAAATGTAAGTTGGTTATTTCTTCATTTATAATAAACAAGGGAGTGCAGAGGGGGTGGTGGGGATGATCCGAGGGTTGGAGCACTTCTCCTGTGAGGAAAGGTTGGGAGAACTGAGATTATTTACATGGAAAAGGCTCCAGGGAGAGCTCAGAGCCCTTTCTAGGGCCTAAAGGGGCTCCAGGAGAGCTGGAGAGGGACTGGGGATAAGGGATGGAGGGACAGGACACAGGGAATGGCTTTAAGCTGGAAAAGGGGAGATTTAGGTTGGATGTTGGGGAGGAATTCCTGTCTGGGAGGGTGGGGAGGGGCTGGGCTGGAATTCCCAGAGCAGCTGTCCAAGGCCAGGTTGGAGCAGCCTGGAATAGTGGGAGGTGTCCCTGCAGGGACTGGATGGGATTTAAAGTCTCTTCCATCCCACAGCATTCCTTGATTCCACGACAACAAAAAGTGCCAGGTTTCCTCCCTCCTATCCCGTTTCTTTTCCGAGGCTCCCATTTATTTTCCAGCCCTAAACTCTCTCCCATTAAAAACGTCAGCGCAGGAACCTCCCCACTGCTGCCCTATGATCCCTGCTGGAAAAGAAGATCCCATTTCTCCCCAGTCTGGCTCCAGCAGAAAATAAAATCCACATTTCAGGGAAGAGGAATAAGAGGAAAACCGGGACTAGAGGCCGTAAATAACAGGGAGTGGACGAGGAAAAAAGGAGGAACTCCGTGGAAGGAACTCCTCAGAGGCAAATGAAGATGACAAATCAAAGCAAAGTGTAGCAAAGAGGAAAATCAACCTGTCCGGAGTATTTAGAGCCAAGCCTAAACCCAGACAGGCGAAGTCTTTCTGCTGACTGGATGGAATTCCCAGCCAGCCCATTCCAGGAGCAGAGGCTAAAATCCCATCCAGCTCAGAAAAGACCCTCGGGGGGTCATCTAAACCCCATCCACGGTGATGCTGCTCCTCAATTCAGCACAAATCCAACCCAAAAAATGTTGTTTCAGGATGGAAATGCAGCAGAATTCCAAGGAGCAGCCAAAATTTTCCTCCCCGCATAATTGCATTTGCCTGCCCATCTGCCAAACCTTCCTTTCCCAAAATCGACCAAGCTGAATTTCCAATGAGGATCAAGGTCCCAAAGATAATGAACTTCATTAAAATTGGTGTGGGGAAAAAGTGGGCACCAGAGCGAGGCTGGATACCCATGGCATCCATGGATGCTCTCCAGAGCCTGGAATCACGGAGTCCTATGGAGAGGGGTGGGATTGGAGATGGAAGATGAGGAAAAATCTGTCACAATCAGCATTGTAATAATTTTGCCACTCTAATTATCCAAAATAATTTAGAGTCATGCAAGTGGAGAACCTTGAAATTCTTCCCTGTGAGGGTGGGGAGCAACTGGAATGGAATTCCCAGGGAAGCTGTGGCTGCCCCATCCCCGGAAGCACCCACGGCCAGGTTGGAGAAACCTGGGATAGTGGAAGGTGCCCCTCTGCTCTGGAGCCAGGCTGGGAGAGCTGGGAATGTTCCCCTGGAGAGGAGAAGGCTCCAGGGAGAGCTCAGAGCCCCTTGCAGGGCCTGAAGGGGCTCCAGGAGAGCTGGAGAGGGACTGGGGACAAGGCATGGAGGGACAGGACACAGGGAATGGCTTCCCACTGCCAGAGGGCAGGGATGGATGGGATCTTGGGAATTAGGAATTCCTGGCTGGGAGGGTGGGGAGGGGCTGGGCTGGAATTCCCAGAGCAGCTGTGGCTGCCCCTGGATCCCTGGCAGTGCCCAAGGCCAGGCTGGACACTGGGGCTGGGAGCAGCCTGGGACAGTGGGAGGTGTCCCTGCCATGGCAGGGGTGGAACGGGATGGGATTTAAGATCCAACCTAAATCATTCCGTGATTTTGTCAAATGCAGAAGAGCCAGAGAGCAAAATTTCTTCCCTGAAGGAGCGGCCAGGCACTGGAAGAGACTCCCCAGGGAAGTGGTGGAACCATCAACCCTGGAAATGTTCCAAAAGCAAGCAGACACCTCCCAGTATGATTTAGTAATTTTGGGGAGATTCGAAGGTTGGAGTTGAAGACCTTGAGGGTCTTTCCAACCTTTATTTTCCTATAATTCTGCATTCCTGGTTATTTATTGGGACCACCCACACCAAACCCCTCCCCACCTTCACAAGAAGCTGCCCCCAAAACAAACCCCAAGCAGGGAAGTTTCCAGGGATTGGCGGGAGCGGCGTATTCCAGTCAGGAACAGCAAATTTAAGCCTTAAACTCAGCTCTTTCTATAAACCAGCCTATTTCTATGGGTGTTTATAGATCCCCATAAACAGAAGGAATTTTGGAGCCATTAAAAGGAGCTGTCTTTGCACTCCAGGGATATTTACGGCATCAATTATCCCGAATTTCATCTGACACGAGCTCGTCTCAGGCTGATCTAACCACAGCTATTAGAGCCAGCTTTAATTTAGAAAAGGAGCGGCATAAAAGGCGTCCAGATAACCTCATGGCACTTTTCCTGGAGTTTGTTCCAAGAGGAAAATAAAATCCGCATCCACAGCCAGGTAACGCTATGGCATTAAGGCTCTGGAATTAATCAGGAGCTTTATTTCCGAGTTAAAAATTCCTGATGTCAGGGGGATTCTGGGGAGCAGAATCTGCAAGGAACTTCCTCAGCTCTTTGGGGTTAATTAAACATCATCAACGTGGAAATAGAAATATTCCCTGGCTCAAGCTAACGGGAATTCTGCAATTCCGTTCCTCCAGGCATGGTTAATTTTCACTTGGAATTTACCCTAGCAGGGTCGGGATTAATCAGGATGGACTAATCAGATATTTTAGTGGGTGACTCAAAGGGTTTTGGGGTTTGGACACCCAGAACCAGCAAGGTGGGAGTGCATGGGCACTCTGAATCCTGATGACCTTCACCATTCCCGTGATTCCCAGTTTTCTGTCTGCTCCTATCATCTTTTTTCTTCTTGAACAGGAGGTGTCTGTGAGTCCCAGAATGACAGAATTCCAGAATCCTGGAATGGTTTGAGCTGGAAAAACCTTAAATCCCACCCAGCCCCACC
>VZTD01003898.1:610035-620857 GCA_013397725.1 Rhagologus leucostigma | reverse complement strand
CTTCTCCAGGTGAACATTCCCAGCTCTCCCAGCCTGGCTCCAGAGCAGAGGGGCTCCAGCCCTTGGAACATCTACATGGATTCCTCTGGACTCTTTCCAGCAGCTCCATGTCCTTCCCATGCTCGTCCCCTCCCACAGACACTCCCCTGCTCCCAAAATGTGACTTTTTAGAGGAAAACATGTGGGATAATGACCATGGAGCACTGGAAATGGGAAAGGGAATTCTTAGCCTCACCTTCCAGCTGTTCCTGACGTTGCTCCCTGTCCTTCCCAGCCTTCCCCATCCAAAAAAGCTGGAAAAGCTGGATTGAAAATGCTGGGATGAGGAGGAGGAGGCGATGCTTTCTCCTGGAGAGCCGGTTTTTCCTGGGGGAGATGAGGTTTTCCTCTCTTGGAATGCTAAAAAGGCTCCTGAGGTTCCCTCGTGCTGCACCCCTGGTGTGGGGCCAGGTGTGCCTGACACAGAGTGCGGGGAATTTTGGATGGAAAAACATTAAAAAATTGGATTTTTGCCCTAATTCCAGTGGTTTAATTACCACATGAGACCACAAGGAGGATTTGGAGGAAGGCGCTGTTTTATGCATAAAAAAATTTGGGATAAAAGTGAAATTGGGGTTTTCTGGTGAGTCCTAAACCTGAGAGTTTTAAGGAAATCCCTTGCACTCACATTCCTGCATCCCAAATAAAATCCAGGTTTAAAACATGGACACAGGCAGCACCCACGTGTCCATTTTCCCAAGTTTTTCTTACTGCCAGAAAGGCTTTAAGGGGTGAGTGGTGCTGAAATTCCACCCTCACCTCTGTAGGATTCCTGAATTTTTTCTCCTTGGCTTTAATTCCCCCCATTTCTGGTTCCTATTTTTTACCCCGCTCCCTGTGGATGTTGGAATTGCTCTCCTGGTAGTGGTAATTAAGCTGGAATTCAGATACTAAAAACAGAATTTATTAATTTCTCTGCTGCCCCTTTGAATTGTGTTTGCGTTGGAAACTTGGAAATTGTGGCTGCACTGAATTCCGGGTTTTTATTGCGGTGACATCTTTAATTCCGAGCTCTGGTGTCTCCCGATATTTATGGATTTATTTCAACTCCTTTCCTTGTCCTTTCATTAATTAAAAACCCGGGGATGAGCTTAAGTCCTCCTTCAAACGCTTGGATGAGGACAGGAATAATGCATGGAAATTCAAATGGAAAAAAAAAGAGGGAAATTAATATAAAATAAAAGCAGCATGTAAGGAGAGCAAATAAATTCATCTTCCTTCCTTTTTTTTCCATGATACAAGAAAAGGAGACAATTTGGAGTATTCTGCGGGTGGAAAGCATTTAAAGCACTGAAAATTAAAATTTAAGCATTTAAAGGACTGAAAATGGAATTTTCAGGAGGAGAGAAATGCAAATTAATTCAATTAATTAGTGGGGCTCTCATTATTCGCTCTCTGAGGTCAAATTTGGGCATTTCCAACATTAAAATCTCCTAAGAGAGAGGAGTTTGGGGTTACTGGGAGAGGATCCTCTGGGAAAGCTGTGCCAGGGCCTCCCCACCCTCCCAGCCAGGAATTCCTAATTCCCAATATCCCCTCTAAAGCTCCTCCCTTCCTTGTCTCTTATCCTTTGCTATCTTTCCGTGAATTTTTGGGCTGGACAATCGTATCACAGGGAATTCTTGTGCCCAGTGACAGCTCAAGGAGATGCAGGATCACAGCAGAGGATTTTTGGGAAGCTGAAGGGCTGGGAATGCTCACCCATGGATCTGAGGCTGCTGAGCAGTGTTGGGCTGGAATCACCTTCCTGCTACACGTGGAAAACACCCAGGATGGAAAGGAAGAATTCCCACACTGGATGTGAGGAAAGGCTGGGAGAGCTGGGAATGTTCACCTGGAAAAGAGAAGGCTCCAGGGAGAGCTCAGAGCCCCTTGCAGGGCCTGAAGGGGCTCCAGGAGAGCTGGAGAGGGACTGGGGACAAGGCATGGAGGGACAGGACACAGGGAATGGCTTTAAGCTGAAAGAGAGTAGATTTAGATGGGATACTGAGAAGGAATTCCTGTCTGGGAGGGTGGGGAGGGGCTGGGCTGGAATTCCCAGAGCAGCTGTGGCTGCCGCTGGATCCTTGGGAGTGAACTGAGATGGGGAGAAATTGGATATTTTGGGGCTCATTAACAGAAAAGCCACTGGACGTGAGCAGATCCATGCAAAGCATCTGGAAACTTCTGATGGATCCTTCCTGCAAAACCAGGACTGAAAGGGTTTCCAAGACCACAGCAAATCCATAAAAATTATGGAACTGCCCCTTTCCCTCACGCATCCCAATGCTCTGGCTCATTCCTCATTTCTATCCCAACAATTCATTATTGCAGGAGCATCAATGCAGCTCCAAGCGCCGAATCCCAGACTTAACCGGGAAATGAAAACCAGGAATTGCTGGAGAGGGAGCTCTCCCATCCATGTGGTGCTGTTAAATTGTCCCAAGTCAAGAATGGAGATGAATGAGGAAAAAAAAATACATTTTCCATGGATTTTTTTCAATAATTCCTGTTTAAATATTTTCAAATTTTCATATAGAGGCTGGAATTAGAAAGAATTTAAAATTCAAGGCCTTGGGAATGCTCTTGATCCCGAATTAACATGGAACACGACTTTGATGTTGTTTTTCCTCTTAATTTACAAGCCAAGATGCTTCCAAAATTATATTTAATCCATATTTTAAGGAAGATCAACATTGAAGTTGTTTCTTTAAACACATTTGAGAGATTCCTTCAAAAATTCAAACATTCCCTTCTTGCTCTAATGACGGATTTGCTTCCGATCGGGAACATCATCTGTTTTCCACAGATTTTGTTTTTGACAGTTGTCTTTTTTCTGTGTAATTTCACTAAAAACACGTTCACTAAAACAAACAAAACCCAATCTGAGGGAAAATTCTGGTGAAATTGTTGGGATCCCAAAGGTTTGTTTTTTTAATTTCGGAGGAAAATTTCGTGGGTAACACCAATCACTCCCAATATTCCTGCTCGGAATTCCTGAAGTAGCCACACCTCAAGGCATTTACAGAGGAAATAGTCAACAAATTAAAAATCAAACCAGAAAATTTAAATAATAATTTAAAAAATTAAAATAATTTTTAAAATAATTTTAAAAAAATACAAAATTACCCAAAGCTACTTGGGAATTTTCCATTCCCATTCTTGGATTTCTTGGGGTTTTTTCTGTGAGCTCCAAAGGGTTTTTTTCTTCCATCTTTTTCCCAGCCAGATCTAATCTTCCCTGGCACCTGAAGCTTATCCAGCAGTCCTGGAAATACTTGATCATTAACTGCTGCAAATTCCCAGCCTTCCCATGGAGGGAAGTTTAATTCCCAGAGGATTCCATAGGAGATTTAATCCCAGCTGGAAGCTGGAGTTTGTCCCGTTCCACAAAGACCTCGGCTGGCTTTGAGGCGTATCAAGGAGCAGCTGGGATGGAAAAAGGAAAATTGAACCTGGGAGAAATCCCACGCAACAAATCCGGGATCGCATTAAGGGCTGGACAAAATAGGATAGGAGGGAAAAAGATTCCAGGAGGAAATCTTGGAGAAATTCAGGAAAACTCAAAAATCTCAGAGCAATCATTTTCAGCCCTTCCTGCAGTATCCCAGACTGGAAACCTTTCCTGCTTTTTCTCTGACACCAGTCCCACATCCAGGCCTAAAATGAGGAATTTAAGAGGAGATTTATGAGGAGAATCAGATATTGGGATACTGAGATGAAAAATGCTTTAATGGGATCATGGAATCATGGAATGGTTTGGGTTGGTAGGACCTTAAAGCCCATCCCAGCTCCATGTGCAGGGACACCTCCCACTTCCCAGTTCCCTGGGATTCCACAATCCCAGGTTGTTCCGAGCCCCATCCAACCTGGCCTTGGACATTTCCAGGGATCCAGGGGCAGCCACAGCTTTCCAAAGGAATGTTTATTCTTCAGGATTTTTTATGGAATATTCCCCAGAGCTGCCCTATGAAATGCTCCCAGCAGCCGGGTGTGCCCGAGGGATTCCAAGGCTCATGGAGCAGCCAAATCCCTGCAGAACGGGAATTCTGGGGTCACATCCTGCCCCTCTGAGCCCCAAATGTCTCCTGGAGTGGGGATCCTGCTCATCCCTCCCTGCAAAGCTCGGGGAAAATCCGGACAAGGATTACTTGGCACAGTGTTCCTGTTGGAGTCCTTGGAATCCACTTACTGGACTCCAAGTTAAGAAGCAATTCCCTCTTAATCCAGTTATTGTCCATAAATAATTACGGATTTGGAAGTCACAGGTTACAGCTTGTTAAGCAACAACAGGAAGCCAAGCATACACCAAGAAAATTCCCCCAAAACACCATCCCCCAAATCCCAGATCCCACAAAAATTGTGTCTCAATTATCCCACATCCCGAGATCCACCTGACATGGAGAGGGCACTTTTTGGGAAACACAAACACAAATCCCACCAGTTCCAGAAACAAGCTACAAAAAATTGTCTCTGAATTATCCCACATCCTGAAATCCACCTGACACAGGGCGGGAAGGACAAATCCCACCGATCCCAGAATCCGCAAAAAAATATCCCTCAATTATGGCACATCCCGAGATCCACCTGACACAGGGAACTTTTTGGGAAGCACAAACAGAAATCTCACCAATCCCAGAACGCACAAAAATCATCTTGGAATTATCCTAAATCCCAAGAGCCACCTGACACAGAGAGGGCACTTTTTGGGAAAGACAAAAAACAACTCCCACCAATCTCATTTTTCTCTCCGCAATCCCAGTTCTTCACATTTTCACTGCAATTCCAGTCCTTCGCATTTTTTACCGCAATCCCAGTTCTCCGCATTTTCCCTGCAATCCCAATCCATCACATTTTCACTCCAATCCCAATCCTTCACATTTTCCCCTGCAATCCAAATCCATCACATTTTCCCCTGCAATCCAAATCCATCACATTTTTCCCTGCAGCTCAAATCCTTTGTATTTTTCACTCCAGTGCAAATCCTTGATAATTTTCACCGCAACTTACATCCTTCATGTTTTCCACTGAAATCCAAATATTTCTTATTTTTCACCACAATCCCAATCCTTTGTCTTTTTCACTTCAATGCAAATCCTTCACATTTTTCCCTGCATTCCCAACCCTCCACATTTTTCCAACCGTAAAAACACCACGAATCTGTAGAATCCATCACTAAACCTGGGGTTTACAAGGACCCGATCATTTCTTGGGAACAGCAGCTATTTTAAGACATGAAAAAAGCACCAAATGCAGAATTCCAAGGATGTACTCACAGTACACGTCCACTCGGATGGATTTGATGGCCGGGGAGCCCAGGCCGTTCTCAGCCTTGCAGTAGTAGCGGCCTCCCTGGTGTCTCTGGATGTTGGAAATCCTCAGGGTTTCGTTGAAGACACTGGAATCTTGGAATCTGTCAGAGGCACTTCCTGCTGTTTTGGTCCACCTGATCTGAGCAAGCACCAAAAACCAGGATTACTTTAGGTCTGGAAAATGGGCTCGGTCTAAAACTCAGCATCAAAAAAGCAGGATTACTTTAGGTCTGGAAAATGGGCACAGTCTAAAACTCAGCACCAAACCACGAGATTTGTGTGGGTGGCACTGGGATGTCACCTTGGAGGACTCAGGGAAATTCCCAAGAAACCCAACAGCTCATGTGTACAAACTCTTTATCCAAGAGTCCCTGAGTAGATGCATTTCATGGAATCATGGAATGCTTTGCGTTGGGAGCAGTTTAAAGATCCCATTCGACCCCCTGCTACGGCCAGGGACACCTCTCACTATCCCAAGCTGCTCCAAGCCTTGAACATTCCCAGGGATTTCTGATCTGTGGGATTTGAGGCTGCCCGTGATGGCTCTGGGAGGAGAAATGAATTCATATTTCCATTTTTTTTCTGATAGTTTTCTTCTTTTGGGAATCACAGAATCATGGAATGGTTTGGGTGGGAAAGGACCTTGAAGTTCATCCCATTCCAACCCAGGGTCATCTTTCACTGTCCCAGGTTGCTCCAAGCCCCATCCAGCCTGGCCTTGGACACTTCCAGGGATCCAGGGGCAGCCACAGCTTCTCTGGGAATCTGTGCCAGGGCCTCCCCACCCTCACAGGGAAGAAATTCCTCCTCAATAACCAGGAATTCTGGAGTTTTAGGAATAAATTTTGCTCCAGACCATCAATATACGATAGTGGTATAAAAACCTCTCTTCCTTTTTATTCCGCATGAGAACATCTGGAATATCTGGGCTTGGAAACAGCTCCAGGTCAAAGTGTTGTTCATTGTTCCAAAGTTTTACATGGAATACTGGAGTGGAAAAGCAGAAAACTCAAAGGAATCCCTGCTTCCTGTGGAAAAGTGAGGATCCTCGATTCTGGAAAGGTTAGGATCCAGACTTTCCAACCGCTGGGAAACCAAAGGCAGAGATGGAGAGTCCTTGGTTTCCAAAATTTCTGCCCTTGGGAGACTCCACCTGGGGAATGTGTCCGGCTCTGGAGTTCTCAGCACAAGAAAGTTGTGGATTTGCTGGAATGATCCAGAGGAATCCACGGAGAAGCTCCCAGGGCTGGAGCCCCTCTGCTCTGGAGCCAGGCTGGGAGAGCTGGGAATGTTCACCTGGAGAAGGGAAGGCTCCAGGGAGAGCTCAGAGCCCCTTGCAGGGCCTAAAGGGGCGCCAGGAGAGCTGGAGAGGGACTGGGGACAAGGCATGGAGGGACAGGACACAGGGAATGGCTTCCCACTGCCAGTGGATAAATTGCCTTTATGGGACAAATTGTGTCCTTGGGATTCCACATCCCAACACTTCCACAGGCTGCCAGGGAAAGCACAATTTTTTCCTGATCCAAGGAAAAGCCGGCAGTGACAGGAGCTGTGAACAGGCAGGACGTGAGCATCCGGATTCCGTGCCAGGGATCCCAAGGAAATTGCTCTTTTCCTGCTTGGTTGCTGTAACACATTGGGAAAAGGAGATTTCCTTCTATTTTCCAGCAGAGGAAAACTGTGGGTATTAATCATGGAAAAAATCAGCAGCAGAGCCACAAAAGCCACAACTCCTGTGGAAGAATTTCAGTGCTCTCTTCATTTTATTCCCCAAAATTCCAGGGTGAGCCTGAAATTGGAATCTGGGGATGCCTCTAAAATGGAAATAAATAAAATCAAAAAAATAAAATCAATTAAAAAATTGATTCGTTCACCTCTGATCTCAGATTTTACACACAGGGATCCAAACTCTGGAAAATCAAGCACCATGGAAGTCCAAGAGGTCTGAATCCCAAAAATTAAGGATTTGGCTTTGGAATTATAGAGGAAACATTCCTTACACTCCAGTATTACTGGAAATAATAAAGGAATTTTAAGGAATTGCTGAATAATTTAAAAGGGTTTTTATGAGTGGATCCTGAGGAAAAAAAATTTCAATCTTAGATAAATTGGTAAAACTTTGGTTAAAAAATGGTTAAAAATAATAAATTGATTACATTCCTTTATACTGCTCAGTTGGATCAGTATTTTTTTATGGAAAAGCAGGATTTAGGGAAATAGTCACAAATTCTTGCCCAAAAAAACTTGGAATAACCTGGCCGATGATGAATTGCTTCAATTAATCTTTGATTAATTTGGATTACTTTGATTCCAACGTTGTTTCTTATGACTTTCAGCTGTTTCCCTGCTTCCAAAAATTAGCCCTTTAATCCTGAATAATCCATTAACGTTTTCCTATCAATATCCCACTGAAGGATGATGGATTTTCCATCCTGCCTGGCTGGAAGATGCCATTTCCAGCATTAACTGAGAGCTGAGGGCAGGAATTTCACAGAGGTTTTTTTCTACTTGCGTCAGGATCATTTGAACCTCCCTGGTGGGAAATTATGGATTGTCCCCCACCTAAATTATCCAGGGAATTTGAGGAAATGATCCAAACAGTTCCAAACTTCGGGATTTTTTTAATTCTCACTGTTTTTTTTCATTCAGCAACATTAATTAAATTTAAAAAATTTCACCTTCATAATAAAGACATAATTTAAGTGCAGAAAGAAGCAGACAAAGCTCCAGTTGGAATTCCCAGTTATTCCTTTCTATGGTGGTTTTCCAGTGCTGGAATTCCATGTCAAACCACTGGAATCACAAACACATCCGCATAACTTCAATGCTTGGGAATTCATTCCCTGTAATTCTTTAAAGACAAATAAATACAACACATTTTGTAATTTCAAGCATCTAAACTGGCACAAAACTAAGCCTGGTATTGAGAACTCCATAAAATCCAAATCCAGACTCTTATTTCCCTTGTGGACCAATCTAAATCCTACTTTTTTTTTCCCAGGGACAGAACAAGTTGCTGTTGTTGCCATCCAGGTTCAAGAATTGATCAAATCCTCACATTTTCCAGGAAGAAAGGCTGGGGTTTAATTAAACTCACAGGAGTTCAGAGCCATTCCACAGGGAAGAGCTGAAAACCTGGAAGGATGGGCACTGGGAGAGCTGGAAAGAAGGGAATTGGATTCAAGGATGAGGTAATTCCAGGGATGCTGTGCAGGAGTAACCTCCCAAAAGCCAAAACTGCTCAAAACTGAGCCTCTCCTATGGAAACAGGATAATTGGGAATATTCACCTGGAGAGGAGAAGGCTCCAGGGAGAGCTCAGAGCCCCTTGCAGGGCCGAAAGGGGCTCCAGGAGAGCTGGAGAGGGACTGGGGACAAGGCATGGAGGGACAGGACACAGGGAATGGCTTCCCACTGCCAGAGGGCAGGGATGGATGGGATATTGGGAATTAGGAATTCCTGTCTGGGAGGGTGGGGAGGCCCTGGGATGGAATTCCCAGAGCAGCTGTGGCTGCCCCTGGATCCCTGGCAGTGCCCAAGGCCAGGCTGGACACTGGGGCTTGGAGCAGCCTGGGACAGTGGAAGGTGTCCCTGCCCATGGCAGGACTTGGAATGAGATGGTTTTTAACATCCCTTCCAACCCATTCCAGGATTCCATGGAAAGTATTGGATAGGGAGGTGATCCCAGTGCTCAGCAGGTGCCCCATGCCAGTCCCACCACTGCTCTGAACTCCCAGTGAACCAAAAAGTTCATTTTTGTCCCATAAACCAGAAAATAATCTGATTAGGAATTTCCCATTGTCTCCATCTAAAACTTCTGCAATTCCCTTGGATTAAAATCCAAGGAAAGGGCCCTTCTCTGAGGGGTGTAACCTCGGGAAGGTGTGGAAGACCAGGTAAAAGTCTGGAGAAAAGCCACAAAACTCATCAAAATGACAAAAATTTCCTCAGGAAAGCTAGGGATAAGCTCAGCAATGGTGCAGTATCCAAGGAAAAATCAGGGAATAACAATCAACAGCTTTGAAACACCCAGGAGGGACCAGAAATCAATCATGGGTCAATTCCCAAAATAAAAGGCAAAGTTACGGAAGTAACACATGGATCAGGAATCACTTCCCGTTTGCTCAGCCCCAAATGTTCACGGAAAACTCCTGCAAGCCATGATGTTTCATTAAATCAGAGTCAGCAGTTCCAAAGGATTTTTTGGGAATGCTGGAAGTTTCAGGATGGACCCAGGGGTGGGAAATCTCCTCCTCCCCAGCAGGATCAGCTCCATGGCCCAAACCACCGCCAGTTTTGGGATTTCCACCACCCAACTGCTACCAATGCACCACCCTCAGTGCCCAACGGTGCAAATCCCAATTTTTCCCTGAAAATCATTTATTATTCCCAGTTTTCCCAGGAAAGTGCCTCACTGGTCCTCCCTGGACAACCTCTGAGATCCCAGTTTACCCCAAGTTGTTATCCCAGCTCAGAGGTGATGCCTCCACGCAGTTTGGGAATGGGATGTTTGGAGGACGGAGATCTTTGGAGCTGTTCCCTCCCATCCCAAGCAGGACTGGGAAACTAGGAGCTAGCAGCTCCCTATTCCCGGAATTATTTCTTTCCCTCAAACGCGAAAAGGCGTAAAAATGTGTTTGTGTCATTAACTCAGACACTGGAGTCTAAACAGAGATGGAAAATGCCTTAAACAGCGATTTTTTCCACTTGAAATTCACTCCTCGGAGCAGAATCGCAGTTCAAAGTGACAAAACCGTCGTGAAACCCAGGCAGTTTAAACTGAGGCTTTTTTTCCTCTTAGAACAACAATTTCAGGTGTTGTTTCTGCTTTTCCTTCTCTCCATCACCACCCATTTCGCTCCCTTGGAAAACCCTTGGGAAAAACAAGGAAGCAGCTTCACAGAGCGTTCCCAAAATGCTGTCAGAGATGACAACAACTCAGCTGAGCGCCACACGAGGAAAGGTTTCTCCTCTGATCTTTCAGCAATAACAATCCTGACTCCATTTCCTGCCGCAGTCCTTAGGGGAGGGGTTTTGGGGCAGCCATGAAGATTTGGGGCTGGGAAGGGTCACAAATAAATGAACCCAAATAAAAAACCCCAAACAAACAAACCGAAACAAAACCAACCAACCTCTCCTTCAGAAACCCCAGTTTGGTTTTTAGGAGATCCCTGTCCCTAATAAAGTCACAGAATCATTAAGGCTGGAAAAGTCCACCAAGATCATGAAGCCCAACATGGCACTGTCCAGGCCACCACTGCCCCATGTCCCCAAGTGCCACATCCACATGGATTTAAATCCCTCCAGGGATGGGGACTCCACCCTGTACCTGTGCCAGGGCTGGACAACAAATTTAGGGAAGAAATTTTCCCAAATAGCCAATCTAGACCTCACGGAATCATTGAAGTCGGAAAAGAGCTCCAAGGTCATCAAGTCCCAGCTGTGCCCAATGCCCACCTTGTCCCCAGCCCAGAGCTCTGAGTGCCACCTCCA
>VZTD01003898.1:560383-609935 GCA_013397725.1 Rhagologus leucostigma | reverse complement strand
CCCCTTCCCAGTTCTGTTCCCTTCCCTGGACACGCTCCAAGCCCCTCCATGTCTTTCTTGTCATGAATGACCCCAAACTGACCCTAAGATTCAAGGTGGGGCCTCACCAGTGCCAAGTTCAGTCTCCAAAGTTTCCTCTGTCCCTAATTTTTCTCTCCACCAGGCTCACACAACATTCTCACCCTCCGCCAAGGCAGGAAACCCATCCCATGCCCTCCACAGGAACCCAGGCAGGTTTTTGGGAAGGCTTTTCTAGACCAGACTAAACCCACTTCAGTAAAGCTCTCACAAGGCCGGGTTTAAGTGGCTCTGTTCCCACCCCGTCGTGCTCGGTGACATCAATGAGGTTATTGATTCCCTGCAAGTCAATATCCGCCTTTTGCTTCAAGTTGTTCCCATTTTTATACCTCCATAAAAAATAATCTGGAAAAATCCTCCTGTCCTTCAGAGTGTGCCAACAGCAGAGGAAGAAAATCCAGGAGAAATCCCTAAATATTGGGAGTAGATGACTCCCAGTTTACGTGCACATCAGACCTCGTTGGTAGTTCCAGAATATCCCATGAACCCCAAACTCATTTCCAGAAAACTTTCTGAATTAAATCCTAAATCTCAGGCATCCAAACCCTAAATCTCCCAGTGATCCAAACCCTAAATCTCAATGATCCAATCCTAAAACTCCCAGTGATCCAAACCCTAAAACTCCCAGTGATCCAGACCCTAAATCTCAATGATCCAAACCCTAAATCTCCCAGTGATCCAAACCCTAAATCTCAATGATCCAAACCCTAAATTTCTCAGTGATCCCAATCAGCTGTGCTGAATTTCCCTCCCGCAGGATCCCAATTCCCCCCGACGCTCTCGCTGATCCTGAAATGGGAGTGAGAGTCTGAGCTGCTGCCGGGTTCAGCTGTGGTGACAACGAAAGGAGCTGACATTTGATTTTGCTGCAAAGGTGGGAGAAGTGGGAAGGAGGGAGCAGGGGAAAACGGGAGAAGGGTGGGAATCTCGATGAGAAGGATTTGGCAGCTCAGCTGGGACGGCAGCTTGGAAGGAAAAGCATCGACAGCAAAGGCCAGGCAGGAGCGGCAGCTCCTCACAGATCCTGAAAAAACTCCCTGATTCCTTAAAAAATCAGATATTCCATATAAAATATTCCTTAGAAAATCAGGAATCAGAGTAACTGTCTGGACAAGGGTTATTTGTTTGGGGTTTTTCCTAAAAAATCCCTTTTTCCTTTCAAATTACCAGGTACTGATGGTCACGTTATCGAATGTGACGGCACAAAATTCAAGGATCTAAACACATTCCAGAGAGGAGATCATTCCTTGGTGGGAATTACATCCATCCATACCTTCTTATCCCAGTCACTGGATGCAACTTTTCCATCAGGCAGTTCCAAAATATCAGCCAGAGCACATCCTGCCTGCACACTCCAGGTGCTGGAGACAGGACAAGGAATGTCTGGGGTCAGTCAGGATGGAAATTCCAAAGATTTTTGACTCAAATTTTTCATGTCGTTTGCTGTCTGTGCACTGATTTTCCCTTTTTTCCAGAAGATGACTTGGCAAAGTCTCCTCCAGGCAGGAAAACACCTCAAACAATGTTAAAAAACACTAGAAAAGGATCAAATCTCTCCTGCCCCAAACCTGGCACGGTTTAAAAAGGTTCCAGCAATTCCTTTGTTCCGGTAAAAGGGATTGGAAAGGTGTTGGCATCCCACTGGCTGAGATTCCAGCTCGTTTCCAATTCCAGGAGAAGCAAAACTCGGCAAACTCCAGTAATCCCAAAAAGCATCATTCATGTCTTGTGGAGCGCTCCTGGCACACCTTCCAAAGACTCCCACGAGTGCCAAGGAACACAATCTGGGAACGCTTCCCACATTTCAGGAGAATTGTGAAAAGATGTTAAGGAAGAAAAAAAAAAGAGCCCAGATCAGCCTGCAGCTAGGAATAAAACCAGGATTAAGGGTTTGGAAAGGCTGGGTTAAGGGAATCAGTACAATGGGAAACAAAAATGGGATGGAGATGGTTTCCAAAGGGAAGGGAGGAGAGGTAAACATCAGGGAATGTTTAAAACTGAACAAAACAGCACAGGGAAACGACGAACAGCCACAAACTGGGAATTGTCTGAGGGACAGGACACAGGGAATGGCTGCCCACTGCCAGAGGGCAGGGATGGATGGGATATTGGGAAGGAATTCCTGGCCAGCATGGAACTCCCAGAGAAGCTGTGGCTGCCCCTGGATCCCTGGCAGTGTCCAAGGCTGAGTTGGACACTGGGGCATGGAGCAGCCTGGGACAGTGGGAGGTGTCCCTGCCCATGGCAGGGGTGGGAATAGGATGGGATCTGAGGTTCTCCCAACCCAAACCATTCCATGATTCCACATCAGCTGAAGGGTGTTTCCAACAACACCATTCCAACCATCCATTCCATGTTTCCATAGCACTTCAAAGCTCTTCCCAACAACACCATTCCAACCCAAACCATTCCAAGATTCCACAGCAGTTGAAGGGTCTTCCCAACAACACCATTCCATGATTCCGCAGCAGTGGAAGGCTCTTTCCAGCACCATTCCAACCCAAACCATTCCAAGATTCCACAACAGCTGAAGGCTCTTCCCAACTGCCCCATTCCAACCCGAACCATTCCACGATTCCACAGCAGCTGAAGGCTCTTCCCAGCAACACCATTCCAACTCAAACCACTCCAATTCCCTACATGGGAATGGCTCCTGGATTTTCCAGACTTGAAGGATTATTCCTCCTTCATTGTGGTTTCACTTTCTTTGGCTCTGGTGCAAATTCCCTGGGTTTTGCCAGAGCTTTCTCCTTAACGATGTATTTACCTAATTAGCATAATTGTCTGCAATTATGTAATTAGTGTTCATACGTGTAATCATTGGAACATGTAATTAGCCCTAATTACACCATTAAAGCTGCGAGTCAGAAATATCTTTATCATTTTGATTGATAGACATATGGGAAAGGGGGGAAAAAAAAATCCCACTCGTTATTTTTATCTGCTCGGATCACGAAATCTGCGGGAGGATTCAGGATTCAGCCCAGAATGGCGCTGGAATTATTTATACAATTTTTATTATTTATCAAAATGACAGCGAGGTTATTCCTTTGGAAGAGAAGGAGGAAAACGACTCAAAAATGTGGAAAATTAGGGAAAGAGGCACCAAAAGTGCAGCAAGATTTTTCTGTAAAAAGAACTTCAGAATTATCAAAAATAATGAGAAAAATTCAAGAAAGAGACACCAAGTGCAGCAAGATTTTTCTGTAAAGATGAATTAAGAATTGTCTGGAAATACTGAATTTTTCATGTCTAATATTCCAATATGAAAATTCAGGAAGGAGACACCAAGTGCAGCAAGACTTTTCTGTAAAAAAAAAATAAGAATTATCTAGAAATATTTAATTTTTCATGTCTAATAGTCTAATATCAAAATTCAGGAAAGAGTGACCAAGACTTTCCAAGATTTTAATTATGAATGGTCTGGAAATATTCAATTTTTAATGTCTAATATTCAAATATAAAAATTAAGGAAAGAGACACAAAGTGCAGAAAAATTTTTCTGTGAAGAAATTAAGAATTATCTTGAAAATTTTAATTTTTAATGTCTAATATTCACTTGATTTTAGGAAGAAAAATAATACAGAAAAAGAGAAAACAGAGAGCAGCGGGTAGATTTTTCTGTAAAGAGAAATTAAGAATTATCGGGAAATACTTAATTTTTCATGTCTGATACTCCAATATGATAATTAAGGAAAGAGTCTGCACGTGCAGCAAGATTTTTCTGTAAAAAGAAATTAAGAATTATCAGGAAATATTTAATTTTTCATGTCTAATACTCCAATATGATAATTAAGGAAAGAGTCTGCACGTGCAGCAAGATTTTTCTGTAAAAAGAAATTAAGAATTACCAAAAATAACAAGAAAAATTCAGGAAAGAAACACCAAATGCAACAAGATTTTTCTGTAAAGAGAAATGAAGAATTATCTGGAAATACTTGATTTTTAATGTCTAAAATTCTAATACAAAAATTCAGAAAAGAGTCCCTGCATGCAGCAAGAGTTTTCTGTAAAGAAATTAAGAATTACCTGGAAATATTTCATTTTTCATGTCTAATATTGACTTGATTTTAGGAAGAAAAAAAATACAAAAAAACCCAGAAAACAGAAAAAAAATCTCACAGAAATTCTGATGGAGATGCTGTGGCATCCTAAAAAGGGATTTTAAAACTCCTTGAATTTTTCAGCCCCTCTGAGACAACCAGACTTATCAGAAAGGTCAATATTTAGTTTTATTTTGTTTTGTTTTAGCATCTGTGCTGTAGGACAGCACCAGAACAAACACCTGGCACAAAATAATTTAATTGGGACAGCAAAAATCGGGGTTTTTTTTAAAATTGCTTTGGGCTGGGAAGGCAAATATTTATCCCCTGTTTAAATATTTGAATTTATTTCAAGTTCAACTTCTGCTCTTCAGGTTCTGGGTTCTTGGTTTTTTTTCCTGACGTGAAGTTCAGTTTATTAAAAAAAGCCAAAAAAATTACAATAAATTGAAAATCAAGTGGCTGAGCCGCCCAAAAATCTTGAAGGAGTAGAGGGGAAGCCTTGAAAAGCAACATTTGGGAATAAAGCTCAGTTGGGAATATAAATCCTCCTGGATATGGATTTTCCAGCCTGGTAACTCAATTGGAACATCCAAGTGCTCCGGTGAATGGCAGCAAAATCCACCTGGAGCTTCCCAAGCCGTTCCCAGCTGCCAGAGAAGGAAGGAGAGCTCAATCCATGAGAAAATGTTATCCGTGGAAATGGCAGCACGGAGATTAAAACATCCCAGAAGGATCCCGAGGAGTTGTTATCCCATCCCAGCAGGAACATCCCAATTTGTTCAAATCCTCCCCATCAGACACCTTGGATGGACGAGGTTTCAGGAGCAGAATTTCTTCCCTTAAAATCTAAAGGCAACAAATTCCAGAGCCTTAGGAGTTCATAGAATCATTGAATGGTTTGGGTTGGGAGGGACAAGTAAGGATCATCTCATTCCATGGCAGGGACACCTCCCACTGTCCCAGGCTGCTCCAAGCCCCAGTGTCCAGCCTGGCCTTGGACACTTCCAGGGATCCAGGGGCAGCCACAGCTGCTCTGGGAATTCCAGCCCAGCCCCTCCCCACCCTCCCAGCCAGGAATTCCTAATTCCCAAGATCCCATCCATCCCTGCCCTCTGGCAGTGGGAAGCCATTCCCTGTGTCCTGTCCCTCCATGCCTTGTCCCCAGTCCCTCTCCAGCTCTCCTGGAGCCCCTTTAGGCCCTGCAAGGGGCTCTGAGCTCTCCCTGGAGCCTTCCCTTCTCCAGGGGAACATTCCCAGCTCTCCCAGCCTGGCTCCAGAGCAGAGGGGCTCCAGCCCTGGGAGCAGCTCCGTGGATTCCTCTGGATCACTCCAGCAGCTCCACATCCTCCTGATACTGGACCCAGAGCTGGAATCAGCTCTGCAGGTGGGATTTCATGGACAACCTGCCTTCCACCGCATTCACAGCAATGGGAACAATTCCCTATTATCCTCCAGAAACGCCTCCCAAGCGTTTCCTTGGGAGATCTCATTCCAAAGGCACCGGCACTTCTCCTCCAGCCCCGGATGATCTGCATCAGCTGCTGGTTTCCCTGGTTACCAAATTATCCATTTACTCATCAAATCCATTCCTCTTCTCCAAGACCTCTCAGCACCAGCCCTTGTTCCAGATCCACCCCCATCCCTGTGCCGGGAGACCGGAGCATTCCGCGCTCGTGGAAAAGCAGCTCCTGGTTATCCCAGAGCTGCTGCTCCAGCCTTTCCCGAGGCCGTCAGAAACAGGGAAATAAAAGCTGACAGCACAAAGAGGAAAACAAAAGACTGCAGAGCTTTGGGAGGGGAGAAAACAGATGCAAAATATTCAGAGGACAAGTCCATATTTCGGTAAAACTGGAATTTTTTTCCTGTTTTCCTTACAGTAATAGGAGAGCCCTGCTCTGTGGGCACTGGAAATTTTCCATATGGAATTTCTGGCAGATTTCAGCTGCCCAGAGTCACCATGAAACTGCTCTGGTGCCGCTCCCCAACCTGGACGTCATTCCGAGCTCCGTGAGATTCCCTCCAGGCTTATCCCAATGATTGCTGAGGCTGTAACAAGTCTGAGCTCGATATTCCCAACTGAGGGAGTGGGATTGAATCCCAAACTTCCCTTCCCTGGTGCTGCTTTTTTCTGGATTTAACCTGACCTCTTAGCCTCAGCACTTCCCAGCCCTTTTTAGGAACCTGCAAACACATTCCTTGTGGAGAGACCGCAGCCACCTGGCACCAGGAAAACTGGCAGGAACTGCTCCAGTTATTCAGGATAAAACAACTGAAGGGTTTAATTCCTTTCATCAGCTTGCAAACCATTGGAAGCATGGAATGGTTTGGGATGGAAGGGATATTAAAGCTCGTCCTGAGGGCAGGGATACCTTCCACTATCCCGGGTTGCTCCAAGTGCTCTTCAACCTGGCCTTGGACACTTCCAGGGATCCAGGGGCAGCCACAGCTTCTCTGGGAATTCCAGCCCAGCCAGGAATTCCTTCTCAATATCCCACCTAACCCTATTCCCTGTCAGTTTAAAGCCGTTCCCCGTTATCCTGTCGCTCATAAACTCCTTGGAGAGCACTGAGGTCTCCACGTGAACAGACCCAGGTAACTGTGGCACATTAGAAAAACCCAATAATTATTTAAAATGCGTCCCCCTAATTACTCCCTGTGATTAGTGGAGCCTCCTCCGATGCTGCAGAACAGGATCCTGCCTTCCCATTATCAATTCCTGGAAAGGAAAAATTCCCATTCCCTGGCACTCCATCCATTAAAACAGAAAAAGCAGCATTCCCAAAAAAACCCACAACAAAAACCCCCACGTTCTGTTCTCTTTGATCAGCTGCGAGTGACACATAAAAGGCTCC
Source organism: Rhagologus leucostigma (assembly GCA_013397725.1). Lineage (NCBI taxonomy): Eukaryota > Metazoa > Chordata > Aves > Passeriformes > Rhagologus > Rhagologus leucostigma. The sequence goes on along the minus strand of VZTD01003898.1, from coordinate 602,959 downwards.
TTGGAGGCAAAGTGGGTGCCATGTTTTTGATTTTAATTGATAAGAATCCTTATCAAGTGCTGATGCAGCCAAGGGAAGGGGGGTGTGGGGTCCCTCACACGGGAGCAGCTGTTTTCCCACCCCGCTCCGCGGCTCCTCAGAGCAGTAATTGGAGCCTTGTTAGGAAAATTGATGCTGATTCCATCTGACACTCCTCAGTTCACGGGAAGACTTTACAAATGTTCACTGAGCACCTGACAAAATCCAGCCTGACTCATGACTAAATTAGCCTGGATTTTATGCTGGAAAAAAATCCCTTCCTAAATGTTTGACTGGATAAAGCTCCCATTTAGCAAGGGAACATGTTTCCATCCTGCTCCGGCATGAAAAGAAATCTGTGATTAAGCTTTACATGACGTTTGTGCTGCTCTGAGGAGTTTATTTGATGTTTTCTCCCTCGAGTGCAGCACCTGAATTCACACCTCGGCAGAGCTCTGCAGAGCCGGGCAGGGCTCGCTCCGAGAGCAGGAAATGTGCAAAAAATCCTGGACAGGAATCCCAGCATCCGCAGGGAGGGACAGCACAGAGTAAGAGACTCCGGGAGCTGCACCAGGATCTTTGAGGGTGAGCCACTGGTGCCTCTGAGCCCATCCTGAGCTCTAATCCTGGGTGTCAGCACTGCTTTGTGTGAGGAACTGAAATTAAACTCCACACACACAGTGGGACTCACCAAAATTAATTCCAGAGGATTGGGTCATTCCATCCATCCATTTGGAAGAGGGAAAAAAAACCTGACCAGGAATGATCTCAGAATCCCAGAATGGTTTGGGTTGGAAGGGATCTTAAATCCCATCCCATTCTACTGTCTTCCATGGGTAGAGACACCTTCCACCACCCCAGGTTGTCCAAATCCCATCCATCCTGGCCTCGGGCTTTTCCAGGTTTTTTTATTTCTTTTCCTACTGTTGTTTCTAAAAAAAAAAATCTTAAAAGTCCAAGGAACAGCTGCTGATTTGGGCTCTGCTGGGCTGGAGTGAAATTCCCAGTCCCTCTGACCAGGACAGATTTTCCTGCTCCAAAGGTGCTCAGAATTCCCCAACCCATCAATTTTCCATATGGATCTCCTTTAACATGAACACTTTGCTCCTTTCTGCTTCCCTGGAGAGGCTCTGCCTTGTTTTGGGAACATGGACATCCCATCCCATGGGAAAGTCTGGCCCATGTCTCAACAGAGGCCTCCTCATCCCACCTAACTCTTCCCATTAAAATCATGGAGTTCTTAACCTTGGAAAAGCCCTCTAAAATCATCAAGTCCAAGAGAAGGTTCCAGGGAGAGCTCAGAGCCCCTTGCAGGGCCTAAAGGGGCTCCAGGAGAGCTGGAGAGGGACTGGGGACAAGGCATGGAGGGACAGGACACAGAGAATGGCTTTAAGGTGAAGGAGGGTAGATTTAGATGGGATCTTGGGAAGGAATTCTTGTCTGGAAGGGTGGGAGGCCCTGGAATGGAATTCCCAGAGCAGCTGTGGCTGCCCCTGGATCCCTGGAAGTGTCCAAGGCCAGGTCGGACATTGGGGCTTGGAGCATCTTGGGATAGTGGAAGGTGTCCCTGCCCGTGGCAGGAGGTGGCACTGGATGGGCTTGACGTCCCTTCCCACCCAAACCATCCCAGGATTCCATGAATCCCATGTTTATATCTATATCTATTTATACATAAATATGAGCTTCAAGGTCTCTCCCAACCCCAACTGTTCCCTGCTCTGTGTCCCTTGGGTCACTCCCTTAGGCCACCCCAATTCCCAGCAGGAAGGATTTGTTTTTCCAGTCCCACATTCCCCCTGGAGCAGCATTTCTCCTGGCTCTGCTCCAGGCACAAAATCCCGGGAATCTCCAAGGGCAGCAGCTCCTGCTGCCTCAGTGGCATCAGCACAGCACCCTACTCTTACAAGTGGGAAGAAAACACAACCAAACAGAGGCAGGGAGAAATTCCGGGGCTCCTAAAAGCAGATCCTCCCCTGCTTTGCTTCCCGGGAAAGCCACGGATCTGCCACACTCTTCACACCCCACCAGCACCGAGTACACGCCTGGATTTTTCCGTGAGAAAGGGATGTGGCCCGATAGCAGTGCCTGGGAGAAGGGTGATGGGAGGATGTGAGGAGGAGGTGGAATCTCGTTAGGATGTGTTGCAACCTCAAAATAGGATAAATCCTGGAGCGTGCAGCTTCCAGATGGTTGGAATGACGTGTGGCACAGGCAGCTGCTGCTTCCCGACCCTCGGGAAGGGACAGGGGACGAGGGTGGGGAGGCAGCACCTGGCAGAAGGAGGGACACGATGGGAGGGACAAAGGCCACCCTGCAGCACAGTGAGGGACTGGGGGAGGACCGGGACACTGTCCTTTGTCAACTCCGCACATTTTGCTCCTTGCAATGTGCCATTCCCACCAGGATAACGTCACCCAAGGTGGGACAGCGCTTTGAGGAGAAAAACTGGAAAAGTCACACCCAGAGGAAAGAAATCCCCAAGGAAGAGGAGGTTGTACTGGCGAGCAAGGGCTTTATAAACTCATGGAATCACTGAAGTTGGAAAAGCCATCCAAGATCAAGTCCAACCATTCCCAGCACTTCCAAGGTCACCCCATGTCCCCAGATGCCACATGGATTTTAAATCCCTCGGGATAGGGACTCCACCACTGCCCCAGGGCAACCTTTTCCACGAAGAAATTTTCCCTCATGTCCAACCTGAACCTCCCCTGGCACAACTTGAGGCCATTTCCCGTTGTTACTTGGGAAAAAAAAGCCTGGATACAACCTCCTGTCAGGAATTTCTCATTCATCCTCCAATGGAAAACCAGGAATACAAAATCCCAGCCAATCCCTGCTCGTCAGGTGCTTCTTCCTCTGCTCCCCATGATCCAAATGTCATTCCTCACTTTGGAAAGTCACAATCTTTGCTTCCAATGGCTGGACCTCCCAGGGCAGGTGAGAATTCCCAAGGAAAATCAGGAAAAACCACATTCCTCAAGGACTGGGCAGGAGATTGCCACCAGTGTGGATAAAATGTCACCTCTTAGCTACTCAAACCAACAAATCCCTCATTTGTGTGCAGGGATGAGTGGCCTTTGGATATCCTGGCACATCCCTTGTAGGGCTGGAGAGCAGGGACAGCCCAACCCCTGAATCCTGGATAAAATCTGGGAAAAGGACAGGTCCCCAGAGTGATCCTGCTCCAAACTTTGCAGGATTTTATCCAAAAATCAAACCAACCTCTCCTGACAGCAGCAATTTCTTGGAAAAAGGGCTGCATTCACCTCACCTGAGCGGGGAGAAAGTGTTTTAAAAATTCCGTCCAGGAAAATTTATTTCTATGGCAACTAATGGTGCATTCCAAAGCTGGAAATCAGGAATAACAAATAATAATAACATGGAACGTATCAAAATCACTCCATGGATAACAAGCAGACATTCAAGGGTGTTTTGAGGTGCTCAGAGTTTTATATTTAATTAGGAGTAAGGTAAATTTTGGGGATTAACAGAGCAATTATTTTTAATTCTCCTTCCTTCCAGTAATTCCCACATTCTTATATTATTCCTCTCAAAAACCTCATTGATACTGAGAAGACTCCAAGAAAATTCAGACCAGAAATTCCAGAAATTTTCGATCAATTTTCAATTGGAAAGTGCAACAACCACGCTGAACACAGGAATTTCCCTGCCTGGAAATAATCCCAGGGAAAATTTTGGGGCACGTGGTGGGAAAGGCAGCAAAGGGAGCTGAAAAAATGGGAAGATTTGATAAATCTGAAGATTGGTGTTCAAAGGGAGGCCCCCCCCAGAGTGGAGTCACTGCAAGGACGACTTGGAGCAGATCAGAGACATCCCCGAGCCATCAGATCCCAAAAAAACGACATCCATTGATCCCGCAGTTAAAAGAATAAATGTTGGAAAGACAGAAAAGGGATAAATGTGTGCTTTGGTAAAGCAGGAAGGAGGAGTGACAGGAGAGAGGGAAAAAAAATGGAAAATATTCATGGATTCTCCTCCCAAGCCCATCACGGGCAGCCTCGAATCCCACAGATTAGAAATCCCTGGGAATGTTCAAGGCTTGGAGTGGAAAATGTCCCTGCCCATGGCAGGAGGTGTCACTGGTTGATCTTTAAGCTCCTTTCCAACCCAAATCATTCCATGATTCTGTGATTTTACAAATTCCCAATCCAGGGTTGTTTAATTCTTCCACCATTTGAACCAAAAGGAGTTTCCACGCCAAGAATAATTGGAAAATTTGAGAAACGTGGAAGCGTGAAAGCATTCTTGGAATGCACAATTCCATATTTTATAACCTCACTCCCCAGCATCGGATCCAACAGCAGTTGGGAAACAATTTCCATGCAATTTGCTAACCCAAATCTGAGAGCATCCTGTGGAAAAATTGGGAAAAATTGTAATACTGGAAACACCGGCCCTAAACCAGCACAAAATAAACTTCCACTTCTTTAGCTTTAAATCTTCTCATTAAACTGGAAACAGTCATGGAATAAACAGCAGTGAAGCGGCAACTCCCTCCTTCCTGGAGGAGCTCATCATTCCAGAGAATTCTCTTCTCCCAGCTCCTGCCTGTCCCTTGCACTTCCAAGGGCAAAGAGTTTAATTCATCACCTTGGAAAGAAAATCCCTGGTGATTATCTTAATTAAAACTAATTGATTACTGAGGTGCCCTGGCCCAAGGGGTTGGGATGGGGATACACCAGAGAGGTGCAGCACGAGCTGCCAACACTCCTGAGCTTGATAAAATAGGGCTAGACCTGGAAAAAGCTGATTTATTCTCAGTTAATTCTGTTCTATCCAGCTGCAACGCTGGGGGTTCCATGACATCCTAGATCCAGGTGCGCAGGAAGACCTTCCTGAGCTCCTGGGCGTCCCTGCTCCAGCTGTTCGCTCTTCTAGAGTTCCAGCTGGATTTCTGAGGACTAAAACCCCCGGGATGTGAAGATCCCAGATAACAGGATAACTTCAGGGGTTTTTACTCAACAATTGTCATCCTCATATTTGTTTTCCTTCTCTTTTACCAACCTCTGTGGATCTCAAACACACCAGGATTTTAAAGCACAGTATTGCTGATCTTAACACCAGATTTTCCAAAAAAACCTCATCAACATTCCTGCTGCTGATGTTCCTCTGGAACACCCAACATCCACCCAACAGCCGGGATGGATCCCCAGATCTGGATCCCGTTGGATCTTGCCCAGCCACCACACTCTGAGATGAAGGTGAACCCAACTCATCGAGTGTCTGAGGGGTAAAAGATGCGGTGGGGGCAGGTGGGATGGGCAGGGACTCACCTGTGGCCGGGGGTGGCCGGTGACCAGGCAGGTGAGCTCCAGGGTCTCTCCCTCACGGATGGTGTAGACCCTCTCGGAGTAGCGCTCCTCCTCGATGTTGCAGGCCAGGCCCGAGTGCACGATCCGCACCGTGGGCGGGGCTGCAAGGGTGGGAGAGAAATGGGATGAGAATCACATGGATCACGGAATTACGGGATAGTCAGAGTTGGAAAAAACCCACAAGGATCAAGTTCAAGTCTTAAGGGAATCAAACTTGAGCTTGGTGCTGTCAGCTCCATGATCCAACCAACCAAGCCCATCCCAGACCATTCCACTCCTGGGCCTGGCCCCCAGTGAGGGGGGCTGAAAGGCCAGGAGAGAAACGGGATGAGAACCACATGGATCACGGAATTACAGGATGTTCCAAGTTGGAAAAAACCCACGAGGATCAAGTCCAGCTCTTAAGGGAATTGAACCCAACCCTGACATTCTCAGCTCCAGGATCCAACCAACTGAGCTGATCCCAGACCACCTCACCCCTGAAGCTGGCCCTGGATGGGAGGGGCTGCAAGGCCAGGAGAGAAACGGGACGAGAATCACATGGATCATGGGATTACGGGACAGTCAGAGTTGGAAAAAACCCATCAGCACCAAGGTCAGCTCTTCAGGGAATCAAATGCAACCTCAGCATTCTCAGCTCCATGATCCAACCGAGACCATCCCAGACCACCCCACCCCTGGGGCTGGCCCTGGATGGGGCTGCAAGGCCAGGAGAGAAACAGGATGAGAACCACCTGGGTCATGGGATCATAGGATAGTCAGGTTGGAAGGAACCCACAAGGATAGAGTCCAGCTCTTCAGTGAATTGACCCCATGACTTTGGTGTTCTCAGCTCCATGATCCAACCAACCAAGCCCATCCTAGGCCACCCCACCCCTGGAACCAGCACTGAGTATCTCCCCCCCACAGACACTCTTTGTTTACTCAGCACATACTCAGCATCACTAGAGATTTTCATGGCTTTTATTAATCCCTGGCAATCCCCTGAACAAAACCTTCACCATCCCCCCAGCTCTCATTCCAATTTTTTTGGTTCCATTTCCAAAATGAACTCGGCATTATTGTTTTTATTCTATATCTTCCTAAATGCATTATCACACTCGTTATGCAAATGAAAAGACTTAATTAAAGCAGGGAAATTAAGCAGGAGAAACAGTGGCACTGATGCTGCTGCCTCCTTTCCAAATCCTATTGCTGTCAGCGGGATCAGGATTTGGAGCAGGAGTTAAGTTCAGGCGGAACCTTACTTTAATTTCCTTGTAGGTACAACCTGTAGTACAGGAATTACTCAGCTTTACACGCTGTAAGTGTAAGGAAACCACGGTATTCCTGTTATTACACCTGCATAAATCCCAGCTCCGCTTCCACAAGTCTCCAAAGCACAATCCCGGCTCCACGATTTCACTTCTGAACCGTGAAATTCGCAGCTATGACGATTTCCAGGGAGTGGATCGATAGGAGAAGGAAACTGATTTACAGTCCCAAATAAAATCACAGAAACTGAAGAGCACAAAGGATAAAATGGAATTTTGTGGGATTTAAACACCTGGAATTCCATCATTTCTGTTCGCCCATGCGATGTCATTGAGCTCCCGGCCCCATTCCCCATTGAAGAGCCCCAAAACTTCTCCCCCAGCCTCTTGCAACAGCTGGAGCCCCTGCCCAAAGCTGCTTTTCCAGGTCTCCATGCTGCACATCACACCAGTCCTGGTTCTCTGATCATTCTGCAATTCCTCTGCTAAGATCCACATGGAACCCCCTGGATGCAGGGCTCTGGCATTCCTTCAGAGCTCCCATCATCCATGGTAATCCTGATCAAACCCACACACAGCTCCCAGCGGACACAGCCCATCATGGGACCCTGATCTGAAGGCCTGGGATTGATAGAAACCTGCCAAGAATTCCAGTTTCTGAGCCTGGCTCTCCACAGCTTGGAAAAAATTAGGCTGGAGCCAAGGAGGTAGAAGAGGCAGAGGAGGAGCAGGGAATGGATGTTTCCTCCATAGAAACACGGAATGGTTTGGGTTGGAAGGACCTTCAATCCCATCTCATTCCAAACCAACACCTCCTACTGTCCCAGGTGGCTCCAAGCCCCAATGTCCAGCCTGGCCTTGGACACTTCCAGGGATCCAGCGGCAGCCACAGCTTCTCTGGGAATCCCATCCCAGCCCCTCCCCACCCTCCCAGCCAGGAATTCCTTCCCAATATCTCATCCAACCCCCCACTCAGTTTGAAGCCATCATTCCAGCAAAGCCTCCAGCAAAGCCTCCAGCAAGCTCTGCTCTTCCAGCCACCACATCCCGAGTTCCAAAGTCCCAAGAGCTTCCCCTCTCCACTCTTTTCCAGAACGTTCAGAAAAGACCAACACTTCCCTGCTCCAGGTAGTTTTGTGAGCCAGAAGTGCTCCCAAGTTTCAGTTATTCCAAGTCCAACTCAGTGATCGAATAAAGTTGCTTGGAACAACCTGGGATAGTGGAAGGTGTCCCTGCCCATGGCAGAGGTGGAACTGGGTTTAGGATCCCTTCCAACCCAAACCGTTCCAGGATTCCATGATTCCCTTGCTCTGTAGATGCAGGAGGCTCTTTCCATGAAACTCCTGTCACTCCTGGAAGGACAGGAATGTCCTTGGTTAGGAATCAGGGCCATGTGTCACCCTCTGACCTGGAAAGAATCCGTTAATTCCTAATTACAATTATTTTTTCCGAGTAGAACAGCAGCACTAACACTTGGTGTGCTGGTTTTTCCCTGGAATTCCTAGGAATGCTGCTCCCCCTCCACACTCCTCAGTAGTTCAACATCCCAAGGACACGGAATGTGCTCCTTGTTCTGCCATGTCCAGTCACTGACAGGGCTCTGAGCCACCGCTGGGACTTCCATCACCTCCCACACCGCAAAGTCCAAAACACAAGAACGCTGAAGCAGAGCCATGGAGCAGAAAGGTAAGAGAGGGTTCAGCACAGCTCATCAAACTCGGGATCAAATTAGAGGAGTCAGCAACATTATTCCAACATCCTTTTAAATCCATATTCCATTAATATTACATTTTTATTCATGTTGTATTCATCTAACTCCCTCCAAATTACAGCTGAAGTGTCCTTCATTTCAGTGTCTGTGCCACTCTCCTATATCCATTAAATTTGGGAAGGAACAGGAAAGGAAAAACGCCCCCCCGGGTGTTATTATCTCCAAGGAAAACACAGCTTTAAGAGGAGATCAAACCAATCAAGGAAAAGAACAGATCTTCTTCCTTTAAGTGAAAAATCTTATGGTTCAGGAGACATCCCATAATTATGAAATGTCACCTCCCTCTTTCCTGCAGGAATATTCATTCCAGCTCCTTCTGAAAGCTGCTTCCAGGGATTTCATCCATTAAAGTCATATAAACTTAGCACTGATTTTGTTTGTGACGTTTGAGGAGAGTTTGGCTGGTGCTTGCACACGGAAAACACTGCACGGATCCATCCCGGCACCATTCCCGGCAAGGCACAACCTGGAGCAAGGAAAGGTTGTCCAGGGAAGAGACAAACCAACAAACCCAAACACAGCCCCCTCGTTCTGCTGGAAAAGTTGTGGGACCCCACAAGATTCCCTCTTTCCGTGAAAAACGGCACCACTTTGTCCTTTCTGTGTCTCCTTACAAAGGTCATCCTTCTTGGCTGCTCTTTTCCACTAATTCCAAGGGTTAGGTGGAACACTGGGAAGGAATTCCTGGCTGGGAGGGTGGGGAGGCCCTGGAATGGATTTCCCAGAGAAGCTGTGGCTGCCTCTGGATCTCTGGAAGTGTCCAAGGCCAGGCTGGACGGGGCTTGGAGCAACCTGGGATAGTGGAAAGTGTGGATTCCAGGGGTGGAACTGGATGGGCTTTAAGGTTCCTTCCATCCCAAACTATTCTGGGATTCAATTCCATGATCCCTTGGCATAGCTCCTTCCTGGTTAAAAGTTCCACTCCCAGACACAGATTTGGTCAAGTCCTTGTTGGAAACCAGTTCTTAGGGACTTAAACTCCGACCGACATCAGAACTTGGATCCTGGAATGAATTCCCTTAATCTGGGCAGTTCTAAGATCTTCCTGATTCGTGGAATGTGTAGGATTCCTTAAAACCTATTTAAAAATTTATTTGCGGGGGGAATTTTTGGGGAGAATTTTTTGACACTTTTTGGGAAATAGGAGGTCCATAATGGACCTGCTGGAAAATGCAGGATGGATTTGCCATGAATCAAATCCTTCTCCCCTCCTGCAGCCATGGGCTTTCCCCCTGGTCCATATTCTGCATCAGGAGCTTTTCCATGGAAAATTAATTAGCAGGAGTGAAGCCTCCAGTGAATTTTGTGCAGCTCTGCAGCAGAATAAGGAGGAAATAATGGGATTTTCTGAAGAAAGAGGAGATTTAAAGTCATTGCAGACGTTTGCTACTCCCAGAATTCACTTTTCCCGTATTATCCCAGCTCTTAATTCTCCTAAAGTGCAAATGGAATGACCAGGAATCTCCTAGGTATTGCCATGGGAGTGCACTGCCCTCATCAACGCAGAATTTGGAGCATTTTACTGCAGCTAATTTGGGATTTGGGGCTATTTTTCCAGCTGGAGGTGAGGCTCAGTCCGCAAATAAATGCATTATTGAAACAGCTTTTTTTATGTCTTTTCTAAGTGGGTTTTTCTTTGGGGAAAGTCAAATGTTACTCAAATAGCTTTTATTAAATAAATATTCCATTTATGGGGAAATCCTTCATCTTGGCTGAGACAAAATTCCAAGTGCCTGAGAGAGGAAACTTTCAGGTGTGATGCTGACCCGATTTAAAACGTGCCATTCCCGGATCAATCCATATCATTCCTAAATATTTCCCACCTGCTTTCACTTGACGACCATGGGAATATTTATTGTGCACCTTCCTCTGAGCTGATCCCAAGCCAAACTTTCCCATCAACAAGGACAAAGTCACCCTCTATCCCATTTGGGGCTGATTTTTCCACGCTGCTCAATATTCCCGCCTATCCCGGTGTTCGTGGAGCTTGGAAAGGCTCCGTGATTGATGGCACTGCCATCCCAACGCTCCCAGATAATCAAATCCCACTGCTGCTTCCCAACACTGCCGTCACAAAATTAGGCCTGACCTAATTTTGACACTACAAAGCTTATCCGTGGTGGATCTATTGAGTTAGGGCTGGCCTAAAGCTGTTTTTTCCAGGAACAGATGGATTTATGGCTTTTTTCCACCCTTTACAACTCCTCGCACTGCTGGGTGTTGTTCCTGCTGCTGGGCAGGTGTTAAAAACTGCTGGAGTTCGGAGAGGGATCAGGAAAAGGCCAGGAGAGCTCCTCAGACACGGATTTGGGCTGAGATCCTGAAATCGTGGAATGGTTCTGGAAGGAACCTTGAAGATCATCCCATCCCACCCCTGCCATGGCAGGGACACCTCCCACTGTCCCAGGCTGCTCCAAGCCCCAGTGTCCAGCCTGGCCTTGGACACTTCCAGGGATTCAGGGGCAGCCACAGCTTCTCTGGGAATTCTGTGCCAGCCCCTCCCCACCCTTCCAGACAGGAATTCCTTCCCAATATCCCATCCATCCCTGCCCTCTGGCAGTGGGAAGCCATTCCCTGTGTCCTGTCCCTCCATCCCTTTTCCAAATGCCTCTCCAGCTGATTTCCTTCGGAAGCACTGGGGCACTGAAGTCCTCCATGCCTGGCAAATCCAGAGTCTCCCGCTCCAGCTGGGGCTGTCTCACCCTTCAGTTCTCTGCGGGAGCACAAATACAGAACCTCCTCTGCAAAAACTCATCTAATGGGAATTTTCTAGGAAAATCAGAGAAGGAAATAATTCCTGAAAATCTGGGAATTCGGTTTCTAGTTTGCTCCAGTGATTCAACACCTTCTTATTTACCGTTCATCAGCTTTAATTTGTCCTTAATCTTTTGTCCTGCAGCCCAGAGCAACCCTGCTGACATTCCAGTCTCTTTGTATCCCAGAATTGTCCAGGTTGGAAAAACCCTCTGAGCCCGTCATATCCAACCATTCCCAGCACTGCTGAGGTCACCACTGCCCCATGTCCCCAAGTGCCACATCCACAGCGATTTGAAATCCCTCCAGGGATGGGGACTTCCTGCCCTTCCTTCCAGCTGTGCCAGGGCTGGGGAACCCTTTCCACGAAGAAATTCCTACAAATATCCAAATTAAACCTCCCCTGGCACAGCTTGAGGCCTTTTCCTCTTGTCCTATCCTCGGAAGAAGCCACCAACATCCCCCTGGATACAATCCCATTTCAGGGAGTTGTGGGAGTAAATAAAACATCAGCAACTCCCTTTTCCTGCTCCACACTCATTCCCTGTGGGAATGCTGCCTCTTTTTCCCTCAGCTGAGCCACGGACACGTCCCTGCAAGACCAATTCCTGCCATTTCCATGGGAGCAAAGGTCTCCCGAAGATCCGCCGCCGCTGGGTCACCCCCGTGTGTCCCTGCCCAGGCAAACAATTAGGGATAATTCCCTCTGTGCTCCCGCAGGAATTTATTTCCTGACTTCACTCCTGCTCTTTTTTTCCCCTCACTCAGAGTTCAGCTCCAGGAGAGGAGCTGCTCTTTTCCATGCCCAGGGCCGTGAGTGGATTTATGGATTTTGGCTGCCACGTTATTCTCCCAAAAGAAACACAGGGATAACGTGGGTTCTCCCATTTCCACCAGTGCCATGTGTGGGACACTCACGGCAAATAACTTTGGAATTAAAAACTGAATTGCCTGGAGCATCAGCACCGAGAAAATATCCCTCTGGTCCCAGAATTCAGGGCAGGGTTTCTGAGGAATTTTAGAATTTTTGAGCTGTTTTTAAGCTGGGTTTTGGTTTTAAGTGAGAATAAAGTCACTGAGAGATGCTACCTTGTAGTTCTCCTTTATGCTTGAAACCCTGAAACTGAGATTTTTTTTTTGTGCGTTTTGTACTTAAATAACAACCTGGAAAATGGATTTCCAAATTTCCTAAACCCTTATTCCAGCACTTCCAGAGAATTACACTCACAATTCCTCGGTTAATTCACAACATTCCAAGGCTGACACATCCCTCACACCCAACAACAAGGGCATTTTCCATTTTTTTTCCCACTGATTTGGTGGGAATTGTAGAGACGAGCGTAGAGGGAACCCTTCCCACACTCCACTCCCTCCCTGAAGTGCTCCCCGAGCCGTATGCATCCCACAGATTGCCGGCAGTGGGATCAAGGATTCTGCTAAAATAAGACATGGAATCATCTACCAGGGAGGGCTTGATTGAACCAACACTTTGTTGTTCCTGGCATCACAAAACAGATGACGGTGCCAGACCCTTTTCAGCACCATCGCAGGCGGGCAGCAAACACTTCTCACTTATTTGGGAGCGCACAAGAAAATGTGGAATTTCCCCCCCACCGGAAACAGCAGAGAGGGATGAAAATCTAGCACGTTAAAAATCACCTCGTCAAAATGACTCCTGAATTCAAAATAATTTGCAGAGTTTGGTAAAATTTCTTTTAGAAATGTATTTTTAACCCATATTTTTAATTATTTTCCCTATCAGGAAGTGCTGGTAGAGCAGTTCCTGACAAGCAGCACCAAGGACATGGATTTATCCTGAAGGAAAGTGCACGTCACATAAAATGAGGATGAAAGGAAACAGCCTCTAGATGTGCTAGAGGAAGTTTAGATGGGATATTGGGAAGGAATTCCTGGCTGGGAGGTGGGGAGGGGCTGGGATGGAATTCCCAGAGGAGTTGTGGCTGCCCCTGGATTCCTGGAAGTGTCCAAGGCCAGGATGGATGGGGCTTGGAGCAGCCTGGGATAGCGGAAGCTTGGAAAGTTCTCTGGGATTATCCTCTAAGTCCAACCACTTCCCCCCTTAGCCTGAGTTCAAGTCAGATATTCATGGAATCATGGAATTATTGAGGTTGGAAAAGTCCTCTAAGATTAAGTCCAACCCTTCCCCAGCACTGCCCAGGCCACCACTGCCCCATGTCCCCAAGTGCCACATCCACATGGATTTAAATCCCTCCAGGGATGGGGACTCCACCCTGTACCTGTGCCAGGGCTGGACAACAAATTTAGGGAAGAAAATTTTCCCAAATATCCAGTCTAAACCTCATGGAATCATTGAAGTTGGAAAAGCCCTCCCAGCCCATGGAGTCCCAGCCGTGCCCGATGCCCACCTTGTCCCCAGCCCAGAGCCCTGAGTGCCACCTCCAGGAATTCCTTGGGCACCTCCAGGGATGGGCACTCCAAACCTCCCTGGGCAGCCCCTGCCAAGGCCTGAGCACCCTTTCCATGGGGAAATTCCTGCTGATGTCCAACCTGAGCCTCCCCTGGCCCAGCCTGAGGCCGTTCCCTCTCCTCCTGTCCCTGTTCCCTGCGAGCAGAGCCCGACCCCCCCGGCTGCCCCCTCCTGTCAGGGAGTTGTGCAGAGCCACAAGGTCCCCCCTGAGCCTCCTTTTCTCCAGCCTGAGCCCCTTCCCAGCTCCCTCAGCCGCTCTGGTGCCTCCAGCCCCTTCCCAGCTCCCTCAGCCACTCCTCCCATGTTTCACCCTCGCCGCCCAGGAAAAACTCTAAAAATCCAATTTCTGAGGGTGTGCCAAAGCAGGAGGAAGTGCCACAGGTGCTACAAAACCCCCACACGAATTCCAGCAGCAGGGATAACATCATCCTGAAAAAAACCTGTCCTTTTTTAGCTCTGGAACAAAAATTCCACTGACTACGGAATGTATTCCAGTTGAGTTTGCTGCCTGGAAAAAGCACAGTTTAATATTAAAGAGGAAATTTAAAATACAGAACTTTCCACGAACGCAAATGAACGAGGAAATGCCACTTTGGAATGTTAAACGAAAATAAACAGCTTTTCAAAACAACAATTTGCAGTTCTTGGGAGATAGCACAGATCTGTCCCGAGAAAAACAAGGAAAACAAATCTCTTTTCAGGGAATAAAATGGTTTCTTGAATTAAAGCCATGTTTCCCGTACTGCGATGTCTCTCACCTCGTTCTCACATCTTTGTTGTCAAACACTGGGTGGAGAAGGAACTGAATGACTGGAATATGTTCCCTTTTTAAAGCTGGGAATCTATTACGTGGATTTTAGGTGTTCCGGGCTCCATCAAAATTTATTTATGGGAATGGATCTTTTGGAATCATGGAATGATTTGGGTGGGAATGGACCTTAAAGCTTATCCCCTGCCACAGGCAGGGACACCTTCCACTATCCCAGGATGCTCCAAGCCCCGTCCAACCTGGCCTTGGACACTTCCAGGGATCCAGGGGCAGCCACAGCTGCTCTGGGAAATCCATCCCAGGGCCTCCCCACCCTCCCAGCCAGGAATTCCTTCCCAAAATCCCATCTCTCCCTGCCCTCCAGCTCTCTAACCACTTCAGCTCCAGATGTGCTTACTCAGGGCAACCACGAAGTGCCATGAGTGCCACATCTGGCGCTTAAAATGTCATTCCAAGATACTCCAACCACTGGAAAATCTGATTTGCCTTAAAAATTCGCATTTCTTTCAGGTGCTGGAAAAGAACTGGGGGCTCTGTCAGCCCCAAATCTTTTCCTCCTGTGGAGGAATTCTGGAGCACTGAGCTTGGAATGACTGGGAGCTTTTTCAGGGAAATTCCCCCTGTTCACAGCATAAATCATCCCATTCCCAAATTCTGGCCAGCTCAGGCCATGAGGGGTGATAAGATGAAGTTTTCCTTCATTTCATTAAATCCCAGGCTGTGCTGGGACAGGAAAGAGCTGCAGAGGAGCTGAGGGCGCAGAGATCCTGAGGGTTCCCTGGTGCTTCCATGATTCCTGTGCCAGCTTCCCGCACAACCAACAGTGGATTGTTGGACCAACCCCCGCCCCCAGGCTGCTTGGAAGAATTCCACCAGGAATTATGGAGAGGTTTAGCCCCGTTTCCAGTGAGATGCTGTGGGTGATCCAAGCTCTCCTGGCACTGGGAATTTATAACATCCCTCAGTCAATCCCTGCCTCTCCCATTCCCAGTTTTTTGATGGATACCAGCTCCCATGGCAGTATTTCTCCTGGAAGCACTGTTAGGACACACCTTTATGTCCAGCCATTGGAAGTGGAAACAATTCCATGAGATTTGGCGGCTGAGCAATAATTGAGGCTCCTCCATCATTGGAAAACATCAATATTAATTAGGAATCGGATTGACACAGAGTCCGGCAGAACCAGAAATCACCTCCCTATTGATCTGATTCCTTGGGAAGCCAAACTAACAGCTCGGTATTGACGTGAACACCTCCGGAGCAGAGTTATCCCTCAGCATTCCATGATTTATTTGGACAGGCATCAATGAGCGATCAACAAATCAATAAAAATTAATGAGGAGAATTAATAAACTCCCACCTGGGCACTCAGACACTGCCAGGTCGGGAGTTATTGTTTATACCACTTTCCAGCCCCTTTGCAGGGGCTGAGGACAGCTCCAATCCTATTAACAGAGGGTAATTAGTCATTAACTTCCATTAGGGAGTTGCTGCTTCCATGCAAAATCTGTGGGAGTGGGAAATGGATCTCACTTCTCCCGGGCAAAATTCATCACCCAGCTCTGCACCACCCCCAAGTTCAGCTGCAGCAATTCCACGTCTGATCCCTGTCCGGCAGCAGTGGCTTCCCAAGGCTTGGGATTGGTGGAGAGGAGCTGCCAGCTCCTCATGGATACGCTCATGGATACAAGGGAAATGTTATCCATCGTATCTCAGCTTTTCCAGAGAAAAGTCTCTGCTCTGCTGGAATCACCACAAGCTCGGTTCATAAAGCATCAGGGCCAAGATTTAGGAATAAAAAGATGGAGATAAGGGAAAAACAAAGTATATTGCTTCCATCTTTCCCATCTGCACTCCTAACGAGGATCTCCACATCCTCCATTCCCAACAAGGATCTCCACATCCTCAGTTCCCAACAAGGATCGCCACATCCTTTATTCCCAACAAGGAACTCCACATCCTCCATTCCCAACGAGGAACTCCACATCCTCAGTTCCCAACAAGGAACTCCACATCCTCCATTCCCAACAGGGAGCCAAGGCAGTGGACGGATGCAAAAATGGGGATTTTCCTGTCCACACATCTAGCTGCATTTGGACCTCCCAGCAGCTCAGGCTTTTTTCAGAGATCATGTCACTCGGTCATTTCAGACCCCAAACTTCCCTTATCCTTCCTCCTGGGAGCAAATCCATTCAACAACAGCAGGGCAAAAAAAAATGGCAGAAGAAGGAAAAAATGCAAAAAACAGCTTTCTAAAATTTTCTTTTTCATCATAAAATCACCAAATCACTAAAGCAGGAAAAGACCAGAAGAGTCCATCAGTCCAGCACCACCACCATGGTCATCACTAATCCACGTTCTCAAGTGCCACGTCCTCAGGTTTTTTGAACACTTCCAGGGATGGGCACTCCAAACCTCCCTGGGCAGCCCCTGTCAAGGCCTGAGCACCCTTTCCATGGGGAAATTCCTGCTGATGTCCAACCTGAGCCTCCCCTGGCCCAGCCTGAGGCCGTTCCCTCTCCTCCTGTCCCTGTTCCCTGCGAGCAGAGCCCGACCCCCCCGGCTGCCCCCTCCTGTCAGGGAGTTGTGCAGAGCCACAAGGGCCCCCCTGAGCCTCCTTTTCTCCAGGCTGAGCCCCTTCCCCAGGTCCCCCAGCCACTCTTGGGGCTCCAGCCCCTTCCCAGCTACTTTCCCTCATAAAAAACCACAAGTTTTGAACTTAGTTTTAAATCCCAAACATGGTGATTAACCCTCGGATTTGTCAGATTGCTGATTTGTTTTAAATCTCTTTGGGAATGATCTCAAAATGTTTTTCATTTTTTAATTGGAATTGAAAACACTTCCAGCAGATGAGTAATGAGAAAGTGGCATCTGCCTGCCTGGAATTTTCACTGAGGAATAGGGATACAGCAAGTCCCCTCTGAGGACACCAGATTTAGATTCCAGCCCTTTCCAGATCTCCATCCTGATCACTGATTTTTCCACCAAAATACAGAAGAAATCCCTTTGTATTTTCATATTCACACAGGTATCACCACCAGGAAATAATTTATGGAGTCATTTCCCTGGCAAGCGAATTCTGATGGCACTCAGGGTATTCCCAATCCCATTTCCCTCCTTAAATCCATCCCAAAGTGTTTTCCACGTGCACAAGGCCTTGACTTAATGAGTTTAATGGGTTTTTTTTTCATTTTTCCCCAGGCAAAGCAACAAAATCCTGGTAGAGATCCCACTTTAGGGCCCAGGCAAGGGAAGAACTTCACACAAGGAATATGAAGCCACAGAGGATGAAATGTTTAAGGCTGAGCTTTGGGACAGGATCCTCAGCTGGAAGAATCCAGCAGCATCCAACTTCCCCAGCACTTTGATTTCCAGGAGCTGCAAATCCTTCTCCTGATCCCAGCAAACCAAATATTTGAGGAAAACCAGATGAAAATGGGAAGGGTGGAAAGAAGGTGCCTTCAAAACGCTGAGATTATGACTTTAAACACACTCCTAATTAATGGATCATAAGCTGTCCTTAATACATCCCTCAGCACGGCAAACTCTGTCAGATTCCATGGACTCCTGGAATTGGAAATTAATTGGAAGAGCTAAAGATAGTGCCGGAGAATAAAAAATACTCACATATGCTTTCAAACGTCCTTAATCAAAATAATGATTGCATAAATCCTTGGTGCGAGCTCAGAAAAAATAAAATATTGCTACCTAATATCCTCCTCATTATCTGGGCCCCAAAGTGTTTGATAGTTTTAAATTAGAGCCGATTTCAGAAGTGGCTGTTAAATATTAAAAACAAGATCCAAAAGGTTTAACATCTCTCCACACATCCATGGGAGAATCCATCCACTCCAAGCGGGATGTGGGCGAAAAATCAAGGTTTAAGCTCTTGCTCAAAGCTTTGATCAAACCGTATTAAACTGCAGGCAAAAATCAGACATCAAAGGCAGCTTTAATTCCCCTCTGTGGGAGCTGCCAAGGAGCGGTGGCACTTGGGGACATCTCAAGACCCCCCAGCTCCAGCTGCACCACCAGGTTGGGCCAAGGCTGGGTGGGGCTTGGAGGAATCCGGGATAGTGGAAGGTGTCCCTGCCCCTGGAAGGGCATGGGACTGGGTGGGATTTAAGGTCTCTTCCCACCCAAACCAAGCTCCGGGATTCTCCAAAGGTGGGAATGTGCCCAGGGACCCCACGCTTGCAGCATCCATGGGCTGGGTTGCTCCTTGCACAAGAGAAGTCACCCAGAGGAGAAATAGCACCGTGGGAGTTTTTCCTGGGTTTTGTTCCCTCTGGAGCGATGCCAAGAATTCCTCTAGGGATGAAAGGGTTGGGATGGCTTCTGGGTGCAGAGTATGGGAATGGGATGCATTGAAAATAGAATCATGGAATGGTTTGGGTTGGAAGGGACCTTAAATCCCATCCAGTGCCACTCCTGCCATGGCAGGGACACCTCCCACTGTCCCAGGCTGCTCCAACCCTGTCCAGCCTGGCCTTGGGCACTGCCAGGGATCCAGGGGCAGCCACAGCTGCTCTGGGAATTCTATTCCAGGGCCTTACCACCCTCACAGCAATTCCTGGGAAGCTCAGAGGATGAAACCACCCCAACCCAAGGGGCTGTTGGAGTCGGCTCTGCAGCTTCACAGGGTCCATCCTGGGGCAATCCAAGCCCTCTCTGCGCTGGCCAGGAGAATGGACTCGACTCAGTGCCACCTCCAGGAATTCCTTGGACACCTCCAGGGATGGGCACTCCAAACCTCCCTGAGCAGCCCCGCCAAGGCCTGAGCACCCTTTCCATGGGGAAATTCCTGCTGATGTCCAACCTGAGCCTCCCCTGGCCCAGCCTGAGGCCGTTCCCTCTCCTCCTGTCCCTGTTCCCCGGGAGCAGAGCCCGACCCCCCCGGCTGCCCCCTCCTGTCAGGGAGTTGTGCAGAGCCACAAGGGTCCCCCTGAGCCTCCTTTGCTCCTGTTTCACATCAGCTCCTGCAGAGAGCCAGTGTTTGTTTCACTCTGCATCCATCCCTCCAAAGGAATGCTCTTTCCACGGACATTCACCTGAGGCAGCTTGTCCTGGGTTTCGGGTGTTTGAAGGCAGCGCTGATTTTCCAGACAAGGCTGAACAAGTTCGGATGATGAAGAAATGTGATCCCAACCTGCTTTTGCCTGTGTTTCTTCCCAGAAGGAAAAGCTGCCTGACATTTACAATAGAGATGCTGTTCGGAAAGCTCTTGGAAAAGAGATCCGTGAAGGACAAAACTGAGTCAGGGAGATTTAGGTTGGATATCAGGGAACGTTGCCACTATTCCAGAGGGTGCTGGGCACTGCCCAGGCTCCCCAGGGAATGGGCACGGCCCCAAGGCTGCCAGAGCTCCAGGAGCATTTGGACAGCGCTGCCAGGGATGCCCAGGGTGGGATTGTTGGGGTGTCTGGGCAGGGCCGGGAGTTGGATCAATGATCCCTGTGGATCCTTCCCACTCAGGAATTCTGGATTCCATGATTCTATTGCTGAATGGATGAGAGGATGCAGGGATTTTATCCCAGGACAGGAGATTTGCCCATCCCTTCTGCTGGCAGGGACAGGTACCCACATTCCATGGGCATCCATGCACACATCCATGACAGGCTCTTCCCAAAGGATGCTCCACCCTCTGCTCACCCACAAACCCCCCATGCCCCCTGAGGGAGGAGGATTTGAGACAACACTCAGCAGAGGGGTAAAAGATTCCTTCAAATCTCCCAGTGGGATCAAAGCTTTTCAGAAGAATCCAGATCTCCATGGGTTTCCTGGGAGGCTGAGGGTTATTTCCCGCCATCACAGTGTGTTCAGGGCTGGATCCTGCTTTTCTGGGAATGCGCCTCATGATTTCAGCCAGAGTGAGACCCGGAATTCCACGGCACAGTTTAGTTCCCATGGAATGTGCAAACATGGTGTCAACCTCCAGCCTGGGATGTTCTCCCACTTCTGCTTTTCCTGTCTCTGGATGTATTGAGGCCAAAGAATCATCGGAAAACCCTCTGAGATCATCGAATCCAACCATTCCCCAGCCCTGCCAAGGCCACCACTGCCCCACGTCCCCAAGTGCCACATCCATGGATTTCAAACCCCTCCAGGAATGGGAAATCCAATAAAAACCCAGCGGAAACCAAATTCCATGTACAACACATAAGACACAGCCTAGAACCCTTCAGGATTAGGATCATAAATATCAGTACTTAGTACAGAAAATCCTTGGAATGCTCAAATCCAGTGTGTCCACTTCTATTATTGACAACAAAATCCCAGACTCTCCCTTTCCTTTCAAATAACCAATCCAGGGATTTTTCCATCCTCTCATCCCTCACCCTGCCCCACTGCCTGGGGAGCCTGCATTTCACCTGACCCTGTTTTCCAATAATTCCATTCCACATTCATCCAGGTCCAAACTTTACTGCTTCCCAGGAGCATTTCAGCCACTGGAACTGTCACTGAATGTTGGATATTGAAGGTTTCTCTTCTGTCATGCTTAACAAGGCAAGAGCTATTCCTGATCCAATCCTGCATATCCAGAACCTCCCTCTGTCCCGTTTTTCTCTTGCCCAGAGCAGCTGTGACTGCCCCTGGATCCCTGGAAGTGTCCAAGGCCAGGTTGGATGCGTTTGGAGCAACCTGGGATAGTGGAAGGTGTCCCTGCCCATGGCAGAGGGTGGAACTGGATGATCTTCAAGGTCTTTCCAACCCAAATCCTTCCATGATTCCATGAAATGGAGAAGGAGGCTCTGTGCCCATGGCAAGAGGTGGACACAGATGGGCTTTAAGGTCCCTTCCACCCGAAACCATTCTGGAATTCCCTTCCAGCTCAGACATCGGAATGTTCACATTCACATTGAAATCTACTCAACTTATCCCCCTTAAAAGCACAGATCAAAAAATCTGAATGCTAAAAATGCCATAAAATCAATCTTTTATCAGATGATGCATTAAGATCTTCCTCTTTATGGCTGTAAGATCATTCCAGGTTTTGCGCCCGGATCCTTTGGCGTGGGCTGGAGCCAAATGGCACAAAACCCCT
This sequence comes from Rhagologus leucostigma, assembly GCA_013397725.1. Lineage (NCBI taxonomy): Eukaryota > Metazoa > Chordata > Aves > Passeriformes > Rhagologus > Rhagologus leucostigma. The sequence goes on along the minus strand of VZTD01003898.1, from coordinate 581,567 downwards.
TTGGAGCTGCACAACACTAGCCCATTAATGTTTTTGGGAATGACTTCAGCAAATTTTTCAAGGGAACAACTTTCTGCATCCGCCAGCTGATTGTCAGCTCCACGAGCTTGGCCCACACTCGGTGGCAGAAATTCCCTCACAAAACCACCAGTCAGTCGCAGAACGGTTTGGGTTGGAAAGGATCATCGCATTCCAACCCCCACCATGGGCAGGGACACCTTGAACTAGAGCAGGTTAGCATCAAAATAACGTTAAATAATGCAGGGCTGCAGATCAATAAATATTTAAATTATTTAGACGGCAAAAAGGAAAGCCTTGAACTTGGGTGCTGCTCCAAACTCGCGTCCCAGAGCCTGGGAGCTTCCCACTCTGTGCTGCAGTGCTCATGGAGTAAAGTTTTGAGGGAGGTAATTTTTAGTCAGTAATAATGCCGCAGTTCATTAGATATAAACCCAGTAATGCCTCTGTGTGTTAATTATTAAAGCATCTATGATACAACAATTACTGAGATAAACACAGGGCTGAGCACTGCCCACACTCAGCACAGCAGGGCAGAAATTCCTGGGAACTTGCCCATGAACTCATGGAAAAGCAGCTCTTGGATAAGGGAATGAGAGAGCTCACAGCTCCGTTTTGTCAGGGTCCAGAAACAGACCACAAATGGGAGTGGTTGAAATAATCTCCTCCAAATGCTGGAGGAGAAATGAATCACCAAAATTAATCTTTAAATAAATCCCAATAAACAAACTTGTGCTGACCCAAAGCTGTTTACACACAATTAATGAGCAATCAGGAAAAAAAATAAACAAAAGCAAGCAGAACATATCTCATTAACTTCAACGGGCTCTAGACTGGAGAATGAGTTTGTTATTCCAAAGTTAACTGAACCCCAGAATCCCAAGAACATTTAGGCTGGAAAAGCCCTCCCAGCCCATCGAGTCCCAGCTGTGCCCGATGCCCACCTTGTCCCCAGCCCAGAGCTCTGAGTGCCACCTCCAGGAATTCCTTGGACACCTCCAGGGATGGGCACTCCAAACCTCCCTGGGCAGCCCCTGCCAAGACCTGAGCACCCTTTCCATGGGGAAATTCCTGCTGATGTCCAACCTGAGCCTCCCCTGGCCCAGCCTGAGGCCGTTCCCTCTCCTCCTGTCCCTGTTCCCTGCGAGCAGAGCCCGACCCCCCCGGCTGCCCCCTCCTGTCAGGGAGTTGTGCAGAGCCACAAGGTCCCCCCTGAGCCTCCTTTTCTCCAGCCTGAGCCCCTTCCCAGCTCCCTCAGCCGCTCCTGGGGCTCCAGCCCCTTCCCCAGCTCAGTTCCCTTCCCTGCTCCAGCCCTTCCATGTCTTTCTTCTCATGAGGTATCCAGAACCGGACACAGCCTTCGAGGTGTGGCCTCACCAGGACAAAAGTGAATACCTTACCCAGCTGTATCGGAGCTTTTAGACAACCCTGGATAATCCTCTCTCGGAAGTCCATCACAAAAAGGTTGGAAAATTAATTTTTTTTCAGACAAACTCATCGCTCCCAACATGAAGGTAAGTGTTGGGATCCTTCCGAAACAGAAAGCAGACATAACATATTCTACAAATTATAATGTTTCTTAAAATTAGGAAATTCCTTTTTAAGCAAATGGGAACATCTTCACTCAAAATATAATTTTTTCCCCAAATCGGTAACTTTTTGTTTTCTTGTTTGCACAGGGCAAACTCTTCCTAACAAAATGTAAAAGTCAAATATTATTAATAATTTCCAAAAACGCTTCATGTTGGTTGAGTTCCCAAAGCAAAAGTCCAGCAGGAATAGAATTCTGGCCTCCAATCAACGCCGGAGATGTATCCCAAAAGGAATTCCCTCTGCTTTATCAGAGCTATAACTGGCTGGACACAGGGAATGGCTTCCCACTGCCAGAGGGCAGGGATGGATGGGATATTGGGAAGGAATTCCTGCCTGGGAGGGTGGGGAGGGGCTGGGCTGGAATTCCCAGAGCAGCTGTGGCTGCCCCTGGATCCCTGGCAGTGCCCAAGGCCAGGCTGGACACTGGGGCTTGGAGCAGCCTGGGACAGTGGGAGGTGTCCCTGCCATGGCAGGGGTGGGAACGGGATGGGATTTAAGGTCCCTTCCAACCCAAACCATTCCGTGGTTCCACAAAATCACCTAAGGATGTAAATGGCGAGGGTTCTACTCATCATCCAAGCCCCTGAAATATCATGGGAATAACGGGAATGGGCACGAGGGAGGAGGATAACAACCTCCAAGTTGGAATTTAATCAATTAATGAAATTAATTACCCTAGAGAGATGCCTGCAATGAAAACACGTGAATTCAGAACCACCACTCTGGTTGTTTCTCCCCACCTTCTCCATCACTCGAACCCTGCAAGGAGCTTCCCAGGCTGCTCCCTGTTCCCTCTCCAGACACTCGACCTGCCAGGACCTGCCAGTTTTCCTGAAGGATTCATCTCCGACCTGGCACCGGCGGTGCCGCTTGGCTCACGCTCCTTGGAGCCTCTCCCACTGTGCCTCCAGGTGACCCTAAATCACCTCTCCTCTTGTTGCTCCAGTGCTCTCATTATCCATCATGGCAAGTGGGAATGAATTTTGTCACCCTTCCAAAGGTAATTGTTATTCCACAGGAAAATTTACATCCCTCTAAAGTCAAGGAATAAAGGAAAATCACCTCTGATGGCTGATCACACTCGGTTGCCAGGAGAGAGGGAAAACACTCTCCTGACTTTCATAAACTGTCATTCCTATTTTTTTTCCCCTCACACACACATCAAACTTCCATTTTCCAAGTGCGGCTTCCACCCCTATCCCAAATCCCAACCCTGCTGTGCCAGAGCTTAATCCCTCTTGCACACGATGCCAACAAAACACATCCAGAAACCCTGGGGATGATTTATCCTGGTGCTGCAAAGACAGCAGAATCTTCCCAATGTTTTACTGAGGCATAAATCCCAATTAATCACTGAGATGTTTGTTTGGATGCTTGGGAATATCACACACAATTAATTTATCCGAAGGAATTACTGAGCCAGGCGCTCCCGGCATAAATCAGGAATAATTCCAGTGGTGTGACGCACGATCTCCTTTTTACCACACGGGGACAGGATCAAGATTTCAACTCTCAATTTTTAATGTATTATTTAATCTTCCCAGGGCAACTAGTCGTGCACCTGGACTTGGATTTGGTGGGAGCATCTGGAGGATGGATTTGAAAGCAACAATTATTGCTTACAATGGATAAAACAGCAATAAATACAACAATGCAATTCCCAAGATCCAGACAAGCCGGAGAAAGGGCTCAGCATCAGCAAGAGAGACTCCTGAGTGCCAGCTTCCACCCAGTGGCACAGGATCATGGAATCATGGAATGGTTTGGGTTGGAATGAGACTTAAAAATCATCCATTCCCACCCCTGCCATGGCAGGGACACCTCCCACTGTCCCAGGCTGCTCCAAGCCCCAGTGTCCAGCCTGGCCTTGGACACTGCCAGGGATCCAGGGGCAGCCACAGCTGCTCTGGGAATTCTATTCCAGTCCCTCCCCACCCTCCCAGCCAGGAATGCCTTCCCAATAACCGATTTAAACCTTCTTTCTGTCAATTTGAAGCCATTCCCTGTGTCCTGTCCCTCCATGCCTTGTCCCCAGTCCCTCTCCAGCTCTCCTGGAGCCCCTTTAGGCCCTGCAAGGGGCTCTGAGCTCTCCCTGGAGCCTTCCCTTCTCCAGGTGAACATTCCCAGCTCTCCCAGCCTGGCTCCAGAGCAGCTCCAGCCCTCGGAGCAGCTCTGTGGCCGCCTCTGGATCACTCCAGCAGCTCCACGTCCTCCTAGATGCTGGATCCCGAGCTGGAGGCAGCTCTGCAGGAGCATCACTGCCCCACCAGCTGCAGCTCCCAGGAGAGCAGACCCCTGTCTGAGGAATAAAAGCTGATCCCTATTTTCCACCAGCACTTTGAGCACTGGGTTTTCCTTTGGATAGCTTGGAAGCAATTCCATTCCCACTGAAAAACTCTTCCAAACCTTCTCCACCCTCTTTGGAGAGTGAAAAAAAACCTCCAGCAGTTCAAACCCAGAAATATTCTTGTGTTTGTGCACAGATCTGAGCTCAGGCTTTTTATGGATAATTAATCCCTGGGTATTTATAGAATCCCTCACAGCCAAGATATTTGGGAATTTTAATGGTTCTGCACCATCAGAAAATGGGATTTTAAACCCACCCCATTCCCACTGAACACTCTGAGCCAGTTTAGACCTAACAAAGCCTAAATATTTAGTTGCTCCAGAGGGAATTATTTGGATTGATACCTTAAATATCCGGCTCTAATGTGAAATTCCATATCCCTATATTCTAAAATTACTCATTTCCTTAAAAAATAAAAAAATTACTGCAACCATTTATCCCAAGGGGAAAAAAACCTGTGGGCACCTTCTTGTTATTATTTAAATTACTTTAATATCAAATCTCTTTTTAATATTTCCGAGGTTGAACTCTGCAGACAAAAACACCCTGGAGTTTCCAGGGAAAAAATGGCTTTATCAGGATTTATCAGATTATCACCTGCCTGTTGTTCCTACCAGCTCTGTTCCATGTTATTCCTGATATTCCCTTGGGGGATGATGACATTCCATTGTAGCTCCAAGGTACTTGAAAACACCAGAACAGAACATTTGGGCTCTAAAACTTGTGATTCCCCAGGGAGAAAAATTCCATTTAGTTCATTTAAATGTTTTTTTGGGTTTTTTTTTTCCTTATTCTTTATAAAATTCTGGATTCTCCAGCAAAAATAACACAGCGGGAAAATCCAGTTGATTTTGTCATTCCTACTGCTCCTTTTAGGTGTTTTCTCCTTAAAATCCAAGTCAGGCTCTATTTTAACTCGTCCATGAGATCCGTTATCCATTTTGAAATGGGCTGTCCAGGGCACGGGTGGAGTCCCCATTCCTGGAGGGATTTCAAATCCATGTGGATGTGGCACTTGGGGACACGGGTCAGTGGTGGCCTTGGCAGTGCTGGGGATGGTTGGACTCGATGATCTCAGAGGGCTTTTCTGACCTTGATGATTCCATGAGTCCCTTTGCATTTCCCATAATTCACAGCCTACATAAACCCTGGAAAGTCCATGTTGCCCATGCCTGAAAATTCCACGATCCTGGAGCCAGACCAAGGAATCTCCTCTCTTTGTGTCTCTTAATGAGAGAATTCCAGAATTACTGAGGTCAGAAAAGCTCTCCAAGACCATCAAGCCCAAGCTGTTTCCAATCCCCACCTTGTCACCCACCTACATCCAGTCATTCCTTGGACAACTCCAAGGATAGGAGGTCCACCCTTTCCAATCTCTGACAACCCTTTCCATGAAAAAATTCCTCCTGAGGATTCAAAATCCCTCATCAGCTCCCAAGAAGAACTGTAGGCATTTTTTCCTGCTCCCATCTCTGCATCTATCCCATAGTTACACATAATCGTCCCAGGATTTGGAGCCCAGGAAAATGGAGGGAGGACTTTGGACTGGGAATACCTGAAGTGAAATCATGACACTGCCAGAACTGGGTCAAATTTAAGCTCTGGATTAAATGAGATCAGTGCTGGAAAATGAATTTTTCTCCCAAATCAAGCCTAAATATTTTCTCCCAATCAAGCCTAAAAAATTCCCATATTTTCTAATCAGCGTTTGTGAGAGAGTCAGTGGGAAACAAAACATTGGGAGATTTGAGCTATTAATGCTCTTTCCCAGGAGATTTGGAAATGTGGAAAATTATCAGCTGGTATTTGGGATGATCCCAAAGACCTGGAGAGGGAAAAGAGGTTTTTTTCACAGCTTGGTAAATATTGAGGTTCAGACGCCTGCACAGGAGAGGGAAAACCCATTCTGCTGGAATTCATCACCTTCTCCAATCAAATCCGGGATATCTCTATTCCCTGAATCCTCTGAGCCCTCAAGGAGCCACCGGACCAACAGGATGTGCACGATTAAGTACACACTGAAATCATAAATTACGGAATTCTGTGCTAATTAAACATCCCCATCCCTCAACAATTAATTGCCAGAGGCTTCTCCTAATCCATCACCACTCCAATGAAGTGAGACATCCCTGGAGCGTCCCTCACCTGGCGTTATCCAGAATTCCAGATATTTTCCTGATATACAGGATATGATGAGCACCCTGAGGAAATTCCCAGGTTTTTGTGTGCTGTTCCTGATCCAGCCTTGGGAGCCACCACATTCCAAGGTTTTCCTGCCCCTTGCTATTAAATGGGTACTTAATTAGGATTTATCTTAATTTATAGATTATCTTAATATATTTTATATTTATCTTCTCTTGAACAGCATCAAGAAATGCTCTTGGAAAATTCCCTGGCTAAAAAGAATGGATGAGGGAATCTTTCCTCCCTCCAAACCACACAAAGGAATCCCCAGAGCAACATTCCCATCCATAAATCCGTTCCTAACAAGAGGAAAACCCAGGAAACAAAGCCAAGGGTCACTTTTACAGCCTGGGAATTCAGCAAGTGGAAAAGAGCATGGAGGGACACAGACTGGATACATCCATGAAAAATTTGTATAAATATGGATAAAAGTGGCTGCCCCTGGATCCCTGGAAGTATCCAAGGGCAGGTTGGACGGGGCTTGGAGCAACCTAGGATAGTGGAAGGGTTCCTGGTGGAATGAGATGGGATTTAAAGTCCTTTCCAATCCAACCCACTCCAGGATTCCATGATCTGCTCACTATTTTTTCCTGCAGCTCCTCCTAACCTTGACTGTTTTTCTTTTCTTACTCTCTCCCCAACATTCCTGAATTTCCCTCCATTTCCCCTCCCTCTCCTTTACCCCATATTTCTCCGGACACGAAAACTTCCCTGGGAAATACGTTAGTTTCAGTTTTGGAGCTTTTCCAGCTTTCCCTAAACACGAGCAGAGCTGCTCAGCCCTGGATAAAAAACTCCCACCAAGGAGGAAAATTCCCAGCCTGTTTTCCAGCCTCGTCTCCAAGCCTGAGAGGCAGCACACGACATTCCCTATTTTTAGCTCTGCTCCACAGGTACGGATTCCAGGGACACTTATGAACCTTGACATCCCAACGGGGCTGCAGGGCACTGAGCTCAGGAGTTGTTATTTCCCTTTGGATGAGGAGAATTCCAGAGGAAAATGGGTCCTTGCCTGGCTCTGAGCTCAGGAGAATTCCAGAGGAAAACAGGTCCTTTCCTGGCTCTGAACAGAGGAGAATTCCAGAGGAAAATGGGTCCTTTCCTGGCTCTTCTCTGGGCACCTTCTCTGGGAATTCTGTTCCAGTCCCTCCCCACCCTGCCAGACAGGAATTTCTTCCCAAAATCCCATCTAACCCTGCCCTCTGGCAGTGGGAAGCCATTGCCTCTTTTCCTATCACTCCATGCCCATGGAAAACGCCACTCTTGTATTCTTAGGCCCCTTTAAGTACTGCAATCCACATAAATATTTGGAATTATAAAATTATTTCTCACCTCTCCCAAAAGGATTCCTGAGGGTCAAAAAAACCCCGAAAAAACCAGGATAAGATTCCATAGGAATGAAATTCCTCCTCAAGAGCCCAGGAAGAACCACTCAGGAAGATGAAAGATGGATTGGGAAGGGTCATCACAGCTGAGCTGGGTCTCCAAAGGCTTTTCCAGCTTCCTTTCAATCCCAGGCTGCAGTATTCCTTCTGGAGAGCTCCAGGACTGGATATTTATCCATCACATCCACATCTTTAGGTCGTAAAACCATGGAATATCCTGAGCTGGAAGGGTTTAATTAGAGTGGCTCATTCAGCAGCCTGATTTTAGGCAGTCCTGACCACAAAGGCTCTTTAAAAACCCAAATAAATCTGGATTTTCCTATAAAAATAGGAATTTTTCATGGATAAGAAGGAACAAAGTGCGAAAATAATTAAGGAATAAAATAGAGACTAGCTGAAAGCTGTCAGGAATCACGAGATCCCATGGAGCTCTCCCACAATTCAGGAACAATTTTGAATTATTTAATCCGGTCTTAATTATTTCCCACACATTCCTTCCACCGTTTGGCCATTAGGATGTTTTTAAAACATCCCAAAATCCCATCTAACCCTGCCCTCTGGCAGTGGGAAACCATTCCCCCTTTTCCTACCCCTCCATGCCCATGGAAAACGCCGCTCTCCCATTTTCTGAGCCCGTTTAAGTCCTGAAATTCCACATAAAAATTCAGGAATTATAAGATTATTTCTCACCTCTCCCAAGAGGATTTCCATCCTCGTTGAGCTCTCCCACATTTCAGGAATGGTTTTTAATTACTTAAGCCAGACTTAATTATTTCCCACAGGTTCCTTCCACCATTTGGCCGTTAGGATGTTTTTAGGAAGCTTAGGCCTGACTTAAATTCCCAGGGACATCTCCTAAGCCCAGCAGCACCACAGATGCACCAGAGCAGCTGCTGAGAGAAGCCAAAAGGTGAATGGAGATGGGAACGTCATCCCAACCTTACATAACGTCTATTTATAGCTCAAATTCCCAAAATATTCCTAATTTTCCTGCTTTTAAAGGGATAAAATGTTGCCGCTGCTAGGGCCACAGGGCTGTCTGCTCTGCCAGGGTTTGCACACAATTCCCAGAGAAATTTTCCGTGTGGATCTGGCTAGAAGTTGATTTATTTTTGGGATATTTGATGATGTAATTAATGATATAATTAATTATATTTATTTAAAATAAATGGCTTTGGTGAGAAGGGATGGGCTCAAGCTGTTCCTGGCTGGTGACCCTAAAATCTGCCCCTTCTCCTGCTCAGGGGTGACCACAGGCAAGGGATCCAGTGTGGAATCTCCTTAGAAAAATTATTGGGATAAAAACCACTCCCAGTTTTCCTTAAAAAGCAAGGTGGGAGTTGACGATTCGTGAGTTTTTAGGGACAACCAAGCGGCCCATGATGACAAGGGAGGTGAGGTCCTCACAGGATGTCCAGAGGAGCTGTCCCATCCCTGGAATTATTCCAGGCCAGGTTGGATAAGACTTGGAATAACCTGGGCCAGTGGAAGGTGTCCCTGGAAGGTCCTGGAAGGTCACAATGAGGTCACCTCAAAACTTCTCCAGGCTGAACATTCCCTAAAAATTTCACACACACTGAGCCAACTCTTAGCATCACTTCTAAACTTCAATATCCCAAAGAAGAGCCAGCTTTGCCAAAGAGGAAAATTCCAAGCTCACAACCTGCCTCAAACCGGAAACTATCATGGAGAAAAATTCCCTGCAATCCAAGATCTGTTTTGCTGAGGAAAGGAGAGGGAAAGAAGAGGGAAGGGAGACGGAAAGAAGGGGGAAAGAAGACGGAAAGGAGCAACAAAAAGAAATGGAACCAAAGGAAAAGTGAGGACAATGTTCTCCCTTTCTTCTCCCAGATCCAAGACTGTCCTATCCAGCTGCCTTTATTTGATTTATCCTGCACAGAATCCTGGAATGGTTTGGGTTGGAAGGGACCTTAAATCCCATCCCATCCCACCCCTGCCATGGCAGGGACACCTTCCGTTATCTCAGGCGGCTCCAAGCCCCATCCAAACTGGCCTGGAACATTCCCAGAAATGGAGCATCCATCACCTCTCCAGGAAACGCATTCCAAGCACTTCCAGTGCCTTTAAAATAATCATAAAAATATGAAAGCTGCAGCTTTTAATTCTGCTTTTTACACAACAAATCGAACGATCCGTTGCCCAAAACCCAAGAGCTTCACACTTTCCAAGGGGCTGGAATTCACACAAGAGCTTTTTAAAAATATTTTGTTACTTTCTGGCAGACAAAACTCATGTTTTCATCCCCTTTTAATTGCTTATTTCCGCCTCCTAATTTAATTTGCACCACTATCCAAGATTTTGATTTTTCCTTTTTTTTTTCCATCGCTCGTGTTTTGTGTTCCCGCAGCTCTGGCACCGCCTTTGGCACAGCTTTGGGCTTTGTTTCTTTCTGCTGAGATCGTCTTTGTGGCAGCCATTCCAACAGAGCCTCTCAGTGGGACACATTCCAAAATCTCATCCAAGTGATTCCCAGCTTGGGTGGCAGGATGGGGATTAGGGCAGAAGAAGGCCAAGAAGGTGGATGGAAATATAGGGAATTACACAGATCCAGTCTTTTCCCCTCGAGCGTGGATTAATCCCTTAATCCAGAGAATGGTTGAGGTTGGAGATCACCTGGACCAAAGTCCTGCTCCAAGCACAGTCAGGTTTGGAGTAAAAGCAATTCTTGGAGATGAGAGGCACAGCTGGCACTTCATTCAGAGAGCTTGATTTGAGTCCTGGAGAATTCCAAGAGCTTTGGCAGGGTCGTGTCATTCCTTTCCCAGTCTTGGGATAAAGACGGAGATGTCGATCTGTCGACTTCTCTCCTGAAGGGTTTGGGTGTAATCATGGAACCATCAAAGGATCAGGGACTGGTTTGGGTTGGTGGGACCTGAATCCCATCTCATTCCATCTCTGCCATGGGCAGGGACACCTCCCACTGTCCCAGGCTGCTCCAAGCTCTGTCCAGCCTGGCCTTGGACACTCCCAGGGATCCAGAGGCAGCCACAGCTTCTCTAGGAATTCCATCCCAGACCCTCCCCACCCTTCCAGCAAAGAATTCCTTCCCTGGTCCTAAAACCAGCTCTCATCATGCTGAGGTTATCAGGGGTGACCAGAATCCCAGATCTTGGTCATGTCTGCCAGTGAAGGAACTGTGCTTTAGGGAATGAATTCTCCTGGAGGATCCGATGATGCTGATGGATTTACTGGGAAACCAAACCAATCTGCTCGAGGTGCTGATAGCCAAGGAAGCCAAGGATAGCCAAGGAGGTTTCTGGGAGCTGCATTCCAGTGATAACTTGGTTTTACAGGATTGTGTTTTATACTGGCAGTTCTGGAGGGGCACAGAATTCCAGGCTGGGTCAGGCTGGAAGGGACCTCAGAGGGTCACTGGTGCCACTCCCTGCTCCAGCAGGGCCATCCCAGAGCACGGCACAGGAGTGTGTCCAGAGGGCTCTGGAATATCCCCAGGGAGGAGACTCCAGCCCCTCTCTGGGCTCTGTTCCAGCTCAGGCCCTGCCCAGGGCAGAAGTTGTGCCTCCTGTGCAGGGGAATTGCTGGGCTCAGCCCCTGCCCGTCCCTCTGGTGCCACTGCTGGGCCCCGGAGCAGAGCCCGGCCCTGCTCGGAGCCCTCCCTGCAGCCAGGGACACCCAGGGACACCCAGGGACACCCAGGGACACCCAGGGCTGAGGGCCCCTCTCAGCTGGGGCTCCTCTCGAGACTGAGCAGCCCCAGCTCCCTCAGCCTTTCCTGGGCACGGAGATGCTCCAGGCCCTTCCTCACCCTCACATCCCTCCTCTGGACCATATCCAGGAGCTCCCCGTCCCTCCTGTCCTGAGGAACCCAGAGCTGGACACAGGATCCCCAAGGATGAAGACTCCACAAACCCTGGACCACCTGGGCTTTGAGGTGGGAAGCCGATTAAGAACTGAGATCCCAGAAACCTCCCACATTCCTGTCATCCCAGGTAACAATGGCCTTCCCACCCCAAAATCCACATCTTCCCAACCTCCAGGCTCCCAACCACAAGCTGAACTTCCTGTGTGACACAACCCAACTTCTGCTTCCATTAAAAGCTCTGTGAAACCTCAAAGAAAACCAACAAACCAGTGTTTCCAGCTGATATTTTCCCTGACTTTCTCAGGAATGTTTTGGGTTTTTTTTCCCAGGAGCAGAACAACACAATCATCTCTATTTTCATGGTGACCTTTTTCCTGCAGCCTGGCACCCACACAGCTCTCACTGAGGTTGCGTCTCTCACACAAGTGGCTCCTGCAGCCCGGCTCAGACTCAATTTTCACTTCTGCTGAACACCAGCCACGCGTGGCTGAGGAGTTTTGGATGTTCTTTCTTCTCTTCCCACCTTAATATCCTCCCAGGACCAGCAAAGCAGCCTCCAAGCCAAAAAATGACAAATTGAGCTCATTTGGGACTTTTTGATACCCTCAAAGATAAATCAGCTGTAAAGAAGGGGCAGGGAGTGTCTCCTGGTCTAAGAAGGTTCTGGAATGGTGGAGGAATGGGAAGAATTCATCACTGGGGTCATCATCCGGAGATTCCTGAAGCACTTGTGGATTTTCAGGCAGGTTAAATAGGAAAATTCATGGTTCTTGTGCAGCATTTCCAGCTCAGGTCTGGAGTTTTGGGTGGTGGTGGCAGCATCCCACAGAATCCGCAGTGGGAATAAGGTAAAGTACAGCTCCCAGGCTGCTGGAATTCCACGTTCTCCAGGGAATGGCTCACATCAGCATGGAAACAAACTGGGAAAAGAGGAGCACCACAGCCTGGCTGAGGTGGAGGAAGGTTCCTGCTCTTCCATGAGCCTTTTACAGGACCAGCTGCTGGCTACAGGTCTAAACCCACCTAGGAATCGCCAGAGGAAATGGGAATGCTCATTCCAGGCATTTCTTGCAATCCTACAGGCAAATCTGAGCTCACCAAGGAATGTTGAAATCTTATTTAAAATTCAAATAAACAGTGGCAGAATGAGGAGCCAGATGATCGGAGGCGCAGAATCCATGGAAGTCGGTCCCACTGCCTCCCATCAGGGCTTCTCCGGGAACCAATTCCCTCATTTTCGCCCTCCTCAGGAGGACAAGCCAAGCCCAGCGGGGGAGGTGGGAGGGTTGCACGTGTTCTGTGCACGAGACAAGGTCAAACTGTGCAAAAAAATTCTGTTTTCAGATGTTACCGCGACCTCAGGACCTCCAGAGACATCACAGAAGCTGCAAACACCATTCTGCATCCCCTCATCCAGACCCTGCAAAATTCTTTGGGAAAGGAGATATACAACAAAACACATGAAGCCACGTGTGCCCAGGTGGCCAAGAAGGCCAAAGGCACCTGGGATGGATCGGGATTTGTGTGGGAGCAGGAGCACGGAAGGGACTGTCCTAATTGTCCCCAGTGCCGGGCACTGGTGAGGGACCTCGAGGGCTGAAACCCCAGTTGTGGGCACCTCATGAGAAGAAAGATACAGAGGGGCTGGAGCGTGTCCAGGGAAGGGAACGGAGCTGGGAAGGGGCTGGAGCCCCAGGAGCAGCTGAGGGAGCTGGGAAAGGGGCTCAGCCTGGAGAAAAGGAGGCTCAGGGGGGCCCTTGTGGCTCTGCACAACTCCCTGACAGGAGGGGGCAGCCGGGGGGGTCGGGCTCTGCTCGCAGGGAACAGGGACAGGAGGAGAGGGAACGGCCTCAGGCTGGGCCAGGGGAGGCTCAGGTTGGACATCAGCAGGAATTTCCCCATGGAAAGGGTGCTCAGGCCTTGGCAGGGGCTGCCCAGGGAGGTTTGGAGTGCCCATCCCTGGAGGTGGCACTCAGAGCTCTGGGCTGGGGACAAGGTGGGCATCAGGCACAGCTTGGACTCTGACCTTGGAGCTCTTTTCCAACCTCAGTGACTCCAGATAAATCTCTGCAAAATCCACAAAACCTTTGTCCCTCCTCAGTGCCATGCCCAGCCAGCCAAACAAGCCCTGCCATGGTGAAATTCTTTCTCTCTTTCCTTTCTCAGCATTTCCATAACCACCTTTTCCCTTTTCTTTTCCTAACAACCCTCCCAGCACTTTCCCAAAGCAATAAATTAGAGCCCACGGCGTTTCCCATGGGAGACAACTCTCTCCAGGTAGGAGTGGGAATGAGAAGCTGGTGTTGACCTTTCCATTCATTTTGATCTCCATGGGCATCACAGAGATCCCGGATTCCTTTAAACATGACTCCAAGAAGGAAAACAAGATGGAAAAATGAGACCACCTCCCATGAGGCTTTATTAGAGCTCCTCCAAAACCTCCAGGACACTGAGGCTGGAGTGACCCCTCCTGCAAATAAAGCAGGAGCCTTGGGAGAGCTGGGAATAGTCTCCAAGAGAAGCAGCAGCCTGGAAATTGCTGCAAGCACAGGAAAGGCACAGCAGGGAGCAACGGGAAAAATAATTTTAGGGAAAAAATCCTGCAGGAAAAAGGTGTCCTTGCCCGTGGCATGGTGCTTGGAATGACAGGATTTTAAGGTCCTTCCCGATCCAGATAATTCTGGAATTCTGTGAGTTAAAATACCCACTAATCCTATCTCCTCCTAATTTTAAGATTTGATTCCTAGGAGAATAAGACTAATTTAGGGATTAATTCCAGGCAGGGATGGAGGAGGTTGTAGAAAAGCTACGAAGAGGAGTAAATCCACCCTAGAGCAGAAATTCCAGCTCATTCCAGAAGCTGGATTTTGAACCTAATGGATTCTGAGCTCCAGGTAACTGGGAAGCACAGATGGATCTCTGGGAGGTCGGGATTCCATGAGCTGTGCATGGGAGACTCCAGAAATGCTGCCTTGTTTTCCTAGGAAATCGTTTCCTCCCAAGACTAAGCCAGTTCCCATTAAAAAAATAACATCCACAGTCTCTTTCCCTGTTCCATTCCCTTCATTCCATGCCAGTGGAATACAATAATATTCCAGAGAAAGTTTGGAATATCAAAACCTGGTCACACACTGATAAATAAATAGGAGTGCAGAAAAAACCCAACCTGGGGGAATGTGACAGGGACAGGATTGTTATTTACATCCAAATATCCAAATAATTCCAGAGCAGACCTTTCCCCGGAAAAAGAAATCCTGACCCACTTGACCAGTAATTTGGATTTTAAATGTCTCACATGTAGGATGAGAAGTCCCGTCCCTGGAGGTGTCCAAGGCTAGGTTGGATGGGGCTTGGAGCAGCCTGGGATAGTGGAAGGTGTTGGATTGGAATGGGATGAGCTTTAAGGTCCCGTCCAACCCAAACCATTCCAGGATTCTGTGATTAATCCAAGCTTTTTTTTCCCCAACCAATTTAGAAAAAACAACCCAAAAAAACCCCCCCCAAAAAACGCCCCAAAACTCCTGATGATAAAAGAGGGAAGACTGGAATGACTTTTCCACCAGTCTGCATTAATCTTGGAACACTGGGAAGCCATGGGTGGCTGACGATCCAAGTTCTATGGATTTGGGATCCAGGCTGGGATCCACCACATTGGGAGCTGCCACTTCACCTTGACCCGCATTCTCCATTTCTCCATCCCAACAGACGGCTCCGATCCCAATATCCCAGTGGGAATCCTGCCAGCAGATCCATGATAAAAGGAACCTGTGCTGATCCCAGCCTCCCACATCAAACTTTGATAACGACAGACAAACTTTTCCTGGAGCAGATCCTTTTCCCTGCTCCTGGGAGCACCAGCAAATTCCAGCATTAAATCTCTCCACAGCATGACAACAATCCCAGAATTTTCCAACTTTTCCATGAATAACAGATGCTTTCCCTTCTCTCCCAGTGCAATGCAAGGCTCCATCTTTGTTGCTTTTCCAAGGACAAGGAAGGGACAGTGTCACCTGCAATCCCAGCCTGGAATTCCCGATCTTCCCTCAGCTTTCACTTCCCACGTGTCCAAAAAGCCACATCCAAGGTGAATTCCTTCATTTCCATGTCAAACAAAAGAACATTTCATGGGAAAACAATGCACTGAGACTGAGATTTCTGTCTCAGAAAATTAAGAAATTCCGGCATGGAAAGGGATTCACATGGAATAGCATCAACATTCTCCATCACTCCATAGTTTTTTCCAGAGCAGGATCTATTTTAGAGAGGGACAAAGCAAGGGAAGAAGTGTTTTCCCAGAGGAAACCCCAAATCCTGGGATTTTGCAGGTGTCTGGGCTGCTGTGCAGGGACTGTTCTTATATAAATCCAGAGCTTCCCAATCCCAGCCAGAGGATGGGAAATGTCAGGATGGATTCCCACCACCTCACGGGACCAATCCATTGCTCGAAGAACGGCGGTGGCTGCTGCCCTCACACCTAACTGGTGTCACTGGTCAGCTCTGGAAGCCTTCCCTGGGGCCCCCTTGCAGAGCTGCATTTTTGGGAATCCATTGAATTCCATGATCCTTGTGGGCCCCTTCCAACTTGGGATATTCTGGGATTCTCCAGACAAGCACAGAACCTTCCATTACCCTCAGCCAAGCCCCTGAGGTGCCAGTCCTTCCCTTATGGGTGTCCCGTCTGCCTTTTCGGATTTAAATAGACCCCGGAATGTGGATATTCCCTATTTTAGCTGCTCTGTAATCCCTGGTGTGCAAGGCCTCTGCTAACCCAGCCTAATTGAGGCCAAGCTTTACTTGTCTCTTTTATCACTGCAATGAATGATGGATAACAGTGATTATTTTAGGGATAGCAGGTCCACAAATCATCCCACAGTTTCCCACAGAAATGCTGGATAACCTCGGCTACCCCTCAGTTTTTGGGATGGAATTCCCATTCAGCTGCCTTAGAATCCCTGGATGTTTGACTCGGACGGGGACCATCAAAGTCCGCCTTGTCCAAGCCCTGCCCAGGGCAGGGACAACTCCACCGGACCAGGCTGGTCTCGATGCTGCTCCTAAAAATTCTGGTGTGTCCTCACTTTTAGAATTCCCTCCTCCACATTTTTCCTTATTTTGGAATAATTCATCACCCAACCTTCCCTTCATCTTCTGCTTCCTCTCCAGAGCTGCATCCACCCCGTCCATGGGATAAGGTTGCCCAGAGATCCCAACAATTCTCTGGACACCCTGGGATGAGCTTTTCCCAGTGATCCCTTCTCCTCCCATCACCTGGAATGACTTCAGAAGCAACAACACAGCTCCTAACAAAACATAGATGGAGGCTTCTGCCAGGTGGGATGGCCTGAGCCAAAGTCTGGATCTCTGGGAAGTCCTGCTGGATTTGGGAATACTCAGAACAGTGCAGGAAATTCGGAATGTGGATGCTGAACACAGTGACTGAGCTGAAGGATATCAGCATTCCAAGGTCAATCCAGGAACGGGAATTTCTCTGTCTTGGATTTACCAGACACAGACAAAAATCCTGGAGGCAGACAGAGGACCGGGACATCTGACAGCTCCTATTTTCCAAAGGCTCAGACAAATTGCTGGATTTAAAACCTGACCTACTTCAGTGGCTGCTTTATATTGGATTTTTTTCCCTTCAGAATTCCAGCTTTTCTTCTGGGTTTGGTTTTTTCCCACGCTCAGAAAAGCATCTTTTATACCTTAAAATAAATATAAATACAAGAAACCAGCCATGCCACTCTAATTAGGGAGTTTGCCAGGTTAAATTGAAGTTATCCATATTTTTTTTCCATTAAATATAAAGCAGAAAAATTCCAGAAAAATCTACACAAATGACTTCCATGGCCAAGCTGTTTCACACATACAAATTAAATAAGGACAAACCTTTAAACCAAAATATTCCTGAGTGTTTACAACAACCTGGCAACCACAGGCTACTTAAATGTGGAAATAATCATGGAAATAATCGTGGAAATAATAATGGAAAGAAATTTTGCTTCATGAGAGCACCAGGAAACCCAAGGACATGAGGTTGGGACCATTCCCTCAAGGATCATCCCATTAATTGGAGTGGGATGGGAAGGACTGTATCCCTCTCTATTAATGCCACTGGATAAGGAAAAACCAAGCCACGACAGCAGTGATTGTGTTGACAGGAATTCCAGTAAAACAGGAATTATCCAGATTTTCTTACTGGAAATAAATATAAACTAATCAATATAATCATCTCTAATTAAAATCTAACTTTCTTAAAATGGCCTCCCCGCGTTTCGCCAAAAAGCAGGGAAAATGGGAAAGCTCTTGCAAATATTTCTCCCCTTCTGTGCTGAAGACAAAAGGCATCCCAGCACATTCCTACAAAGATGATTCCACGTGCCCTGGGAATCATTCATGGAGAGTTCAACTCAGTTTTCCAGCTTTAGCCCAAAGAATAATCAGAGATTCCCAGGATGGTTTGGGTTGGAAAGGACCCTAAATCCCATTCCACCCCTTTTCCATGGGCAGGGACCCCTTCCACTATCCCAGGTTGCTCCAAGCCCCATCCAGCCTGGCGCTGGACACTTCCAGGGATCCAGGGGCAGCCACAGTTTCGCTGGGAAATCTGTGCCAGCCAAGAATTTCTCCCCAATATCCAACCTGAACTTAATTTCCGTCAGTTTGAAGCCATTCCCCCTTGTCCTATCAATCCATGCCATCCCTAAAAGTGTTTCCAAGAGTGCCAGGGTGTTGTTTCTGCAGATTTTCCAGTGGCAGCAGAAGGATTTGGGCTGAATCCTTGTCTGCAACAGGCAGCAAAACCCTTCCCTGTGCCCTCCTGAAGGAAGCTGTGGATAATTAAAGCTGAAAGGAGATCAATGGCATCGATATTTTGGGAAGTGGTTCCTGGAGAGAGATGATTGCACCTTTCCATGAACAAAGCTCATCCAAGAACTTTGACACCTTCCTTCAAACAAATCCAACCCCTGCTGGGGTCTGCACACCTGGATTGAACACTTTTCCTAAAAATGCACCAGCCAGGCTGGAAAAGGATGGGTGTGACCCAGGGAATGCAGGGTGAGGAATCCGTGATGTCCTGGGAGAGGAAAATCTCCGTGCTGGGCCAGTGATGGGCACTGCAATAAATGCAGAGATTCAGGGAAAGCGCAAAATCCTGCGGGAACAGAGGAAGGAATGAAACCAGCGAGGCTTGGGTGATTTATTTTTGATTTTCTCATTCTCATCAGCTGAAGGTGGAGGAGCCAGCCTGCTCCACACTCCCCATCCCGCTTTTCCAAACATCCCTGAGCTCATCGATTCCAGCCTCGCTTCCGGAGTAAAACCCCACTGATGAAAAATGAGCAACAAGAGCAACAGGGAGAGGGGGAGAGGAGGAACAAATGGATTTGGAACGCTCTTCGCGAGCCGTTAATTAAAGCTGGGATGCTCCCACAGGTGGGAGCAGATTTATTGCAGCTTCCAGAGGGTTCCAGTGCAGGGATGTTCGTTAGGGAGAGCTGGGTAATTATTCTTTAGGTCCGGGCACTTGGCGGAAACAGTAATTAAAGGTAAAGGAGAAAAGGAGCTGGGATGTGTAATTAGGGAAACGTGGGATGGGCACAGAGTGGGGATTGGAACAAGTTGGGATAGAGGAAGGTTCCTTGTACGTGGCAGGGGGTGGGATGGGATTTAAGGTCCCTCCAACCCAAATCATTCCATGGATCTATGGATTATAGGGAGCAAATCATATGAGGAGCAGCTGGGTTGTCCCTGATACAAGAAGGATGTGGAGCTGTAGAAGTAAATCCAGAGGAATCCATGGAACTGCTCCCAGGGCTGGAGCCCCTCTGCTCTGGAGCCAGGCTCTGAGGNCCTGCCATGGCAGGGGTGGGATGGGATGGGATTTAAGGTCTCTTCAAACCCAAACCACTCTGGGATTCTGGGATTCCTCACCTCTCCAACAGCTCCAATCCGTGATTAAAACCACAGCCAGAACAGAAAGTGCTGGAGCTGACAACAAAATGACCTGTGACGAGGCAATGAGTGAACCACAGCAACCCCAAAATCTTCCAAGCAGAAATTCATCTTGCCCAGCCCCCAGGATGTCTCTTCTGGAATTCATTTGATCCTTTATCCACCTGGACAAGGGTCAGCACACCCAGAGCTGAGCTGGAGTAGCTCAGAAACACCTCCAGCTCCATCACATCCAGTCATGGATCACCAGGATATGTCACAGGGACACCTCCAGCTCCATTACATCCACTCATGGATCACCAGGAGCTGCCATGGAAACACCTCCAGCTCCATCACACCCAGTCATGGATCACCAGGAGCTGCCGTGGAAACGCCTCCAGCTCCATCACATCCAGTCATGGACCAGCAGGAGCTGCCCCATGAGCACCAGTCCATCCCAGCAAACCCCTCCAGAGCCCGGCAGGGACTCGTTAAATCACATTTTTAAACCAGGCTTGTTTTACCAGGCTTGCTTAGTCGCAGACTGAATTCAGAGCTGAGCTTGGGTCAGGCTTCTCTCAGCTTCATCCCACAAAACAAAAAATAACCCCATCCATTCATTTTAAGGAATAACTTCTTGTTCCGAAAAAACCCCCAACAAACCCCATTACGAGCTGGATTATGAGAATTAAGGAAGAGCTGCGTTTTCCTTTTCACTGAGGATGATTCTCCTAAGAATCTCCCATCACGGTCCCATGTGCTACTCCTCCCTCCTCTCATCCAGCAAATGAAAATTTGGGATTTCTCCACATTCCCGTGTGGCTGCCCCACACCTGGAAGTGTCCAAGGCCAGGTTGGACACTGGGGCTTGGAGCAACCTGGGATAGTGAGAGGTGTCCCTGCCCATGGAATGAGATGGGATTTAAGGTCCCTTCCATCCCAAAAATTCCATAATTCCATGATAATTAAACACCTTACTCCAAACCCTCGTCAATATTATCCCACTCTTTATCCCAGTAATTCCTTATAAATCCCAGCCTGCTCAGAAATCCCTGCCCAGGCGGAATCGATGCCAAGAGCGCATCCCAATTCCCTGGAATTCTGCCATGGGAACGAGCAGGTACAGCAGGAGAGCCGTGCGCATCCGGAACATCCATTCATTATCCCTGAGCTGCTCCAGAGGTGACTCCTCATTCCCTTTAACACCAGGAAGATCCATCACACCGGAGCTCTGCCACCACGGAGCAGGAAAAGCTCATGGAAAAAGGACCTGGAGCTCCCAGCTTGGAGAGAGGAATGGAAACACAGCCCATGGAGCCACCCAGCACAGTCAGGGATCATTCCGGAATTCTATAGATCCGTGGGAATGGCTGCAAGAATCCTCAGGGTTTGCACCATGGAAAATTTGGAAGAACCAAATTCCCAACCTGGTTCCGTTTTCCTTATCCTGATCCAGCCCCAGTAATCCCAAGAAAAGGGTTGGTGCTTCCACGATCAATTTTACTGATATCAGTGGAATTTAGAGGGAAAAAACAGGAATTTTGTGCAGAAAACACTGCATTTTATCATCCAAACTTAGGAACTTCCTGCAACATTATTTAGGATTATTTCAAGTTTCCCCTTCACCCCATTATTTATGGGGGTTTTCAATCTTGTGAGGGAACTCCTTTGGCTTTCTGCAGCTGATCCTTAGCCTAAATTCCAATTCTTTTTTTGCATTTTTAGGAATAGAATCCCAGATTTCTGTTCTGCCCACATACCTCATAGAGGTAGATTAAAAATATATTTAGAATATATTAAAAATAAAAATATATATGTATTAAAATATATTAAACATACATTAAAAACATATGAAAAATGTATAAAAATACATTCAAA
>VZTD01003898.1:528016-560324 GCA_013397725.1 Rhagologus leucostigma | reverse complement strand
AAAATATAATAAAAAATTAAAACTATAAAAATAGATAAAATATGCAAAAATATATTTAAAATCTGTAAAAATATATTTAAAATCTATAAAAATATATATAACAAATAAACCATCCAGCCCAAGCAGAAGGCAACACGTGGAATAAATGATAACAAATCCCTGAGAATGCTGCAGTTGGAATAACTCATCCGGGAGCAAATCTGCCTTTACGGCTCTTGCAGTTCATTATTTCAAGATTTAGGAATATTCTGTGAAGGACATGCAGGAGAAGAGAAACCAGGGAATGATGAGGTTGGAAAATTCCTCTGGAACCATCGAGTCCAACCATTCCCAGCACTTCCAAGGCCACCACTGCCCCATGTCCCCAAGTGCCACATCCATGGGGATTTTAAATTCCTCCAGGAACGGGAACTCCAAACCTCCCTGGGCTGGGGAACCCTTTCCATGGAGGAATTTTTGCCTGATATCCAATGGAGGATAAATGTAGAGACGCACTTCCGGAGGAGCCAGACAAGGACCAGGAAAAGGAGCAAGGAAAATCATTGGAGAAAGGTGGGAATCCCTAACTGGATTGGAATAGCAAAGCGGGAGAGCAGGGAATCAGAGAAATCCATGGATAAAAATCAGTCTAGCTGCCAGGTTGATTCCCAAAGAATAAAACCAGCAAGGAGCTTAAAAATTCCTTTAGAATTAGGATCTGGAAGCAGGAAATAACGGATAAAAGCCTTGGAATCAGCACTGGGATGAAGTGCAAGGATTTACCGGTGGTGAAGAGCCTCCAGCTGCTCCTGCTCCTTTCCCAGCTCCAGGGACACTTCCACCATTCCCAAATTGCTCCAAGCCCTATCCAACCTGGCCTTGGGACACTTCCAGGGATCCAGGGGCAGCCACAGCTGCTCTGGGAATTCAGTTCCAGGGCCTCCCCATCCTCCCAGCCAGGAATTCCTTCCTAATATCCCATCCAGCCCTGCCCTCTGTCCATGTGAAGCCATTCCCTGTGTCCTTGGGATGCTGGGAATATCTGGGATCCTCCCAAGTGGAAACACCAACACATTGCAAGCTTTATGCTACGAATTCCTGCTCATCTCCTCCAGTGCTTTTCCAATCAATCCCATTTTTGGGTGGGGATCAGGGAGGTCGGGGAGCTCTGTGTCTGTATTTAATTAATATTTTTTTGGATAAATCCAGCAACGATTTCATATTAATTCATTAAATTAATATTAATTATTTATTATTAAATAGAATATTAGTTGTATAGAACATATAAATTATATTGATAATTTGAATTTATCTAATTAATATCAATTCGATATTTTTATTAAACATAATATTGATTATATAATGCATAAATTATATTAATATTTCTGTATAATTAAATTACTATTACTTCAATATTTATTATTATTACTTCAATATTTATTATTATTACTTCAATATTTATTATTATTACTTTAATATTTATTATTATTACTTTAATATTTACTATTATTAATATATAATATTGATTATATAGAACATATGAATTATATTAATAATTTGATATGACTTTAATATTATTTTAATATTTATCATTCAATATAAAATTAACTCTATAGAACATAGAACTTATATTAATACCTTGATATTAAATTAATATCAATTTATTGTCCATTATTAAATATAATATTAACCATATAGAACACAAACTATATTCATAATTTGATATTAATTAAGTTAATATCAATTTATTAATTTTTATTAAATATAACATTACTATATAGAACATATAAATTATATTAACAATTTGATATTAATTAAATTAATATTTCTTTAGTATTTATAATCAAATATAATGTTATATAGAACACATAAATTTTATTAATAATTTGATATTAATTGCATTAACATTCATTTTATTACTAAATATAATGATTATATAGAACCTATAAATTATATTACTAACTTCTCATTAATTAAATTGATATTACTTTAATACTTACCATTAAATATAACATTATTTCTATTGAATGTACAAATGATATTAATAATTCCCTATTAATTAATTAAAACAACAACTGTTGGGTTATTAAAGGTCGTCATTAACTCCCAACCTTGGCAGCTCCTCGAGCGCGTCACCGACGGCGCCTCTCGGTTCATAATTGTGTGAAAATAGAAACTGTGTCAGCCACGGATTAACTTGAAAAGCCTCCATGGGCTAAAAATAATGAACTCATCCCATTTTCCCAAAGGAAAAGATCTGGGATGATGATTAATCCCTTTCTGGGACGGGAAGAGGGATGTTGGAGCCTCAGTTATTGACTTGAATTTGATCCTTAGTTGAAATCCCAATTTTTTGGGTGTGTTTTTAGGAATAGAAGCCCAGATTTCTCTTCTGCCCATACATCCCAGAGATATATATCAAAAACAGCTTAAAAATACCTTTAAAGTGTCTTACAAAAAACCATCTTACAAAAAACCATCTTACAAAAACATTTTTTAAGAAGTCTTAAAAATTATCTTAATTATCTTTTAAATTATCTTTAAAAAAATATCTTAAAAGAGTATCTTAGAAATATCTTAAAAGAATATCTTAGAAACATCTTAAAAATGTCTTAAAAATTTCTTTAAAAATATCTTAAAAATATTTTAAAAGTGTCTTAAAAATATCCTAAAAAAAAATCTTTAAAATGTCTTAAAAATACCTTTAAAAAATATCTTAAAAATACCTTCCAGATAAAACACCCAGCCCAATGAGTTTGCACTTAAGCCCAGGTCTAAGAGTAAAGAATCCAAGCTCAACGAGGCAGAATTGGGCTGGAGACGGTGCCAGGCACTGAGGGGAGGTGACAAAGGGGTGACAGATGAGGCTGGGGTCACCCAGGCCATGCTGCCGCTGCTGACTGTGAAAGGCTGGAGCCCCAAGCAGAACATTCCTGAAGGAATTATTCCAGAAACATCCAGGG
Source organism: Rhagologus leucostigma (assembly GCA_013397725.1). Lineage (NCBI taxonomy): Eukaryota > Metazoa > Chordata > Aves > Passeriformes > Rhagologus > Rhagologus leucostigma. Next base: position 557,382 of record VZTD01003898.1, on the reverse strand, counting down.
ATTTACGGCCTCAGGTAATTCCAGCTCTCTTGGAGTGAGTCCTGCCATAAAAACCCAGAGTGATAGCGAGCAGGGGACACACCTGGGGCCCTCTGAGCTTCAGTGGCACCTTGGATGGAGAAGTTCTAGCTGCATTTCCTGAAGAATTTCCTGCATTTCCAGAGGCCCCAAGCTCAGAGGGATGAGCTGAAGGAGCTCAGGAGAACTTGCCAGCAATTCCAGGCAGAGAAGCTGTGGCCAGAGAAGAGAAGGCTCCAGGGAGAGCTCAGAGCCCCTTGCAGGGCCTAAAGGGGCTCCAGGAGAGCTGGAGAGGGACTGGGGACAAGGCATGGAGGGACAGGACACAGGGAATGGCTTCCCACTGCCAGAGGGCAGGGATGGATGGGATCTTGGGAAGGAATTCCTGTCTGGGAGGGTGGAGAGGGGCTGGGCTGGAATTCCCAGAGCAGCTGTGGCTGCCCCTGGATCCCTGGAAGTGCCCAAGGCCAGGGAGTGCCCAAGGGGCTTGGAGCAGCCTGGGACAGTGGGAGGGGTCCCTGCCCATGGCACAGGAATGGAATGAGGATCTTCAAGGTTCCTTCCAACCCAAACCATTCTGGAATTCTGTGACCAATCCTGACACAGATTACAGAATTCCTTGCTCATCCAAAGTGTTTCTTTTCCCAGTTTTTCCCCTCAAAAGCTGCCCCAGTGACGCTGTCCCAGCCTCCAGAGCTCACGCAGCAGAGCCGGAGCTCCTTCCTCCACCCCTAGGAAGGAATGGCTTCCCAAGGCTCATCCCAAACCACCCAAATTCCCTATCTTTCCTAATGTTTTGGCTCCATTATCCATAGCTGTAAATTCACTGCCACCAACACCCTCAGAGGGCTTTTCCAACCCTTTCCCACAGGAATCCACCTCAATCCAACACTTCATCCTCACCTTCCTCCCACCCTCTCGACTTCCATGTCCAAGAAACTGATTTTCCTTCGTTCCCTGAGAAAAAACAGGGCCAAAAAAAAGGGAAAATTCCACATTTTTCTACTTTGGAAAAGCTGAGAGGGAAGAAACACAGGAAGCATTTTCTCCTCTCTCCAGCCTTCAGGAGAATTTTCCATCACTGGGATAACCCCGACCCCAATTGCAGCTGGCACTGCTCCGGCTCCAAACTGGGAACTGGGAGGAGCTGGAGAGGAGAAGCCTTTCCATTCTCATGGATAACAAATCTGGGAACCCAAGGAATTCCTTCTGACTCAAAATTCGGTGAATTATCCCCAAAATCCTGACAGGGCAGGGCAATCCAACCAGGAAGGAGGAGCAGGGATCGGCTGGAATACGGATCATGAAGCAGAATTTTTCCAGAGAGGGAGGAAGGAAAATAAATTAGATAAAAGGAGGCTTTGGTTGCAAATTTTGTGGATTTTCTGCAGGATTTTTAGATCCTAAATGGGAAGTTCCGAAGGAGCACCTTGTGTCCGAGTGGCAAAGTCAAAATGTTTCCATGAGGAAATGGGAGAACGGAAAAATCCATAAAAAAGGTGTCCCGTTTCAGGGTTGTTTTCTAAAAGCAGCTCCAGAATTGAGGATGGATTCCTAAATAATTCAAAGGAATTGATTGGAATATTCCACCCTCCTCCTCTGGATGTGCTTAAAGCTCCACAGGGAGCTCCAGCCGGGCTCAGATCCCATTCCATGGAAATCTCAGCCCAAAGGGAAGGAGGACGTGGCGTCCCAGATGGAGAAGGGCAAGGCCAGGAGAGTTTATCCAGTGGTGCTTTCCTCAGAACATGGAAAGCATCCCAAAATAGCACCTAAATAGGGAAAATCTGGGACTGAGGAGGATCACAACCAGGAAATCTTGGTGTGGGAAATAAGGAATTGAAGCGAGGAGCGTCCATGAAAAAATAAAACAAATCTTCCCAGTTAAAATGGGAAAGTGGGATCACTGATGAATTCCAGGGATGGCGCCAGGCTGGGAGAGCTGGAGAAGAGAAGGTTCCAGGGAGAGCTCAGAGCCCCTTGCAGGACCTAAAGGGGCTCCAGGAGAGCTGGAGAGGGACTGGGGACAAGGCATGGAGGGACAGGACACAGGGAATGGCTTCCCACTGCCAGAGGGCAGGGCTGGATGGGATATTGGGAATTAGGAATTCCTGTCTGGGAGGGTGGGGAGGGGCTGGGCTGGAATTCCCAGAGCAGCTGTGGCTGCCCCTGGATCCCTGGCAATGCCCAAGGCCAGGTTGGACACTGGGGCTTTGGTCCAAACAGTCTTTGGCTTTCAAGTGGTCTCAACTCCCAGGAATTACTGGGAATATCGATGGCAGTCAGGTTTCCAGAGGAATCCTAAAATTATTTAAATGCAGAAAGACCTTTAGGGTCAGAGTCCAACCATGTCCTTAAGTGCCATATCCACATTTTTTGGGAACGTTTCCATTGCCCAAGGCTCCACTACTCCCTGGGCAGCCCATTCCAAGGCTTTCCAAGCCTTTCTGGGAAAAAACAATTCCTGATATCCAATCTAAGCCTCTCCTGGTGTGACTTGAGGCTGATTCCTGACAGAGCCGCTCTCCCGCTTTCCAGAGTTTCTTGGAAAACCCTCCTTGTTTCCTTTGACCAATTGGATCCAAAATAAAACCTTTTCCCTAAAAATAGCTGTGGCTGGAATACTTGGCTAATTTTGGAGGGAGCATTTGTGAGGCTGGAATAAAAAGATCTGGAAGAACAAATCCCTGACTCCAATATCCGAGTCCAACATCACACAAAGGGAAAACTTTACCATTTTTCATTCCTTAATCCCAAATTTTTTTGTGGGAAGCATTCCCTTTGTTGTACAGCCACAGAAGGTGCTGAAATAATTCCTGCCATTCCCGTTTTCTTGATAAAGGATGGTTTTCCCACCTTCTGTACCCATTCCCAGCTTTCTTGGATCCCCCCCGGCTGGGACAAAATTCCACAGCCAAAATCCAGCCTTGGGGATCTTGCCATGAGGTTTTGTTGTTGGAATCAGCTGGAAATGGGATTGGACAGCCACTGGTTGTGTTTTAGGGTCTTCCCTAAGTGCTTAATCCCAAATTTAAAGCGTCAGGAGAGAGGAATTCCAGGAAATCCCAAATTCCTCTGCCAAGAGGTGATGCCCACATCCCACTCTGGGATCGCTCCCTGTTCCTGCTCTCTCCATCATTCCCAGCCCAAGGCTCAGACTCCCAGGAAGCACAAATCCCACATGAGCCACTTGCAGCGCCATTAACTCCACCCAAAAATTCCTGTGGGAATTTCATTCCCGTGACACTCCAGCCTTAGGGAACAAAGGGTTAATAAAGGGGAAAAAAGGAAATTATCCCAAACATAGAATAGTTTGGGTTGGAAGGAACCTTAAATCCCATCCCATTCCAGCCCTTTTCCATGGACAAGGACACTCCCACTATCCCAGGCTGCTCCAAACCTGGCCTTGGACACTTCCAGGGATCCAGGCGCAGCCACAGCTTCTCTGGGAATCTGTGCCAGCGTTTTCTCATCCCCCTCCTAATTCCCGTGCCTATTCCAGGTATCCGTGATCCCAGGTGCCTTTAAACCGTTGTCGTATCCATGAGTTTAATTAAAGGAATAACACAGCGGCCTCCCAGCAGGGATCCCATTCCCATCTCCCTCCCAGCCAGGCTTTGGATGAGCGGCCAGCCAGAGGCACAGCACACACAGGAGCTGACACTCCATGAAAAAAAGTGGGAATTTATCCAGGCAAACAATTCCCAATCATGAAATGAAGAGCTGAGCCGAGTGGGAGGGGGAGGGGGCCACACAGGACCCGTCACCTGGAGGTGACACCTGACTCCTAACACTGCTCCAAGACACGGAAAATCATTCAGAGCAAAGGGAAAAGAGCCCAGAAATCCAACTGAAGATGCTGTGCTGGAATTCTGGATGTGCGACAGCCAGATGGAGCTGGGACATGGATCCGGGAGGTGTCCAAGGTTTTAGGGACAATTCCAGCTCAGCTGACCATTCCCAGTCACCTGCTCAGGGTCAGGGCTGCTCCTGCAGCTTTTCCTGATGAAAACAGCATTCCGGAGGTGTGGCCACCTTTGGAAGGAACATTTGCTTTCCTAATCCCATCCACATCAGTTTCCCATTCCCAAACTATTTGGGGCAGCCAGGAAATCACCGGGAAAATTCCCCATGGATCCGGAAGAGCCTCAAACTGCAGCACCTGTGGCACAACCTTGTCCGGCCCCTCCAGAGCCAGTTCCAGGAGGGAGGACACGGAAAGGGCTGGACCTGCCCAAACTGCTCCAGTGGCAGAACATTTGCTCCCGAAGGAATTTCTGATGGGATCAATTGAATACAAATCCTCTCCTGCAGGGACGGTTCAGTTCCGAACACAGCACATGGATTCTTTCCGTGAGCAGGAAAATCCTGCTGAATCCATTTGTGGCAGGAATTACCCCAAATCTGCCTCTCCTCCACTTCCCACTGTCCAATGCCTTGGGAAAATGGATAAATCCAGACTCCAGGAAGAGTTCGGGATGGAAGAGTCCTTAAATCCCACCCCATTCCAGCCCTTTTCCATGGGCAGGGACACCTTCCACTATCCCAGACTGCTCCAACCCAGCCTTGGACACTTCCAGGGATCCAGGGGCAGCCACAGGTTCTCTGGGAATTCCATCCCAGCCCCTCCCCACCCTCTCAGCCACGAATTCCTTCTGAAGATCCAACCTAAATTTCCCCTCCGTCCATGAGAAGCTATTCCCTGTGTCCTGTCCCTCCATCCCTTGTCCCAGCTCCCTTTCCAGCTCTCCTGGAGCCCCTTTTAGGCTCCAAGGGGTTCCAATGTCCCTGGATCCTTCTCCAGGTGAACATTCCCAACTCTCCCAGCCTGGCTCCATGTAAGAAGCCTCTTTATATCCTGAAGTTTATTCCATTTTTCCATGATATCCAGGTGTTAGGGACACACTGCGCCCCTTCAGGACCAAAGCTGACTTCACCAACATTCCCGGGATTATTTCCTAACTCACACCAGGTCACCTCCAAGGGCACAAATCCTTGGGAATCAGGATGGATTATCACTCCACCAAATTAAATCCACAACAAAAATAAAAACCTGGATCACCAACTCCTTTGCCGCGGGAATAAATCAAGCTGGGCTCCGTTTCCTGCTGCTTTAGCCAAGAAAAATCGGGATTTCAGCCGGAACAGCCCCGCACACTCAGAGCACACACTCATCCCACTGGCACCTGTTTGATCCCGGAGCTGAAATCCCCAATCCCAGTTTGCATTTCCAATATTCTTTAATCATCTTTCCCATGACTTTGTTCCCTGGAACATTCCAACAATTCCAATTTGCACTTTTAAAGCTCCCAGGGCCTCTCTTCCCTCTTCCAAGGAGGAACAGTTCGGCTGCCAGGGAAGTCGGAGCTCCAGCAAAAAAATTTTGGGAATGCAGCACCTAATGGGCCACTCTGGAATTTGGGACAAATGACTTTGAGTGACCCCAGAGCATTTCCAAATTGCCACAAGCAGGAGCAGCACACGGATCATCCAGGATGTAGGGAAATTTGGGAATACAGCCGGCACTTAAGGAGCGATTAAATTTTCAGTGGTTAATGAAGGATTTCTGCAACATCAGCACCCACGGTCCTGCTCTGGAAATCCAGAGAGGGAAAAGTGGCTCTTAGTGGGGTCTCCAGGGGAAAATTCCATTAAAATTATGGATTAGAGTCATTCCAACCCGGAATTAGAGGGATGGTGACTTCACCCCTGATGGGAAGAGGTTGGGTCGCTTGGGGTCAAACCTCATTTCCTCAGCTCCCTCTCCTGGAGCATTTCGGAGCTTGGATTGGATTTTTATGGAAACCCAGGAAGGAAAATTGTGGGGAATTTGTGGGGTGAGGTGCTGGTTGCACCTCCATTTTCTCCCAATTTTCCTGCTTGGATGCTCCCTAAAAAAGGCTGGATGTACAAATCCGTGCAGAACAGCTCCTAACAAAGCTGTTGGGAGAGAGGTTCAGAGTGGCTGGGGCTGAGGGAGAAATCCCAAATTAAGTGGGAAAAATGAAACTTAAACATCCAAGCGAACAGAAATCCTGGAGGATTCATGGATTTAGGACAGGTTGGACTGGGCTTGGAGCAGCCTGGGATAGTGGAAGGTGTCCCTGCCCATGGAAAAGGGGTGGAATGGGGGGAATTTTCATGTTCCTTCCAACATTTTTCATGTCCCTTTCCATTCCATGATTAAATTCCGCATGGACATCAATCCAAGTTTTCTGCACAGAGAATCGGGATACTTAAAATTGATGATAATAATTATAAATAATAATTAGTTCCAGAAAAGGTACAAAGCCAACTCACAGTGATTCGGGTAATCCCACCTGGAGCAGAGCTTCCCATTCCTGAATCCCAAAAAACAGCACAGCTCCAACAAATTCCAGGAAGGCAGCGCCAGCTTTTCCAGCAGCACGGAACAGCGAAATCCTGGTGGTGTCAGCAACGCCCACGGAACTGATCCGAGCACAAAAAACGATGGGATGGAAATGAAACATTTTGGATCATTCCAACCTCAGCTGCTGAATATTCCCATTTTTTCAGTTGGGAAGTTGGAAAAGAAGAGCCCTCCAGGTCTGGAGCTGCATCTTCGGAGGGGCTGAAGGTTTGGGGTGAGCAGTGAAAAACCCGGATTGTGGTTTTGTCTGTGGGAAAAATTCCTGAGCCTTGGGATTTGGATGAGGGTAAAGGGAAGGTCCTGGCCTTGGGATACAGGAATTCCAAGAATAAACAGGTTTGGTGGAGAATGGATGGAAAACAGCCCTGGAAAGGACAATTTGGGGGTGTTGGGAGAGAGACCTGAGCTCAAGGGAAGGGATTCGGCCTCTGCTGTGTCCTCCTGAGTTCCTGCCTGGAATTCTGTGTCCGCCTCTGGGCCCTCAACACAACAAAGATGTGGAGCTGTGGGAATGAATCCAGAGGAAGCCACTAAGCTGATCCCAGGGCTCTGGAGCCAGGCTGGAAGAGATGGGAATGTTCACCTGGAGAGGAGAAGGCTCCAGGGAGAGCTCAGAGCCCCTTGCAGGGCCTGAAGGGGCTCCAGGAGAGCTGGAGAGGGACTGGGGACAAGGCATGGAGGGACAGGACACACGGAATGGCTTCAAACTGGAAAAGGGGAGATTTGGGTGGGATATTGGGAAGGAATTCCTGTCTGGGAGGGTGGCGAGGAGCTGGGCTGGAATTCCCAGAGAAGCTGCGGCTGCCCCTGGATCCCTGGCAGTGTCCAAGGCCAGGTTGGATGGGATCTGGAGCAGCCTGGGATAGTGGGAGCTGTCCCTGCCCATGGGAATGGAATGGGATTTCTCTCTTCCCACCCAACCCATTCCATGATTCCATGATAAATTCCCACCTCCTGCTCCACAGAAGGATTATTTTTCCCAGCCCTTCTTTGCCGGAGCCATTAGGATGCAAACGAGTTTTCCATGGAATGAGCAATGGGCAGCCCGCAGGGGGAACAGAGATTTCGGGATGTGAGGGCACTGCAGCTCCACTCCCTGTGAGCTTCCCTAATCCTCTTCCTACCACAGAAATGTGGGAAAATCCCCTGTTTATCAACCTCCTCCTGGTTTTCCCACCCAGCTGAGCCAAGGACAGGAGAGATCGAAGCCATCCCAACAAGGATTCTCTCCCATCCATTCCCAATGTTGCTCCATAATCCCGAATCCACCTGGATGAGGATGGAGCCACGGGAGAGGAGAGGCCCTGAGCCAGGCTGGGAACAGGAGCTCAGGGATGAGCAAGGATTCCTTGGATTCGTTGCTGCTGGAGAGGAGCCCAGGCAGCCTCCCACGGGCACAACACATCCCACAGGGAGCTCAGCATTCCCGAGGGAGCAAATCTCCAGAAGCATCCTTGGAGATGCCTCACCATGGAAAAAAAGTGGAATCTTCCTGATTGATAGCACCTGAGATTTTTTGGGAAGAGGCTGTGCCCAGAGCTCCATCACCAGAACAAATTCCAGAATAAAAATATCATGGAAAAAATGATCAAAATATGGAGAAAACTTCCTTTGGAGAAGGATCTTCTCCTCATGGACACCTTGGAGCCAGGAATTTATGGAAGCATAAATTCCTCATGGATGGCTGAGCTGGCTCAACCATCCATGGCTTCCTCTGGAGCTGAACAACCATCTGTGCTCACGTCAGATTCCGCTTCCCTACTCCATAAATTTCCAGAGAGGGAATCTCAGGAGAGCAACCTCGGCATTCCAGCATTTTCCCAGTGCATCAGCAAGGAACAGGAGCACTGGGAAGGGCTGGGAAGCAGCCGGGCAAGGAAAAAAGTCCTAAGGATATCAGGATGGTGGGAGAAGGGATTAAGGGAAGAAGAATCCAATGGATCTGGGATGAATCCAACGTCTTTGGAAGCACTTCCCAGCTACTGCAGAGCTCAGGACCCGCTGCTGCAGCTGCAATTTGCAATTTAAATCCCAGCAAATCAATACGAAAAAGAGGGAAGTGGTAAAGGAGCACTCGGGAAGCTCTCCTGGAGCATCTCAGAGCTTGGATTGGATTTTTAAGTGGATGGAAACCTGGGAAGGAAAATCATGGGGATTTTGTTTCCCAAAAAATCCTGTTTGCATCTCCCTTTTCTCCTGGTTTTCCTGCTTGGATGCTCCATAAAAAAGGCCAGATGTACAAATCCATGGAAAACAGCTTCCAACAAATAAAAGGAGTTAATTTACTATAATCCCTTGGAAAAATCCAGGATTTCCATGCCATGAATCTATCAGCATTTTTATCCAGTCTCTCCTAGCCCAGATTTAATCCCATTTTCCAGAAGTTTCAATAACATTCCAGTTTCCAAGAATATTTTTCCCCGCTATCGTCATCCCTTAAAAAAAAATCAGGTGCATTTTCCTATATTTTTCACCACATTCCTGCTGGACAACAAGTCCAGCGGGATGAGCAATCCCAGCCTTCAGGCACATGGAAATTCCCTGGACAGACACAGGAAAATGGCACTAAAAGGTGCTTTTGGCTCTTTTTTCCCCAATTTTTTTTTCCCAATTATTGGAATTGAGGAAGTTGCCATTCCAGAGTCAGCCCAGGAAGATCCTACGTCCTCCTAAATGGAATTATTCAGGCTGGAAAAGCCCTTTTCATGAAAAAATTCTCTCTAATACCCACTCTTGTGTCAGACTTCCAGCTTGGACTTCGCTTCCAAGAATATTTTTCCCCGTTGTCATCATTCCTTAAAAAAATCAGGTGCATTTTTCCATATTTTTCACCACATTTCTGCTGGGCAACAAATCCAGCAGGATGAGCAATCCCAGGCTTCAGGCACACGAAAATTCTTTGGATAAACACAGGAAAATGGCACTGAAAACTTACTTTGGCTTTTTTTCCCCCTGATTTTTTCCCCCCCAATTTTTCCTGAAAATTGGGATGAGCTGGAAAATGGCTCAGGGCTGAGGAGAAGGATTGAAGTTGCTGGTGGGAGAGAGCTGGAAGTGCCTCAGGCTGGAATCTTCCATTCCTTGGGCTGATCCCACAGTGTAGGAAGAGGGAAAAGGGGAAATTCTGCCCCTCTCTGCCCCCCTCAGGTGAGACCCCACCTGCAGAGCTGCTCCAGAGAAGGACATGGAGCTGCTGGAGTGATCCAGAGGAATCCACAGAGCTGCTCCAAGGGCTGGAGCCCCTCTGGAGCCAGGCTGGGGAAGCTGGGAATGTTCAACTGGAGAGGAGAAGGCTCCAGGGAGAGCTCAGAGCCCCTNAGGTGTCCCTGCTTAGTGCAGGGGGTTTGCACTGGATGATCTTTCCAAGCCTCTTCCAATCCCGACCGTTCCACAATTTTATGGAATGAGATTCTGGACATAAACAGAGGAAGCACCACCAGGTCACTCCAGCTGTAGGTGCTGAATTCCACAGCTCTGGGATTGCTCCTTGCGACCCACAGCCACACCTCCTATCCAGCCTTAGTTCTGAATCCCAGAATCCCTGAGCTTGGAAAATCTCTCCAGGATCACCAAGTCCAATCTGTGCCCGATGGCCACCTTGTCCCTAGCCCAGAGCCCTGAGTGCCACCTCCAGGAATTCCTTGGACACCTCCAGGGATGGGCACTCCAAACCTCCCCTGGGTAATTCCAAAACCTGCCCCCCCTTTCCAGGACAAAATTCCTCTGTAAATTCCTACAACTCCCCCCTTCCACTACCACACCCCCAACCCTAGATCCATGGAAAAGGAATTAAATTTGAGTCTGGGAGGACATTCAGCTCTTTGTGCTGCCACCGGATGGCCCAGAAATAATTTAATTTAATCTCTTTTTGACCCAGTTCTGGAGCTGGGCAAACACTGATTTATTTTTTTTTCATTCTTGTTCACTTCCCAAACTGAATGGGAAAAAAAAAAAAACCTGATTTAAGCCAAGCTGAAGCAAAATGGTTTTGATTTTACTGCTGGGTTTCAGGTTTTGTTGGAACATCCCCATTTTGGATGTTTTTCCTCATCCCAAAATATTTATCTTGTCGCGCTTTGCTTTAATCTCGTCATTAAAAATGCAAAACCCCAAATGAAAATATTGAGATGCAACGACAATATTTTAATGAGGTTCCAGCTGAAGGGAAATCTTGCAGTTCTCCAAGGTTTATTTCCCCCCATTTCTCAGATGTGGTTTTATCCAAGAGCTGTTTCCACAGGAATGAAGATGGGAAAGGAGGGAAAAAAAGCTGAACCCAGCCCTCATGGCCACATCCAAAGGAGGGAGAAAAAAGTTGGATGAACCTTCTCCTGTTTCTTTCGGTCTGATGCCCTTGGATATAAGAATAATGTATTTTTAATACCTAAACTCTATTATATAATATTTTTTACTACTTATAAAAAATAAATAAGGATTTTTGGTGGGTATATGGGATTTTTTAAGCTGCTGGAGCAAGTCCAGAGGACTCCAAGAGCTGGAGCCAGGCTGGGGAAGCTGGGAATGTTCACCTGGAGAAGGGAAGGCTCCAGGGAGAGCTCAGAGCCCCTTGCAGGGCCTCAAGGGGCTCCAGGAGAGCTGGAGAGGGACTGGGGACAAGGGATGGAGGGACAGGACACAGGGAATGGCTTCCCAGCGCCAGAGGGCAGGGATGGATGGGATATTGGGAAGGAATTCCTGTCTGGGAGGGTGGGGAGGAGCTGGGCTGGAATTCCCAGAGCAGCTGTGGCTGCCTCTGGATCCAGGTTGGACACTGGGGCTTGGAGCCGCCTGGGACAGTGGAAGGTGTCCCTGTCTCATCCCAGGGATGAGATGGGATTTAAGAGCCCTTCCAACTTCCAAGAAAATCCTCCCCCTCGCCATTATCCAGATGTCTCTGGTTATTCCGTATGCTGGGAGAGAGGAAGTGCCCCACTCAAATTTGTGGGAATGAGTCAAAAAGAGGAAAGGCTGGATGCTGGAAAACTGCGTCAGAGTTCTGGCTGTGCCGCGATATTTGGGAGAAGAGCGGCTTTGGAAGAGCAGGTGGGCAGGAAAACAGAAGTTCTGGCAGTTGTCCTTTAATGTTCCCGTTATTTGTCACATGGATTAATCGGGCTGGAGCTAGAGAGGAACCACGCAAAGCTGCCAGAGCGTTCCTAAATCCTGTTCCGTGATGATTTCCATGGGAAAAAAAAAAAGGGATAAAAAAGCTTGGAATAGCCTCCAACTGCATCATCCTGCTCATGGTGGAGCCCACCCTGAGCCTGGAGAGCCCAACCACGGTGGGATTGAGGAGCTGGGGCAGAATCTGGGACAAAGCTCTGCAGATCCCATGGATGATCCCAACTCCACCAAGGCCATCAGCACCAGAGGACGTTCCTGGAACATTCCCAGCACTGTTCCAAAGATCCCCAAAATCATTTGCCTTGGGATAAATGACTCATTCCCAGGCAAAACTCTGGAATTTCCAGGAGCTGAGGACCCACCCCAAAAGGCCCCACCCTTCTTGGGGTGAGCTGAGGTTGGTGGGGTCCAGCTTGCCACTCCATGCCAGGGGGACATTCCTGGGCACACCAAACTCAGCTGGAGGTAGTCCAGTGGTCAAACTGGATTTTGGGATGCTCCCAAAGGATCTGAGCACCTGAGGTGGGATAAATCCAGAACGGGAATTGTTTGAGTTGGAAAAGCCCTCTGAGATCGTCCAACCAGTCCCAGGACTGCCCAGGCCACCACTGCCCCATGTCCCCAAGTGCCACATCCACAGGGATTTAAATCCCTCCAGGGATGGGAACTCCACCCTTGCCTTGGGTTGGGAAAGTCTTTCCAGGAAGGAATTTTCCTCAATATCCAACCTAAATCTCCCCTGGTGCAAACACAGCCGAGGAACTCCCAGAATTCCTTTACCCTCACCAGGAATATCAAAATTGTTGGAAAAATTTGGTTTTAATTCAGGATTTATAAACTCCTGTTTCTAATTAAATGCCTTTTGGGATTCTTCCCAGTGAGGGTGGGGAGGGGCTGGGCTGGAATTCCCAGAGCAGCTGTGGCTGCCCCTGGATCCCTGGCAGTGTCCAAGGCCAGGCTGGACATTGGGGCTTGGAGCACCCTGGGATAGTGGGAAGTGTCCCTGCCCATGGAAAAAGGATGGGAATGGCATGCAATTTAGGATCTTTTTCAACCCAAACTGTGATTTCATAAATTCAACTTTTAGGGAGAAGTGGAATGATTGCAACATCCAAACTCTCCGTGCCTTCTCCCAGAATTCCCAGGAATCCATTTCCTGGCACAATGACAAAAATTATTTGGGTTTTGTTTTTCCAAAGCAATTCCTGCCAGGAAAAGCCGAACCAGACCCAAGCGCAGGTTCAGAGGCACCAGAGAATTCTAAGTTTCCTGCCTTTGGAAGGCACACTGGGATGAGGAAGAGCTCCGTGGCAGTGAGGAGCAGACAGATGGGATGAGAAATCCTCATTTTCCTGGGACAAGGAGCCAAGAAATCCCTTGGCCACAACTGCATTCAAATCCAAGGGTTAGAGCCAGGCTGGGAGAGCTGTGAATGTTCACCTGGAGAGGAGAAGGCTCCAGGGAGAGCTCAGAGCCCCTTGCAGGGCCTAAAGGGGCTCCAGGAGAGCTGGAGAGGGACTGGGGACAAGGCATGGAGGGACAGGACACAGGGAATGGCTTCCCACTGCCAGAGGTTGGGAATAAACTCCGGGAGTGTCCTCCCCATCCATGTGGGAAAATCAAAGTTAGAATTTCCTCTCAGACACAATAAATCCCCTTTTTCCCAAGGAGTTTGGAGCAAAAAAATTCCTGTTCTGCCTGAGCTGCTCCAAATCCTTGCCCATTTCCCGCTGCTCTGTCCTTACCCCCTTTCCCACTTCCCCATCTTCCAGGCTCTGCATAATTCCCCCCCAAAACTGCACCAAAAAAAACCCCAAATTCAGATTTCCAAGAGTTTTCCCATCATTTTTGCTGAGGCACAGCTGCTTCCTGCAGGGATGAGGGGTCTGTGGCATAATTTGGGTGCAGATGGGACCCAAATTCAAAACTGAGCCAACCTGCAGAGCAAAACCCATCAATGCAGCAGCCCTAAAACCCTCAGAGGGGAGCAAAACCCTGCTCAGAGACCCAGGAAAGGAGAGGAAATTCAGGATTGATCCTAAAATAAAAGCACACAAGCAAATCCCAGTGGGAATCAATTCCTGACATCTCCCAGATCTATTTTACCTTGCAGGGATCAGGGAAAAGATCCCAGAAATAACACACCACAACGCCTCAGCCAGCTTTGTTTTAGGGTTTTTTTGTCTTTCATCCTTTTAGAGCCCCTGGAATTCCTCCAGGAATAAGTGGGGATGTTCCTGGGATGTTTTCCTGATCCCACACAGTGTCCTGAACCAGTTTATGGCATTTTCTGGGCTCCCTAAGGCCCCAAACTGTCCCAGTCATACACAAAACCCTACAGAGGTGCCCAGAGGAGGGAAAGTTCAGGAAGGTTTTTCCCGCAGGCACAGGATTCTGTCGAATTCCAACAGCAGCACATGGAAAAAGCAGAGTTTTCCCTAGGAAAAAAAGTGTTGGAAGTGTCCAAGGCCAGGTTGGATGGGATTGGAGCAACCTGGGATAGCGGAAGTGTGCCTGCCCACGGCTGGGATGAGCCTTAAAAACCCTTCCAATCTAAACCATTCCAGAATTCCAGGATTCTAAGAAAAATTGCATTTTTCCATAAAATAATTAGGGAATATCCTCAGCACCAACCAGCCATGACCCACATCGGATGCCCAGATTCCGTCCCAAATTCCTGTCTCTCCCCCTGTTTAAGTTTAAGAGGATTTCTTTGATGCACTTCGGAGAACTCCAAGGAAAATTTAGGCAGCACCATCCTTGGATTCCCACTTTTCCCCATAATCCTCGTTTTCACTTCCCTATTTAAAAATGCACCAAGCTGACAAACTGTGCCGGGTTGGCCAAAATCTAGTAATAGGGAATACACATGATAGAGTCACCCCGAGACATAAAACCTGCTAAAATTCCCTGCCTAAATTCCCAATTTCTCTGCATTTTTCCTTGAAATAAAAGCGGGAAATATTCCCCAGGACCGCCCGGAAATCGCCCTGGATTTGGACAGCTCAGAGCTGATGGAATTCCCACTAAAACAAGCTCCTTGTTATCAGCTCTCCTGAATTTTCCATGAAATCCAAATGATCCTTTAATGCCTCTTACAGTAATTAATAATCTCTCTCTTTTTGTCAGGATTTTTTTCCCCTCCCTTAAATTCCATAAAACCATGACTGCTCCCTCAGGACATGCTGATTATTATTATTATTATTTCCATGGCCAGAAATCCTTGGAAAATGTGCCAGGAGTTGGGATCCCACTGGGCCAGGTGATGCACAAACAAACCCTAAAGGCTTTGGAGGCCAAGGAAATCTGGATCCAAGGGGAAAAAAAGGGAAAACAGCTCCAATTTCCACTTCTTGCTAAAGCTCTTTGTTTCCTTGGAATTCTCCATTTTTCCCATGCCCTTACTGCAGATGTGGCACTTGGGGACAGGGGTGGCCTTGGTCTTGGAGGACTTTTCCAGCTTCAACAATTCCACAAGTGACAAATCCAAGTTTTTTCCAGCCCCCAGGTCCTCCTTGTGCTCAGCAGCTCTTTCCTATCCCAGCCCTTCCCAGAAATTCCAAACCAGGCAGCTGGAAACACTGCCATCCCAAACATCCCTCAGCATTCCCAAAAAGTCAAAGCTTTATTTAATATTCCTCCATCTGGTGCTGGGAAGGGAAGGTCATATCCCCTGGTGAGCCATTCCAGGCTTAGGGAAGAGAAACCAGTTTGGTCCAGAACCCAACTGGGCACGGTGGGGAAAGAATTCCTTCATGTACAGCCCTGGGATCCAATTATCCTTCATGGAATTGGCACAAACACAAGGATTGGGGTGGCAGCCTCATTCCTGCTTCCCAAAGTTCTGCTTCTCAACCCCCAGGATCAGTTCTGGGAGCACATCTGGGCACAGGAGTGACAAACATCTGGATTGGAGCTTTCAGAGAATCATGGAATATTCTGAGCTAGAAAAGACCCACAAGGATCATCCCAAATCCTGGCCCTGCCCAGACATCCCAACTATCCCTGGGAGTGGTGTACAAACGCCCCTGGAGCTCTGGCAGCCTTGGGAATGTTCCCATTCCCTGAGGAGCTGTTCCAGTGCTTATTCCACCCTCCAGGGGAAGAACCTTTCCCCGATTTTCATTCCAAACCTCCCCCAGCTTCATCCCAACCCTGCATCCATCCCAGGAAGACCCCAGAGCAACATTTCTTCCCACATATCCTGCAGTTCCAACCAGGAAATTGGGAAAGAGGAACAGGAACCAGCCCAGCCCTCTAAGTTCCCATCAGACCTGGGAAATTCCTGGAATATCGGTACCAACTCAAAACCCTTCAAGGTCCCTTTCCAAATCCCGCTTTTTTTGGGACAACGCTCAGTTTTGCCATGGGATTGGAGCCACCAGGTCCTAGTGCCCCATGAGTAACTTACTCAAGGTTTACTCCAAGTCTCTGAATCCAAATCCAACAATCCCATTCCATAAAACCTCTCCCAGCCTGACCAGGGAATTCCTGGCAGATGTTTCCCATCTGGAACAGAAAGAGCTTTGGTTCCATCTACAAGAGCATCCTAGGCAGTGGGAAATTTTGGGAAAAGAAGGATTTCCCTCACTCCCAGATCCAAGCGGGAAATCTTGGGAAGGGAAGGCCATCCTGGATTTCCCTCACTCCCAGATCCAAGGGGGTTCTGCTGCAGACAGGGCTGGATATTTTCCCCACCAGGACTACCATGGAAAAGCTCCAGAGGTTGGAATTAAATTAAACCCATCCTATTTGTTGGGAGAGCCCCTTTCCAAGCCCTGGGATGGGGATGGAAAGCACCTGGATCAATCCATCCCACCACAACCAGGAACCTTCCACCTAAACTCCATTTCTGACCAACCAAGAGGAGGAAAATCTCCAGAAACGGCAACATCCACATCCAAACATTCCCCTGGAATGTTTCCATACTCAGGATCTACCAGCTCAGCTCCAGGATTCACCAGTTCATCCCATTCTATCCCAGTTTCCTGGTTTTCCCATCCACAAATCCCTGGATACCTCTAGCAGAGCACATGGAACCTCAATTTCTCCTGAAAATCAGCCAGAAAACCCCACCCAAAAGTGAAGAATTCCAAAGCTTTCCCAACAAACAGGGAAAGAACAGATGCCATTTACTCCTTAAATGCCCTCATTGAATGCCTGCCTTCATTCCTGCAATCCCTAAAAAACATTCAGGAGCTCCCTTCCCTCAGCACATCCAGGAAAGGGCTCTCAGGGGAAGTGGGAAAACCCACAGGAGAAATCCCATTGGATTTCTCTGGACAGGAATTTGGTTCCAGGGTATTGACACAGCACTTTTGAAAACGCCAGAAGTCTGAGGGATTTCTCTTTTTTGAGCACAGAGTAGCCGTGGGCAAAAAATGTTCTTTTTCTCGGGATTGGGATCACAGCAGGAAAATTCTGGGGGTTTTGGTGCCTGAGGTAAAGCTAAGCTTCCCTATAACGCAAAACTAGAGAGATTAATTAAACTAACGAGATCCAATTAGTGCTCATGGAGCTTGGAGGAACCTGGGATCAGGAAAAGCATCCCTGGCCATGGCAGGGGGTGGAATGGGATGGGATTTAAGGTCCCTCCCAACCCGAACCATTCCATGGGGGAATTTTTCCCTCGCATTTTATTCTTCAAAAGCTTTTCAGCCTGGCTGAGCACGGATTGCTGGGATCTGCTGGTGTGTGGAATTCTGCACTTGGAAAAGAGCAGGCATTGCCTGGACATTCCCAGTATCCCAGGAACCAATGGATACAGGTTAAATCCCATAAGTTTGGAAAACGCTTCTTAATTCATCATTTCCACCCCATTTTCTGCTGGCACAAACCATTCATGGAATCACGGGATATCCTGAGATGCAAAGATCCCACAAGGATCCAATCCAACTCCTGGCAATCCCAAGAATCCCAGCTCCATCAGCACCCACAGCCAGGTGACAATAATTTAATTAATTAAATTAATTGGTCTGATTAATTAAATTAATTGGTCTGAACAAGGTCTGATAGAGCCCAGCTGGGATCAGGAACTCCTGGTCAAAGACCCCACAAGGATCAAATCCAGCTCCTGACCCTGCACAGGAAAATCCCAAAAATCCAGGCTCCATCAGCACCCACAGCCAGGTGCAGTTAATTAACTGATAATTAATTAATTGGTGTCACAACACAACTTGGGTTTAATAGAGCCAGGCTGGGATCAGGAATAAAGCCAAAGAGCAAACCCAGCCTTGCTGGCCCCAAATAAATCATTCCAAACACCTCCAGCTCCCTTCCTGCCACCGTATAAAACCAGAAATTCCTGGAAAAGGCCAGGATTTTTCCTGTTGGATCAGAGAGCAGCTCATTCCTCATCCACCCAAGCTGTGGCTCCACCCTTCCCTCTCCTCCCACCAAACTTTTGTTCCAGCAAGAACAAGGACAGATTCCAAAGGCTGACGTATTCCATGAATTCCTGACAGAGTTTTGCAAGAACTGGAAAACATCTCTGTGTTGTGACAGCTCCTTGAGTGGAGCTGTTCAGTTCTGAAAGTTCTCTTCTGGTTTATAAGACAGAAATAAGGCAGGAAAATAAAAATACCAAAAAAACACCAAAACCAGAGTAATTCCCAGCACATTCCCATTTTTCCAAAGTCTTCTGATCCCGTGGAATAACTCTTGGAAGTCACAACTTATCGCAAATCCCGCATCCTTCCCCTTATGTTCAGCCTCAGTGATCCTAAATCATCCCCATCCCAGAGACTCCAAACTCCTTAAAACCTCCTTTTTCTCCTTTATTCCCTGGAATTTCATGAATCTACATGGAATAACCTGGAAAAGCACCTGGCACAGCAATTCCAGAGGCAGCACTGGGAGCAGAACCTCTCTCCAGCCCCACAAAAGGTGCTCCAGGACCTTCATTCAAATCCCACAGAAAAATCTGGAGCACAAGGAAAATCCTCTCCTTATCCATGTTTTAATTGATTTGGAATTTCTTTATTATCTAGGAAAACACCAGCTTTTCCAGAACATTCTGATTCCCTGGGATAACTCCTGCAATTCTTGGAAGTCACAATTTATCCCAAACCCCACATCCTTCCCTTTATGTTAAATCAGCCACGTCCCAGAGATTCCAAACTCCTTAAAACCTCCTTTTCCTTCCTAATTCCTTGGAATTCCATCAATCCACATGGAATAACCTGGAAAAGCACCTGGCACAGCAATTCCAGACGCAGCACTGGGAGCAGAACCCCTCTCCAGCCCCACAAAAGCTGCTCCAAGACCTTTACTCCAAACTCCCAGAAAAACCCGGAGTGTAACAAAGAAATCCCATCCCTATCCGTGTTTTATTTGGAATTTATTATCCAGGAAAACTCCAGCTTTTCCCACACACCTTTCCCTCCCCGCTCAGCCAAAGGAATTACTTTAATAAGGAATGAAAACTCACTTTTAGAAAAGCAGGATAACTGGAGCACCACAGCTCTGCCAGCTCACTCCAAGGTTGTTTTGGGAATGAAACCAAGCTCCCACCCTGGTTGGGATTTAAATAATGGCCAGGATGAATTCCAGGTGGGAGGAGTGAAAAAAATGGGAGTGGGAGCAGCTCTGGTTGGATAATGACGTGCTCCAGCTGCACCAAATTGGGATAATTCCCATTTTTCTCCATCTCATCCCTTCCTAGAGGAGAGATGGCTTGGAAAAAAAGGGAATGACTTTGTCCCATCACCTGAGGAGCCCAAATTCCAGGTTAAAACCTGTCCCAAAAACTCCTGTGGCAGTATTCCCGCATGGATTTGAGCCTTGCAGTGTAACACTTCCTAAGCTTCTGGATTGCTCCATATTCCATAAAAATAATGCTAAAAGTTGGGAAAAGGGAAGGCATCCAACAGCTCGAGAGCAGAGTTCCCACTTCCAGGGAAAACCCTTGAATCCCGTGGCAGAGCCCAATTCCTGCAGCTCCTCTCCCTTGGGAATATTCCCTTATTTCCCAACTCATATTCCAGGCTCCTGAACCTTAAACTGGAAAAATCTCCCAGTTTTAGCTCAGGGGGAAGCTGGAAGCTGCTGGTGGAATATCAGGGATGGGATCCATGATGGAAGTGGACGGGATGCAGTGGGAATATGGGAAGGAACAACACCCATCCCATCCTTTCCTCTCCTTCCTCCTGCTCCTCATTCCCATTTTCCCTTTTCCAGCATGAAAAGGCATGGATGGCACAGCTGGGATGCCAAAAAATCCCTTTTTTTTTTTAAACTTCTAGGGAAATCCTGGAATTTTTCAGGTATCCAGCTCCCTTTTTATCATGGATTATAGTTAACAGTGCAAATAATTTTCTTGGAAAAGGGGTCACATTTATGGGGTACTGGGATACTAAGGCAGGAGAGGCTGGATAAGGAATATTCCATGATTTGGGAATTTCATCCGTTCCTCACATTGGCTCATCCTTCTCCAAAAGGTTGGATTGGAACGCAAATCATCCCAATTTCCTGCAGCTCCCATTCCCACCAGGCACATGCTCCCAGCACTTCCCAAGGATTCTCAGCTGAAGATCCTTGGGAAAACCCTTCACCAACATTCTCAGGATCTCCCGGATGCCAGAAATTCCGAGGAAAAGCCTGCACACCCTGCACCCTCCCAGAGGGGACGCACTCCCTACAGGATCCCTCTGGAAGCGCTGTCTCCAGCAGATCCATGAGGAGTTGTTATCCCACCTCAACATTCCAGCATGGAAAGCTGGGAATGCAGATTTCCCTTCCCGAACTGATTTTCCTTTCCAAACACAGGGAAGAGGCGACACTTCGGTGTTCCCTGTTGGAGGAGGATGGTGGGAACACTTTATAAGGATTCCACTGAAAAAAAGGATGGGATCAGTCCTCTCCCTTAGGAATATTTATCATGGAATCATGGAATGCCCAGGCTGGATGGGGTCTGGAGAAACCTGGGATAATGGAAGGTGTCCGTGCCCATGGATGGGTTGGAATGAGATGGGATTTAATTCCCTTCCAACCCAAGCCATTCCAGGATTCAGGATCCCCGTATGCCCCATCCTATGGAAAACACTTCCAAGTCCGGCATTAAACTTCCCGAAGGTTAAATATCCATAAAACAAGAACAAGAGGAATTCCAGCTGGAAAAATGAGTTGGGAATTCTGATTAATCCAAGTGCTGAGAGCACCATGGATTCCTTGGAGGAATCTGGAAATAGGAACACACAGGGATGGAGCAGGGATGGATCCTGGACTAGAATGAAGCATCCCAGAAAAAACGGGAGGAGGAATTCTCGTCCATCTGCTCCGCGGGAGCCTTTGATCTCCCAGTCTCTTTGATCCCTGTCTCCCAAATCCATGGGCGAGCAGCCAGAATCCCTCAGGGAAACCATGTCAGGAATAAAATCCCGGCCAGTTTCCCATCATCCTGGATTCCCGATGTCTCCAGAGGGCTGGGGAATCCCAGTTTGGAACACCAGGAATACCAGATCCCTGAGGTTTCCTCTAAATCCCACCCTGGAGCTGCCGAAGTGGCTGCTGGACAGGGATTTTCCCAACTCTCCCAGATTTCCGGGAAATTCTGGAGGTGACAAGAGCCACCGGAGGCCACCTGTTCCTCCCAGAATTCCAGCAGCGATGGAGAAGCACCAGCGTGGATTGGTGGCCATGGAGAGGCTCAATCCATCCCTCATCGGATTCCCTGTCACTGTTCCAAAGTATTCCCGACCTCCACGGGAAGGAAAAGTCGGACTGGCCACATGGATCCTTCGTCGTTCCTACCTTCTCCTCTGCTCCTTCTGGAGATCTCAGTGACTCCATGTTTCCCACCCGTTTTCCTCAGCTGTGGAAAAATGCCACTATTTTTAAAATTCAGGAATTGCAAAGAAAACCAATCCCTTTCATCATTTTCCACGGAAATCTGCTTTGCCAGGAAGACACTCCTGGATTTCTTGGCATTGTCACGTTATTTCCATGCAGTGCAGACCAGCAGAATTCCAGGATATCCCAGGATCCTGGAACCATCCAGGATGGGATCCACCTCCGATATGGACAGAGGCATCTGACACAAATTTCCTGCCCCATTTTCTCCCTCAAACACTGAAATATTCCACAGCCACAGCCATCCATGAATAAATCCCAGGATTATTTAGGTTGGAAAAGCATTCCAAGATGGAATCCAACCATTCCCAGCACTGCCAAGGCCACCACAGCCCCGTGTCCCCAAGTGCCACATCCACAGGGATTTAAATCCCTCCAGGAATGGGGACTCCACCAAGCCCTGGGCAGCTGTGGAAGGCTGGACAACCTTTTCCATGATGGATTTTCCCAATATCCAACCTCTGGCACAACATTTGATGGAGAATCCAACGTTTTCCATCAGGGGGTCCAGCACATCTCTTAGGGAGCTGCTCCAATTATCCAGCCAGGAAAAAATCCTTTGGATTTTCACTGTGGGGCTTTGATCACTTCAAATGTTGTCACCTCCTCCAACATCTCCAATGGATCCTTGGATCCAGCTCCTCACCTCTTCTTGCCCCTCTTTTCCTGGGATAATTTTATCCCATTTATCTCCTTCTTTAACCACGGAGCTCCTCCAGTCCTCTTTTCCCAAAAATTCCACAGCAAACGCATCAAAATCAACCTCAGTGCTGCTGGGAGTGGTTGTAAAATATCCCAAATTAAACGGGATCATTCAGGATCGTCCTGGGATCATCCAGGCCCTGCCCAGACATCCCAACAATCCCATCCCTGGGAGCAGTGTCCAAACGCTCCTGGAGCTCTGAAAGCCTTGGGAATGTGCGCATTCCCTGTTCAGAGCCCACCACCCTCCGGGGGAAGAACTTTTCCCTGATATCCAACAAAATGTGATCCCCAGAGGAATTTCAAGGCTTGGTCCTTCAATATTCCATGGGAGGAGGAATCTCATGGATAGCCTGATCCCACATCTTGGAGAAAAATCCTTATCCCAGAAGAGCTCAGGCTTCAAAATCTGCCTGGGAAGAGCCAAGTGAGTGACCTCCATTCCCAGCTATTTTTGGAGAGGAGATTATTTCTGGAAAAGGCAGGAAATAATTCCTCTGGATCCAGACAGGACTCGGAATTGGAAAGAGGGGCTATAAAAGGATAAAGGAGCTGATGGGATGGGAATTGTCAGGATTCAGCCTGGATTTGAGGGAAGAGTGATCCAGTGGTGATGGAGCTGCAGCATCCCAAACGTCCAGCAAGTGACCAGGTGGGATCCAGGCTCCCAAAATCCCTTTTCTCCAAAAAAAAAAAAATTCCTTCCTAGCTATAAAAAATATGGGAAATAAACAATTTTATCCCTGAGCCCATCCAGGGTAGGGAGAGTGGGATTATCCTGGTCCTGGAAGGGGGAAGGAGCAACATCCTCCCTGCTCCAGTCTGCATCCTGCACGGGGATCCCATCCCAATGGAATTTCCCACTGGAGGAAGAGGATTCCATTCTATTCCCTACAAGAATACACAGACTCACATAATCCAAAAAAGGGACTGGCAGGAATCATTATCCCTTCACCCAAGGAGATCCCAAAAACTTGTTGAGGATGGTGGAAAACAGAACTGAACTTGAATCATTTCTGTTTCATCCCAAACATCCAGCAAGTGGCCAGGTGAGATCCAGGCTCCCAAAATCCCAAAAAAACCCCTCCTTCCCAGCTATAAAAAATATGGGAAATAAACAATTTTATCCCTGAGCCCATCCAGGGTAGGGAGAGTGGGATTATCCTGGTCCTGGAAGGGGGAAGGAGCAACATCCTCCCTGCTCCAGTCTGCATCCTNGGGTCCAGCACATCTCTTAGGGAGCTGCTCCAATTATCCAGCCAGGAAAAAATCCTTTGGATTTTCACTGTGGGGCTTTGATCACTTCAAATGTTGTCACCTCCTCCAACATCTCCAATGGATCCTTGGATCCAGCTCCTCACCTCTTCTTGCCCCTCTTTTCCTGGGATAATTTTATCCCATTTATCTCCTTCTTTAACCACGGAGCTCCTCCAGTCCTCTTTTCCCGAAAATTCCACAGCAAACGCATCAAAATCAACCTCAGTGCTGCTGGGAGTGGTTGTAAAATATCCCAAATTAAACGGGATCATTCAGGATCGTCCTGGGATCATCCAGGCCCTGCCCAGACATCCCAACAATCCCATCCCTGGGAGCAGTGTCCAAACGCTCCTGGAGCTCTGAAAGCCTTGGGAATGTGCGCATTCCCTGTTCAGAGCCCACCACCCTCCGGGGGAAGAACTTTTCCCTGATATCCAACAAAATGTGATCCCCAGAGGAATTTCAAGGCTTGGTCCTTCAATATTCCATGGGAGGAGGAATCTCATGGATAGCCTGATCCCACATCTTGGAGAAAAATCCTTATCCCAGAAGAGCTCAGGCTTCAAAATCTGCCTGGGAAGAGCCAAGTGAGTGACCTCCATTCCCAGCTATTTTTGGAGAGGAGATTATTTCTGGAAAAGGCAGGAAATAATTCCTCTGGATCCAGACAGGACTCGGAATTGGAAAGAGGGGCTATAAAAGGATAAAGGAGCTGATGGGATGGGAATTGTCAGGATTCAGCCTGGATTTGAGGGAAGAGTGATCCAGTGGTGATGGAGCTGCAGCATCCCAAACGTCCAGCAAGTGACCAGGTGGGATCCAGGCTCCCAAAATCCCTTTTCTCCAAAAAAAAAAATTCCTTCCTAGCTATAAAAAATATGGGAAATAAACAATTTTATCCCTGAGCCCATCCAGGGTAGGGAGAGTGGGATTATCCTGGTCCTGGAAGGGGGAAGGAGCAACATCTTCCCTGCTCCAGTCTGCATCCTGCACGGGGATCCCATCCCAATGGAATTTCCCACTGGAGGAAGAGGATTCCATTCTATTCCCTACAAGAATACACAGACTCACATAATCCAAAAAAGGGACTGGCAGGAATCATTATCCCTTCACCCAAGGAGATCCCAAAAACTTGTTGAGGATGGTGGAAAACAGAACTGAACTTGAATCATTTCTGTTTCATCCCAAACATCCAGCAAGTGACCAGGTGAGATCCAGGCTCCCAAAATCCCAAAAAAACCCCTCCTTCCCAGCTATAAAAAATATGGGAAATAAACAATTTTATCCCTGAGCCCATCCAGGGTAGGGAGAGTGGGATTATCCTGGTCCTGGAAGGGGGAAGGAGCAACATCTTCCCTGCTCCAGTCTGCATCCTGCACGGGGATCCCATCCCAAAGGGAATTTCCCACTGGAGGAAGGGGATTCCATGGAGAAGACCCCATTCCCTACAGGAATACACAGATCCATATAATCCATTTATAGGGTAAAAGAAATCCAATCATTCCTTCACCCGAGGAGATCCCAAAAACTTTTTGAGGATTGTGGGAAACGGAACTGAACTTGAATCATTTCTGTTTCACTCCAAACATGCAGCAAGCGGCCAGGTGGGATCCAGGCTCCCAAAATCCCCTTTTCTCCCTCTTCCTCAGACTGACCACAAGTAAACTGGATTTTGCTCTTCTGAGACCTAAGAACTTAAATTTTAGGGTTTTTAGGACTTTTCCTTGCCAGGTTCCCTCCAAATCTCCCTCACATGGATCCAAGGCAACATGGTGACCCCGCAGCACAGGCAGCAGAGCAGGGATGCAGCTCCCGGCATTCCAGGAGGATCCTTCGAGCTCTCCGCACATCCCGGGGTGCACCAAACCTCGGGGAAGTTTAGGTTCATCTTCAACCCCACACATTTACCGAGCTGAAATCTGATTTAAAATGATTTAAACCTCAACGTTTGCACCCTAAACCCCTGATCCCCACCCTGGGGCACAACCAACCCCTGACCCCACAGACCAGAGGTCACCAGTCCCTCGCTCCCGGGATTCCGGGTGTTCCCAGCTCCTTACCCTCGGCACAACCCGATCCGCGGGAGCAGAGTCCATCCCAATCCCTTGGCTATCCACGGATTCTTCCCCACTCCTCACGGAGCTGGTGCTCATCCCAGAAATCCCAAACATCTGCGGCACGGAGGGAGGAGGAGGAGATCCCTGTCCAGGGCTCAGGGAAGAGTTAAACCTCCCAAGGATCCGCTGGCTCCCGCAGAACTCCTGGAGCAGGCGCCGGAGGAGCGCAGCTGCCCCTGCGGCAGCGCATAATTCCTTCCCTGTTCCCAGGGAAGCTTCCCTGGCACAATGTCGGGAATTGTGCGGGGTTAAAGCGCCCCACACAACGCCGGCATTCACCCAGCCAGGCCATGGAAATATTCCGCATGGAAATACCCTCCGTGGAAGTATCCTCCGTGGGAATACCCTCCGTCTGGGACCGCTGATCCAGAGGTTTTCCCTGGCCGCTGATCCAGAGGTTTTCCCTGACCGCTGATCCAGAATTTCCCAAAGAGGACCCAGCCCTTCTAACGAGCCAAACGCTCTCCCTCCGAGCGATTTCATTTTCCCATCCCTCCTTTCCTCCTTCCAATCCATTCGCTCCACCCGTAAAAATGTTGGGAAAGGCCAGGTCGGAGCGGCTGGAGGCCACTCCCAGCTCCAAAGGCAGCGATCCTTAATCCCTCCGGGATCTGGGCGCCAGGGAATAACGCCCAGCATCACAAAGAGGCGGCCGCAGGGGGCAGAAGATCTTTCCCAGATCTTTCCCAGATCCTTCCCGACGCCGTCTGCCCCTGCTCCACCTCCCCCGCGATCCAAGGAACCCCAGCAGCCCCCAATCCAGCTGGATCCCGGGAAAAAGGGGCAGCTCCAGGCTTTGGGATGCCCAATTCCGACCTGGCTCTTTGGGAAACCTGCAGTGAGCGCTGAGGCCTTTGGATGACATTTGGTGCTTGGATCAGCTGGGATAATTTCCCTGGAATTTAGCACGTTAAATACCTTCACTTCCAGAGGAACCAGGACAATTTCCCTGGAATTTAACACGATAAATACCTTCACTTCCAGGTTTTTTTGCACCAGCAATGGGAAGCCTCGTTGTTCCCAAGGCCGTGGCCGCCTCTCCCAAAATTCTGAACGCCCGGGATTTGGTGCAGAGCCTCAGGAAGGCTCTGATATTCCTGAACACAGTTCATATTCATTCCATCTGTGATTCCAGGAGGGATTTCGAGCCATCCTGAGGTTATCCTGATGGGATGAGCCCTTTTCCCTACAGGAGTGGGGTTCAAGCAGCGTGGGGGTGGCACGGAGGGGTCACTGTCACCCTCACACCGTTCCTCTGCCATCCCTGGTGTTCCCAGCCGTGGAAAACTCATCCTCGGGGTCTGCCCTGCTGAATTCCAGCTGGAATCATGGGAAAATTGCTGAAAACTCGGCAAGGAGTGGATAAAACCGCGGCCCAGCGGCCCCAGGATCTCGGAGGGGCTGGACCCCCCGCGGGACCCCAGCAGGATCTCACCCAGCGGATCCCACAGCTGCTCCCAGATTTCACTTGGAATCAGTTTCCCGGAGTCAGGAAATGTTGGCTTTGCCACTGGAGCCGTTGCTGCCGGGATTGTCACCCCACCATCCCCTCACTCCAGCAAGGCCCCCAATTCCCAGGATCTTTCCAGCCCCCATCCCGGAGGTGCTGGAAGCACTCAGGCTCTCCAGGCTCCCATCCAGGAATTCTCTGGGTTGTTCCTCACTCCACAGGGCACAAAATGGGGTCCCAAATCCCCAGAGAGCCCCCCAGGCGGGGAGAAATGAACCCAGAAATCCCTTCTCCATTCTCCCAAAATTCCCATATTTTGCTGAGCGGCCTCTGAGCTGTTCAAATCTCCCCGTGCACACGGCGGCCTCCTCGCTGAGCCGTTTTTTCCTCTGGAAACTGGAAGCGGGGTGAAAGGAGAACCATCCTGTCCTGAATCCCTACATTTTCTGCTCTATTAACAGTGCAAGTCATGCATCGCGGGAAGGGGAGGAAAAGTGCAGCACCGGAGTCGCTCCCGATTCTTTGGCCAGGAAAACGAGTGGAGCTGAGGAATTGCGCAAATTCCCAAGGATTTCGGCAGCTCCGCTCTCCCCCATCCCCTGAGGAAGCAGAACGCGGCACAGGGCAGGGCTGGGCCTGCCCCGCTCCCAGTTCCGTGCTGGTTTCCCTTTAGGATCGCAGCTTTTCCGTCCCAGCTTTGGCATTCCAACAGAACATCGGGAAGTTAACGAGGAGCTGCCCAGCCAGACACCACGGCACATTAACCCGCAGTTTTATAGGAACTCGGAATCAGCAAATGGATTTATTTTGCATTTAAAGGCGGCGGAGCAGCTCCCGAGCGCTGCCGTGCCGGGCGGGCACGGGCGGTGCCGTGCCAGGCTCTGTGCCAGCATTCCCTGCACTTCCAGCCGTGCCGGAGCCATGGGAGCATCCAGGGCTGGGAAGCGAGTGCCCATCACCAGGGAGAGCCGTGCCAAGGACAGGTCCTCCCGTGGGATGAGCCAGGGAGGAGCTGGAGCAGCAGCCGGAGCCTGCGGGATGGGGCTGAGCCACCTGCAGGGCTGGGAATATCAACAGGGAGCAGGGATGGATTGCAGTCTGCTCCTTCCCCTCGCCGCCTTCCTCATGGAGAGGGCTCTGGAGCTGCGCCCGCTCCCAGAGGAGCACAAAAACAAGGAACGAGTGTTAACAAGGCAAGACACCTCCCCGGCAGCACCACGCTGGGAAAGCAGAGCTGCGAGGCTCTCGCAATCTTCAGTGAAGGACAAAAAACTTGTTCGAATCCCGCAAACCGATTTTTTCCCAAAGCAACAAGATCCCAGCAGGCTCCCTCTCCCAGGCTGGGGCTCACTTTGGATCATCTACAGGGTCCAGCCTTCCAGTCCTCCTTTCCCAAAATGGCCCTGGCGCACCGAGCAGGCTCTTCGAGGGCTGCAGGCACAGCCCGGGCTCAGAATTTTTTCCTCCGGGTTCCCAAGCCGACCTTCAGCAGTCCATGAAGACACCGAAATTCGCAGGGCAGTGCTCTCGAACACAGAGCAGCCACACACGACTGACTTCCCAGCGCTCCCCCCGCTCTCGGCAGCCCTCGCTCCCCGTCCTTAACCTAAATAAAGCCGTCACACCGCACCGGAGGAGAAAGCGGCGGCACCAAAGTCTCACTCCGAATCCCCGTGTGCCATCGGAGCTGAGCCCGCATCTCCTCCCTCCAGCCCCCACCACGCTCTTCCCGAACAAGCCCTCTCCTATTCCAGGCAGTTGCTATTCCAGAGCATCCAACAATATGTGCCTGTGTGCCGGGGGAGGCAGGGTGCCGCTGCCAGCGCCGATATCCGCACCCAGCCATCCATCCGCCGCGGGCTGAGCCCCTCAGACATCCGCAATCCCCAAAAATTTTGCAAAATTAAGGAACAAAAAGGGGGGGTGCGTCTGTAATTTGGGCTCCCTTCCCGGTGGGAAGCGAACACCGAAGTGCGGGAGCGGGCGGGCTCGGAGGAGCGAATGGCACACGAAGCCTTTAATGGTAAATTCATGGATCTCCTCGCTCAGCCCCGAGTGCCGGAGCTGCCGGCAGCACCGCACCGCCGCCGAGCCCCGCCGCGCCGCTTACATAACCCCCCCCGCCCGGCCGGGGCAGCACCGGCGCCGGGCAGCGCCGCGGGGGCAGCGCCACAGCCGGGGCATCACCGGGGACGGGGCACGACCGGGGATGGGGCATCGCCACAACCGGGGCGGCATCAGAACCGGGGCATCACGGGGACGGGACATTGCCACAACCGGGGCATCGCCGGGAACGGGGCATCACCGGGGCATCACCAGAATCGGGGTATCACCGGGTACGGGGCATTGCCAGAACCGGGGCATCACTGGGGCTGGAGCATCACCAGAACCGGGGCGTCACTGGCACCGAAGCATTGCCACGGCCGGGGCATCACCGGGACAGGCCACACCGCGGCCG
>VZTD01003898.1:455062-525634 GCA_013397725.1 Rhagologus leucostigma | reverse complement strand
GGCCTGGCATGTGAAGCGCGCCCAGCTCTGTCCCGGGATGCGCGGCGCGGTGCGGCTCGTACGGAGCCGGGATGCGCGGAGCGCCCAGCTCTGTCCCGTGATGCGCGGTGTGGCTGCTGCAGTTCCTTTTTGTCCCGGGATGCTCGGCGCGGTCCCGCTCTGTCCCGGGATGCGCGGCGCGGTCGCTCTGTCCCGGGATGCGCGGAGTGGCGCGGTGCGGTGCGGACGGTGAGGGGCGCCCTGAGCCCGCGCTGCGCTCCCGGCCCGAGGGTCCGACCCGCCCGTCCCGGGCTGCGCCTCCTGACTCTGACCCCGCTGTCCCCCGGTGTCCCCCTGTTCCACCCCGCTCCCTCTCCGCCCGGTTCTGGGGCTCTCCCGGGCTCTGACCCCGCTGCTTTCCCAGCCTCCACAGCCTAAAAACCCTGTGCTTGCTCAAGGTGCTGTCCCAGCGCACGGGGCTAAGGCCGGTCACCACAGTCACCACCCCGGAGTGACAGAGGGGACACGGGGAGGTGACAAACCAGCTGCTCTGTGTGTCTGATCCAGCTGAGCCCACCTCAGCCGCTGGGTTTTCATCTGTTCATCCCCTCTTCAGTGATCTCAAGCACCTGAGACCCCTGACTGGCTCCCAGCACCTTCCCAGCCTGCCCGATGTCCCCACATTTTGGGATTTGTGCTGGCAAAGGTCTCTTCTCTCCCGTTTCCCAGAAGGATTTTTTGGGAAATGACTGCCCCCGTCCCATTCCCGTTTTCCTCGGTGCCTGCAAGGATTGCCCCAAACCCGTGGGCACCTTGGACATTGTTAATTCAGCTTCCTCTGCCTGCATCAGTCACGGATCGGTGCTCCAGGCCAGGACAGTGACAGCGCTCTGGAAGGGACAACTGCACTGTCAGGGCTTCCCGTGACCCCGCAGGACACTGCTAACGAGGCTGGGACTCTTCCAGTGCTCTCCTGCCAGGAGCTGAGCTTTTCCGTCGTCTCCACGGGATGATCCAGTGCGTTGCTCTGCTGTGCTTCCACCCCCAAAGGCCTCGGAGCACCCAATCCGTCACTCGGAATTCCAGCAGGGACCTGAATTCGGTCCCAGCCGGGGCTGTTCCCTACTCCCAGCCTGTAAGAATGTGGGAAGTGGGAGCAGGGATGGGTGCAGCCCTTTTTCTGTGCCATTCCCGTGCCCCCAGAGCTCAGGCTGGCACCCAGCAGTGGCCAGAGCCTGTCCCCAGCCCGCTGCCGGCTGAGGGTGGCGCTGAGGTGGCCCCGTGGTTGTGCTCAAATCCCGTGTCCCCCTCAAAGAGGACATTCCAGACCCTCTCCCTGCCTCTGGCTGCATCCCACGCCTTCACTGCTTGGTCTCCTGTCTGAAGGGACTCCCAGGTTGCTTCTCTGGGTCCATCCGATGCTCCTTTTTCCCTGGTTTTCAATTCTGAGGAGAATTTGGGGACATCTCCAGAGGTTGCGCTCCCAGCATGACCTTCAGCTCATCACATTCAACCTTCTGCTGCCTTTGGCTTCTCTCTACCTTCCCCTTTTCCCTGTTTTCCCCTTTTTCCCACTTTTCCCTGCCACACCTGTGCGCAGCCGGCCCTCCAAGCAACATCTGGGCCACATCTGGGCTGTGCGCATCCCAACCCAGGCTTGCTCCCGGAGCTCTGGTCCCTTCCCAGGGATTTTCTCCCCATTTTCCCTTCTTATTCCTACGCCCAACCACCCCGCAGTGTGACTGTGGCCATGCCCCAAAAGCTTTTTTCACCTCTGTGAGTGTTTTCCTCACCCGTAAAGCCCCATCCAGGGCAGGTTTTGGAGGAAAAGCTGGAATTCTCCACGTGGAAATGGCGGGAAAAATGCCATGTTCCTCACTGTCTGCCCTGTAGGTTGAACATCAAAGGCTGGGCCTTTCCCTCCCTATTGCCGGCCTTCTCATGGTTAATTCCAAGATCCTCGCAGCACGGCCAGATGTTATTGGATCCCGAAGGCTGGAATCGTTAACTGGCTGCTGCTCTCCACGCAACAGCCCTTAGGAGGGAAGTTGTTAGCGGGTTGTTAGCACACCACTGACAGCATTCCTTGGAAGTTCAGCCTCTGGCACTGCAGAGGAGTAAACCTCACCAAAAAATCGCTTGGAATTGGGGAAAATAATTCCCAGTCTGGATTTAAGCAGGTGCACAAATCTCTGTGGGATAAGAGCCCAGATTATTTCCATCTGAGGTGGCTTTTTTGAAGTATTTGTTCCTAAATGTTTAAATATTGCAGCTCCTGCTGAGATCTGCTTGAGGATGTTCAGCTGTGATCCCAAATCCAGGAATCTCTCCAGACTGGCAGGAGAAAGGAGGAATTAAAATAACTCACCGAGTCAGGGCTGATTTTCCTGAGTGTCCCAAATCACTCTCTGTGACGTTAAATATGGAGTTGCTCCCTGCTGGAATAATTTAGCTGGGAATTGTGAAATTCAGCTGGTCCCAGGATGTTCCCAGGAGCAGGATTGGGGTTTGTGGTCGAGCTCCAGAAGCTCCAGAACTTGTGGGAAAATACTTCCCAAAGAATGGGGAATTCAGAGCCTGTGAACCACCCCCAGCTGCACCTCATGGCTTCATTTATCCCTGGGAAGCCTCACGAGGCTCATCCGGCACTTTTAACCCCAAAACATGTCCCTGGTTTTGTCCCTGATCCCAAATCCATGAGATTTCTCCTCTTGCTCCTCAGCCACTGGCAAAGTATGTCCAGAGGGCCACCACTCCTCGGATGGGATCCGTGGGGAAAAGAGCTGGGAGAGCAGCAGCCGAGGGTTCCTGAGTTCTGGATCTTCCTTGGAGGGAATCAGGAGGTTTGGGATTCATCCATGCCTTGCAGAGATGCAGCCAGGGACTCACGGGGTGTCCTGGTCACAGGCAGGGCACTCCAAGCTCACGAGAAAAGTTGATTTTCACAAAATCCTGGGATTTTTTGCCATCCATCAGGTCGTTTGCACTTCATAACAGGGAAAAATGAAAATATTTGCAGCAGGCACTGGGGGCTGGTTTTAACTCCTTAATTTTAGCCATCCCTCACATTCCAAGGATTATCCAGTGGGTGATCACAGCTGGAACGGTTTGGTCCGTCAGAATATCAGGGTTGGTTACAAAAACACCTTGGATCCCGAGGAATTCACCTGCAGCACTTCCCTATGGGATGTAGTGGCAGCGTTATCCCTGACTGTGCTTTTCTCCCCTCGGGAATGAGGAGCCATTGGAATTCCCAGGATCCAGAGGATTGTGGATGGTGTGGAGCACCAAGGGTGTGTTCCAGACCCCTCTGTTGCAGGAGGGAACAAATAAAATGAACTTTAAACCTTTAAATCAAATCGAATCAAATCAATCTGAATTAGTTTTACTCAAATAACAAAAACTCTGGGATTTTAATGCTTCCCAAATTCCAGCAGCCATTTATTCCAGGAGCTCTTGGAGCAGCTTTTCCATTTCATCCAGCACCAATCAGAAGCAAATTATTTTCTCTCTCCCCGTTGGGAGCAAGTCCACAAATAATTGGGATTTGACTGAAGGAGACCATTAAGCACCATTAAAATCCCGAGTAATCGGGCAGTGTGGGTGTGCTCTGTGGTGCTGGAGTTCCTCCTTATTCCAACTTCCAGTAAAACTAAGGGAAAACGCAGTGATTTCACTCGGTCTTGTAATTCTGATGGATTTGGGGTCTGATTGGATTGGGAACAGATTGCGCATAATTAACAAATCATCCTGGAATGAGGTGGGGAAGCACTGGAAGAGGGAAGTTGTGAATTCCCCATTCCTGGGAGTGTCCAAGGCCAGGTTGGAGGGGGCTTGGATCAACTTAGGATAGTGGGAGGTGTCCCAAGGGGTGGAATAAGATGAGCTTTAAGGTCTCTTCCACCCCAAACCATTCCAAAATTCCATGATCTGAAATATATTATGGAATTTTTACTTTTCTCTCAGATTTTTACCCTTCAAACTGGCAGAGGAACAAGTCAAAAGCACTTGATTCTTGTCTTGACCAGGTTCTTCCCAACGTTATTCCCAGCCCCTGGATTTCAGTCCATCCCAGCAAGGTTTTCCCTTTTTGGGGCAGATGCTGGAATTTAAAATCACCGCCCAAGGCCCATTTTAAGTGGTCCCAGCTGCCCCAAAGGCTCCAGCAGCTCTGCCTTGTGCTTTTCCCACTCTGCTGATGGGATGGAGTTTGTCCTGGAATTGGGAACAGGCTCATTGAACAACGTTTAGGGCCAAGCCTCTGAGGGATGGAGTTTTGGGATAAATAACGGAGTGTGACGGAGCCATTCGACACACCTGTTACCTTCAGTGGTGCAGTTCAAATCTAATTTAATAATAACGAATTCATAATAATTTAAAATTAAAAACCATTTAAATTATTATAAATCACATCAAACCTCCTCATTTCAGCCCACCTCTGCTCCCCATGATTGCTTGGAATTAAGAGGAATCCTCCTGGTGTCCAAATATTTACATTGATGAAACAATTTGTGCTGCTGGTGGGATATACACGGGTCTAAGGTCAAGCTTAATGTTAGGCTGTGCCTTGGGCTGGCTCTTCCTGGGGGGTTTCTTGTTATTCCAGATCAAAGCACTCCAGGATAATGTCAGGGAATGGTCTGTAGGATGCTTCATGGCTGGAATTTGGTGTGTGGGTTATTGCTGGCAAAGTGTATCCAGAGGGCCACCACACCTTGGAGGGGTGGTGCATCCATGGGGAAAAGAGCTGGGAGAGCAGCAGCTGAGGATTCCTGAGCCAAAAATTCAGGATTCGGGTTTTTCAGGAATGGCTGAGAAAAGGGACTTTGTGGGAAGTGGCTGCAGCCCTTGTGGCTGGAGCCCAACTACTCTGAATGCCCAGGGAAATCATGGAATGGTTTGGGTTGGAAGAGACCTGGAAGTCCATCCAGTGAGATCCATGTGATGGGGGCAGAGGGGACCTTGTGGCTCTGCACAACTCCCTGACAGGAGGGGGCAGCCGGGGGAGTCGGGCTCTGCTCCCAGGGAACAGGGACAGGAGGAGAGGGAACAGCCTCAGGCTGGCCCAGGGGAGGCTCAGGTTGGACATCAGCAGGAATTTCCCCATGGAAAGGGTGGTTCTTGCCGATCCCCGAGCTGCAAACCAGCAGCAGATCCAAGAGTTCCTGTGGGACCGGGCATGGGGTGACCACAAGGGACATTTGTGTTCCATAGAATCGTGGAATCATGGAATGGTTTGGTATGGAAGGCACCTTGAAGCTCATCCAGTGCCACCCCTGCCATGGGCAGGGACACCTTCCACTATCCCAGGTCGCTCCAAGCCCCGATGTCCAACCTGGCCTGGGACACTTCCAGGGATCCAGGGGCAGCCACAGCTTCTCTGGGAACTCCATCCCAGCCCCTCTCCACCCTCCCAGACAGGAATTTCTTCCCAGTATCCCATCTAACCCACTCTCTTTTAGTTTAAAATATTCCCCGTTTTCCTATCACTCCACGCCCGTGAAAAGTTCCCTCTCCATCATTTTTATCACTCCTCAAAGGCCTCAATGTCCTCGAGTCCCTTTCACCACCCCACACACCCTGCCTGGAGCTGGATTATAGAACCACAGAATCCCAGACTGGTTTGGGTGGGATGGGACCTTCGAGACCACCCCATTCCAAACCCTGCCGTGGGAGGATGGAGCTGTTTGGGGTTTGGCTTCTGTCCATGGTGCTGTTGTTCCCCAGCAGGACGTGGATGTTCCTGTTCCTGGTTTTGTGTGTTCACACCCGGCTCTGGCTGCAAAACTCAGCCTTGTGCTGTGAAATAATCAAAATAATCCCGTGCCCTGCTGTGCCAACATTCCCTGGCATGGGAACAGCGAATCCCTGGGATTTGGGAAAGAAATGAGTCACATTTAATTAATCAGTGACAAACGGGGCCGCTCAATCCATTGGGTGGCCTCAATGATGGCAACGAAATTCGAATTTTCCATCCTGGAAATCATAAAAAAATACCATTAAAAATGTGTTCCTTCCCGAAGATTGGCTGTCGGACAAACAAGGAGCGAACAAGGAGAACTCCAGGATGGCTGACATTCCAAAAATAATGAGTGTCTCATGCATTATCAGCAGAAAAAGTCAGGAAAAAAGGGAATTCTTGTGAAGGTACAGGGAAATATCAATCCACAGCATTCCTGCCGCCGAAGTTGCCCCCGTTGCACTATGGAAATGAACCTTGGGAATTCTTCGGAATAACGCAATCAAAGCGAGTTTATTTCCCTGAATAAAATGAAATCCCGTTGGAGCCTCTCCATTCTTCATCATTCAGGGGGAAACAATTAAATTGTTCCAGGAGCTCCTCACTGCAGCCACTCCACACTAAACACAGGATGGACTTGATCAGCAGGAGATGTTTCTGCAGACATGGAATGACTTTGGAGTGCACTCTGCTGGTCGTGGGCTAAGGGATCCAGCACCACCCGATCCTGCTTTGCTTTCCAGCCCCAAATCCATGCAGGACTCAGTTCCCCTTCCAGAAAAACCCACTGAGATTAAGGATGGAAAGAAATATCTTTATTTTAATCCCGTTTTGAGGGGAGTTGATGGAATGCTGCCAGTTTCCTCCTGGATCACATGGGATGAAACATCTTGGGAAGGTGCTAAGGGATCAGTCTCACACTTCCCAGGAAGCTGGAGATGAACAAATTAAATTTTCCCTGGGCTGTCACACTGCAATTGTCACTGATGGTTCCTGGCCATGGACAGGGAGCTTAGAGGTGTCTGGAGAAAATGTTGATAAAATTCCAGCGGGGTGGATGCTGTGGAGCTGGATTAGGATTTGGAATATTCCCAACTGAGGTGGTGTAAGGGGTGAGGGTGGGTGAGCACTGGAATTGGTTCCCAGAGAATCATGGAATCACTGAGGTGGCAAAAGCCCTCCCAGCCCATCGAGTCCAAGCTGTGCCCGATCCCCACCTTGTCCCCAGCCCAGAGCTCTGAGTGCTACGTCCAGGAATTCCTTGGGCACCTCCAGGGATGGGCACTCCAAACCTCCCTGGGCAGCC
Source organism: Rhagologus leucostigma (assembly GCA_013397725.1). NCBI lineage: Eukaryota > Metazoa > Chordata > Aves > Passeriformes > Rhagologus > Rhagologus leucostigma. Next base: position 518,609 of record VZTD01003898.1, on the reverse strand, counting down.
CCTGCCAAGGCCTGAGCACCCTTTCCATGGGGAAATTCCTGCTGATGTCCAACCTGAGCCTCCCCTGGCCCAGCCTGAGGCCGTTCCCTCTCCTCCTGTCCCTGTTCCCTGCGAGCCGAGCCCGACCCCCCCGGCTGCCCCCTCCTGTCAGGGAGTTGTGCAGAGCCACAAGGGCCCCCCTGAGCCTCCTTTTCTCCAGGCTGAGCCCCTTTCCCAGCTCCCTCAGCCGCTCCTGGGGCTCCAGACCATTCCCCATGGTGACTTCACTTCCTGTGACCTTCTGCTCATCGTTTGTCTGTCCCACAACAACGGCACAAACACCGAGCACAGCCCTCACCTTGACAACCCAGGACAATGACCCTCCCTGCAATCCTCCCCTGCACTCTGAATCCAATTATTTTTCCTGATCCAGACCAATGAAAGGAGTCTGAGACTAAAACAGAGTGGAATTTGGGATCCAGGTGCGTTTTGAGGCGTAGTGGAGGTGAAATCAACGGGAACGTCTCCCAGCACTCACACGGGGTTGTAATTGTGTAATAAGCACCGAGTTTGCTGCAAAATCTGTCTTTTAATTTCTCTCCGGTTTAGGAGGCACTTCACACACCTGCCTAATAATTTGAACAATAATAGCTCACGGCAACGAGTTCTGCAGGTGAATTCCAGACATTAATTGCTCCTTTTTCATTTCTTTTCAGCCAAGATGTTTTTCTATTCCTGTTCCAGATGAGTCAGGCTTTTCCTTCTCCTTTTTAATGTCTCTTTTTCATCTGTGCAAGCTGGGTTCAAAAGGGGAGCCTCTTTCAGTTCAGACTGGGGGAAATCCAATCCATTTGGAGCATCCTTTGCCTTAATTTCCCTCTTTTCAAATGGGATGAGCAGGAAGGAGCAGTCCATGATGGACATTTTCAGTGTCAGCATGAAGGGAATTTTTGATTCTTGCAGCCACCAATCTTCCTGGAGAAACTGGGGAAGGAACTGGTGGTGGATGTGATGGAGAGCCAGGGATATGGAATCTCATGGAGCTCCTCCTCTAAGGAAATGCCCAATACATTCGAATGTCAAATATTCCAGCAATCTCTTTGACATTCCATCCAAATTCCTGCATTTTGAGGGCAAAGCATGTTTGGCCACTTTATTAACAACCTATCAATTATTTATGGAATTCCTGTATTATTCATAGAACAGAAAAATAAAGAGGATTTCCCTACTGAAGTGCACAGGTGGGACTAGGAAGGAGGAAAAAATCCTCTCCCATATAATAATTATTTGAGGATAATTATGGACTTTTAAAGATCACATTTCAGATGGGTCAATTCTTCATTCCTCAAGAGATGGTTTGGATTTTTTTTCACTTGGAACTGGGAGTTTCCACCCAATTGCTGGGATGAAAGGGTTTCATTTAGGATTTGAGCCAAATTTCAGAGGAGAAGGGCTTGGAATTTGCTGTCCTGGTTTAATTATTCAGCTTTGCTGTTGTTTCAGAATATCTTGGATTCTTCCCAGGTTTTACAGCCGTCAGTGAGGTCGGAGAGGCACCACTCTGAGGTGGTTTGTGAGGCAGAGGTGCTCAACATCCTTGTCCAAAGTAGCAGGAATTTGGGATGGAATCCAAGGAAGGTGAAGTCTGGAGCCACAGCTCGGCCAAGAATTCCTCCAGGAAACCCACAGACGGCCAGGTATCCCTGTGAGCTTCAATGCCAATGAGCTTGAAGCATCACTTGGGGTGATTTTTCCAAAACTCCTTTGTCAAGGAACAAAGAAATTTGTGGATACGAGGAGTTTAACTCATCCCATCCCTACTGTGTGGGATTCACCTCCAAACCAAACTCTTTATCCCATAAATCTGACACCTGAGGGAGCCTCTTTGAGCATTCCCTGCACAGGGAATGAAGGTGATTCCTCTGGAGCTGGGAACATCTGCAAGCTTGGATTCCTTACCTGGAACTGAGAGATCCTTCTCTATCCAAGGTGGGACACCCTTCATGCCCAGCGGATCCTTGGTAAGGGATAAAATGCAGAGTTAATATTAATCAATCCATGTTGTTAATTCATTTAGGCTTAAAACTCAGCCGAAGATTGGACCTGGGCTCCACAGGGAGTTTGGAAAATACTCCCAGGCATGGAGTGGCATTGATGGGATTGCGCAGGTCCAGGAGTTGGACTCTGAACCTCGTGGATCCCTTCCCACTAGGGATATTCCATGGTTTTAGGCAGATTTTTCCACTCTGAGCCTCGTGATTCAACCTTACCCTTTTGCATCTTTGGTCCCTGTGGAAATCATTCCAAAATCATTCCAAAATAATTTCTAACCTGATTTTATTTTGTGTTTCATCCATGTCGTGAATAATTAAGGTCACTTTGCCATCCAACTTCAAAGTCACATTTGCATAAATTCATATTAAACCCATTTTTGGTGATAATTTTGGTGGTGATTCTTTGAGGGACCCTAAATCACTCATTTGGGATGAATTTTGAAGTCAGCAGGAACCTAAATCAGGATCTGATGCAGTTTGATGAAAAAAATCAAGATTTTATGGATTGTATGAGGGGTTTTGTGGTGCTGCTTGTGGGATCTTCTTGATGAAGAAGAAAAAATGCACTGGGAATGGTTTTCCCTATAAAAGGAAGCTTGGAATGGACCTTGGAATCCATCTGGGAGTTGACAGCACCAGGATGGAAAAGCAACTCCCACAGAGCTGAGTGCCCTCATTGCCACCTAAAAATGAATGGAAGCAAAACCTCAAATAACTCCAACCTCTTTAGCACGGAAAACTGGGAAAATATGTGAGGGAAAATAAATGTAAGGATAAAAGGGATTGAAGGATGGGATGATTTAACCATGGGATAGTTCTGCCTCTGATGAAAAGGATAATAAAGGATTTTCTCAAAAGCTGGGGCTGGTAAATCATTGTGTTTGACTTCATTCCACACTCAGGAATTCCCTGGGATTTGCTTTTTTCCTTTAATTATCCAAATACGGTAAGAAGAGCTTGTTCTCCTCTCTCCCAACAGGGAGGAGGAAGAAGCTCCCAACATTAAGTTTACCCAGAGCTGCATCTTTGCTTGGCCTCAGGCAGCTCCATCCCGGATTAAAATACGGAAAGAATTGGAAAACATGGGAAGAACTGGAAAACAGGTTCTGTAATAAAGACCACCCAGAATTTGCTTTCCAGTCACAGGAATTAAGGAAATCTGAAGGATTAATTAAGGGAATTAAGGGAATCTAAAGGATTTAACCCTGGATGTCGGTGTGGAAATAGCGACTTTGAGTCTTTAGTGTCTTCTTTCAGGGAAATCCCACAGGGAAGTGTCAGGATTTGTAGGAAGTGTGTCAGCAAGGAGATGTCTTTGGGATTTTTTGTGCCTGGTTGAGAACTGAGATTCCTCTGGGCATGTGCTGTCCATGGCAGGGACGTCTTCCACTATTCCAGGTTGCTCCGAGCTCCATCCAACCTGGCCTTGGACGCTTCAAGGGATCCAGGGTCAGCCACGGCTTCTCTGGACAACCTGAGGCCTCCCCACCTTCCCAGCCAAAAATATTCCCACCAGGAGATCAAACGCCACACCAGTAGCTGGGTAAAGCCACAGATTTCCCTGGAAGTACAGGAACCTCCAGGATACTGAGAACGAGCAGAGAATTCCCAGCAGGGAATGTCTGGAAAGGCCAATTTTTATACTCAGAAAGGATAAAAGGAAAACAAGAATGGCCAACAGATGATGTGGGTGTGCACATAAAAAGAGATAAATAGGATGAAAATTAGAGGCAATTCAGAAAACCCGAATGTTGGATGAATTTCTCTTTGTTTTCCATAAGGAGAAGGAATCCAGGAGTCGGAACCCTCCATCCATGTTCTGAAATGAAAGTGATGCAGCCAAAATTGCAAGCTAGGAGAGGCAAGAAAACCTCCAGGTGCTGCGTGTGGAGAAGCTGAATTTTAATTTTGCTGCATTTTTCACTCCTTTTGGTACCGAAAAAAAACCAACAGAAAATGCCACTCTCAAGATCTTGAGAGTCAGATCTTGGTAGGTTTAAAATACCCAAAAAACCACTGGGAAGCTCTGAAATTGACTGGATAACTCCATATTCTGCTCAGCCTCCCAAATTCTTTCAGGAGGAAAGAGTAATTAAGGCCATGGAAGCAAAGGGGAGACAAAGGATAATTTCCATCCTGGTTTTATCTCGGTTAAGTTACAGCAGAGACATCACCCACCTTCTTATCTTTCAGATAAGAAAACAGGTTCTTCGATAAGGGAAAATGTAGCAGATCCAAGTTATCTCATTTAAGGAGAGCATTTGACTTTGTTCACCACAGGGAATTATTCTTGAAGGTGGAGATGCTGGGATTAATCCCTGTATTTCCAGGTGGTCTGTGTGTGCTGAGCAGGAGTTTCACGGGATGCACAGAGGGGACTGCTCTGCCTTGGACAGGTCCTATTTAATTTGGGAATTAACCAGAGGAAGAACTCCAGAGCAGAAATTTGGGATATAACAGGTGTTTGTCCCAAGGAGTTTGGCTCCAGAGAATCCCAGATTTGTTTGGGTTGGAAGGGATTTAAATCTCATCTTGTTTCAAGGACAGGGATACCTTCCACTATCCCAGGTTGCTCCAAACTTCATCCAGCCTTGAATTTTTCCATCTGCCCTGGCTCACCCAGCTCAGCACATCCTCACCCTGCCAGGTGGGACATGGAAATGCTGGATTAATCCTTGGATTTATTGACTATTTCCCAAACCCCACGTGAAGTAACTTCATCCTGATTTTGCCATCCATGGTATTTGACCAGTTTTTAAATTAATAGAATTTGAAGGTAATTTAGGTTGGAAGGGATTTATGGAATTCCTTGGGCCCAACCTCCTTCTCAAAGCAGTGCAAAGTTAAATGAGGCAACCCCGAGTTCAGGCCAGTTTATTTCTGGATATCTCCAAGGATAAAGATTCCTTCTCACAGTCAGGACAAATTCACACATTTCTCCTTCCAGGAACTTTTCCCGCTTCATCTGTTTGCACAATTTTCCCAAGGAGCCAGGACTTTATTCACACCCTCCAAACTCTTTTAATCTTAAAAGAAAAACCCCAAAACTGCTGGGAATGGGAAATCAGAGCTGGCTCCACCAGGGTAAGGTTTAGGAAATAAAAAGGCCAAAAAAAGAAAAGATAATTGCTCAGCCCTGATAATTATTTCCTTTGGAAAGAGCTGGAACTCCTTGTCTTGGGAATTTCTGAAGGAAGTGGAAGTTTCACACCTGGAAAATGACTAAAACCTCCCACCCATACAGGTAGAGGTGGTGTAAAATCCTGTAAAATCGCGTGTTCCCTTCAGGAATGGGCTGCTCCACCCTGGATTCCCTGGAGGGTCACAAATCCTGCCGGCAAACCTGTGCTCCTCTCTCCATGGTCCTGCCAGGACCCTGCTCCAGGATGGGCTTCTCAGGGGATCACAGCCTCCTTTGGACACATTCCCTGCTCCAGTGTGGGGTTCTCCATGGGATTCTCCCCCTTCCTTAATCCTTTTATTCCCAAAACCCTGCCAGTGTTGCTGCTGGGCTCAGCCTTGACCTGGAGCCAGTGGAATTCCTTGACCTGGAGCCGGTGGAATTGGCTCCATCAGGAACAGGACAAGCTTTTGTCACCTTCTGACAGAGCCCACCCCTGCAGCCCCATTGCCACCAAAACCTTGCCCAAAAACTCAAAAGACGTGAAAAGAAAACATTTTTGTGCGTTGATTCCTGAGAGCTGTGATACACGTGAGGGTTTTTGGTGCATTCCTCACCCTGGGGCAGAGAATATTCATTAATTGTGTTTAATTATGTTATTCATCAATCCTCGGAGACGAAAACAAATAAGTTTGTGCAGTTGTGGCCCTGAACTTGCTTTGTTTTGTGCTCACACTTGGCGTGACAGAAACGTGTCTCTCTGCTCGTGCCTCGGTTCCCTCAGCAGAGCCTCCTCCCGCAGCTAAAATCTCACAAAGCTCGTCCACCCTAATGAACTCGTTAATGACAGCACTCAGGTGATTATGGTGATGAAGGTCATGGAAGTTCCTAAATAAACTAGTGGGGCTGTACCAGAATGTGGCCTTTTTAGCAGTATTTATGACAATTTTGGAGTGCACTGAGCTCTTCCAGGACTGAGGGATTCTGCTTTGCCCCCTTAAATCTGCTGCCAAATATGAGGAGGGGAAATACTGACAGTGATGATTATATGGGATTAAAAAAGTGTCAAAACCACCAAATTCCTGAGCTGTGGATTAAGTGGGATACCAGGGAAAGGTTCTTCCCCCAGAGGGTGCTGGGCACTGCCCAGGCTCCCCAGGGAATGGGCACGGCCCCGAGGCTGCCAGAGCTCCAGGAGCGTTTGGACAGTGCTGCCAGGGATGCCCAGGGTGGGATTGTTGGGGTGTCTGGGCAGGGCCAGGGGTTGGATCAAAGATCCTTGTGGATCCTTCCCATTCAGGATATTCCATAATTCTCTGATTTTGCCAAAAATACAGTTTTTTCCTATAGTTTGCAAAATCAAGGTTATTTAGGTGACAGCATCCTAGCTCACCTGGTGGTTGGGGTTGAGGGGACTCTTCAACCTTTGGGCCCCTCATTTGGGAAGGGACAACACTGCACCCATTAATAATAATCCATGACAAGCAATTCCACTGTGCATAAACAGCTGGAATCATGAAAGGAGGATATTTAGAGCATTTACAGGGACCCAAAGCTGCCACTGATTGCAGACTTCTGTGTTTTCTCTTCATTTTTGATGGTGATGATTTAGGAACTTGTTTGAAATGTGGCTCCCATTTCTTCCCCAGGCACCTGGAATTCTCTCAGGGAGCTGTTCCTCAGTGAATCCTGTCAGAATCGTGTCTTTCCCTGGATTATACCCCTCTGGAAGTGAACACAGATTGTTGTTGCCACTCTGAATCCTTCCCTGTGCATGGCCATGGATGAGGGAACTCAGAGGCACCTTCCAGAGATGAAGCTGCTGTGAAATCCGAAATGATTTCCTCGTCTGCTGGTACCCTTTGGAATAAAGATGGAGTGCGGTGGAGAGTGGGGCCGTGTCAAACAATTCCCTGAAGAGGAAAGGCCAGAGAGTTTTAATACTCATCACCCCAGTCCTACTTTATAAAGTTATTATTTTATAGCTCTAAATCTCACAGCAGCACAAACCAACAGCCATGGGTCAGTCAGAGGGAAAAATCACTTAAAATGAATCCATGTGGGACAACCTGAGGGAATTCTTGTTTTTTGTGGGATCAGCAGTGCACCCGACAGGTGTGGGGCCAGGTCTGGGCTCTGCTCCGTGGGCAGGTTACGAATATCCATCACCAGTTAATCCAGCTTTGGCTCAGCCTCCAGGCTTCCGTAAAGTCCAGGTGGAGTTTCAGCTGCTGGGATGAGGACAGACTGCGTGGAAGTGTCTCCAGACTGTCTCAGCGTCACTCCAGCCCACGGAATCATGGAATGGTTGGGTTGGAAGAGAACTTAAATCCCATCCAGTTCCACCCCTGCCATGGGCGAGGACACCTCCCACTGTCCCAGGATTCTCCAAGCCCTGTCCAACCCGGCCTTGGATGCTGCCAAGGATCCAGGGGCAGCCACAGCCTCTCTGGGAATTCCAGCCCAGCCCCTCCCCACCCTCCCAGCCAGGAATTCCTTCCCAATATCCCATCTATCCCTGCCATTCTGGCAGTGGGGAGCAATTCCTCATTGTCCTGTCACTATCCATATAAAATTTCCCTCTCCCTCCTTTTTAGAAGCCTTTTTATTAGTGGAGATTGGGCTCTGTTCCCAGGGAACAGGGACAGGAGGAGAGGGAACGGCCTCAGGCTGTGCCAGAGGAGGCTCAGGTTGGACATCAGCAGGAATTTCCCCATGGAAAGGGTACTCAGGCACTGGAAGGGGCTGCCCAGGGAAGTTTTGGAGTCCCCATCCCACCCAAGCAGGTGGAAGATGCCAAGGAATCCTTCCCTGCTCAGGACTTCCAGGTGCACTCAGGGATAGCGACGGCACCTTTATTTTTAACCATCAATTCCATCAGAACTTGGAACGTCCATTGCAGGACACAACTCTTCTGGAACTTCCCACCAAACCTCATTCTTCTTTCATGCCCCTGCTTCTTTTTTCCCATTTTTCCCATTTTCCCCATTTTTCCCATTTTTCCCACACTTCCTGCTTATTAATGATCAGAGGAATGATTTTATTTACTTATGACTCCAGAAATTTTCAACTATCCGGCACGACTGGCCGCACGTGGAGAATAATGGAACATACGCTAAGTGTATGCATGACCTATTTAAAGGCATGGATAATTTTCCTGGTAAAACTCCTTTAATGGGACGTGGCTGCCACACTTCAGTGAGTGGAAAATTGGGATTTTAAGGAACGTTACGGTTTGTGCAGAGAGAGGAGCAGGGCAAAAACAGGAGCCAGGTGTTTATCTGAAAATGAAGTTCATTATTTGGAATCCAGAGATTGTGGAAATAACCTGGAATGTTGGAGGTTAAGGGATCAGAAACCCGGCCAAGATCTTTAGGAATTTTGCCAATATGGAGGCGTTTAACCAGGAGCTGAAATATTCAGGAAAACTGTTGTTCTGATCTTGGATATTGCTGAAATCCAAGGAAAATACTCAGGAGCTGAAATATTCAGGAAAACTGTTGTTCCGTTCTTGTCCACTGCTGAAATCCAAGAAAAATCCTCAAGTTTTGCTTCCTTCAAAGCTCAAATTCCTGAAATGCATTACAGGTCTTTATTTTTAAATATTTGCTGTATTATTTAAAATTCCTCTTATTTAAAGCTGTTAAAAATGGGTCATTTTGGGGGGTCGGAAGTCTCAAATTAAAAACCATCACGTGAGCTGAGATGGTCCATGGGGTGGATTCTCTCCCTCTCCTCTCAGAGCCCCTTCCCCAAAATTCCCACTGGAAGTTCCTGCTAAATCCAGGATTTCAGGCCTTCAAATGGCATCAGAACCATGGAAAATCTGAGTGAAGAATTCAACTTCTGGTTAAAAATTCCAGCTCGTTTCAAGGCTGAGTTTTTCCAGGTCTGGGTGCTAAATATGATCCTGAATTATTCCTGGAGGGAAGAGGCCTCTCCTCAGGAAATGTGTCCCATGAAGGTTCTTGGAAATGATGAGCAGGACACCTCCACACCTTCTCCAAACAGACCCATCTAACCTCATCTCCAGCAGTTTTCCAGGTTTTGTGCTCCTGGTGTCCATGAATTTTCACTGTGGACACCAAAATTGTGTCTGATTGGTGGCAGTGAGGTCATTAATAGAGAATTCCAGGATTTTTGAGGTTGGAAAAGAGCTCCAAGATTGAGTCCAAGCTGTGCCCAATCCCCACCTTGTCACCACCATGGCACTGAGGGCCATATCCAGGAATTCCTTGGACACCTCCAGGGATGGGGACTCCAAACCTCCCTGGGCAGCCCCTTCCAAGGCCTGAGCACCCTTTCCATGGAGAAATTCTCCCTGATTGATTTTTAAATTAATTAATGAATGACATTAATGCTGGCTTTGAAGGTGACACTGTGTCCCCGATCTCCTGTCCCCTCCTCTCCAGGTCACCTGGAGAGTCCTCAATGGCATTTTTTGGGATACGGCTTTGCAGGACTTGGTCTGTCCCACTTGCAGAAGGGTTAAAATGCTGCTGGAGACTGGGCAAACTGGGATAAACTGGTATTCCACATTCCCCCTGTCAGGGACACCTCCAGCCTGAAAATTGGGAATATTCCCTTCTGGATGGGTGAGTGGAAGCACTAAGATCGTTCAAACACGGAGGTAAATCCTAAAGGAGCTCCACAGGGGCTTTGTTGCTTTGTGATTGGGAATCGTGCAGGGCCAAGGGCTGCAAACCTGGATGTTCCCAGCCCATCCTGCTGATATTGGAATTTTTTGGACACAAAGTGACCAAATCTGGGTGGGCTGAGCCCATATGGGGCTCAGAGAGCGAGGGGGTGGCACTGACCCAACAGGAGCGACCAGGACCTGCTGATACCAATCCTTCGGGATAAATCCTGGAATCTTTGTTTGGATACCGATTCCCTGCTGTGGGAATTCACTTCCAAGACACACCAGGACAAGGAAGGGAAGGCACAAATTGAAGGAATTGCCCTCTGGCACAGGCAGAGTCCAAGATTTTCCCAATTCTTTCCCATCCAACCTCTCCAGACCTTTCTCTTCCTGATAAGGCAGCAGCTGCAACTTGCTCAGGCACCACTTAATGCAGTCCCAAAGGGCAGGAGGAATTTTTTGTAGGGATCACTACTCCCAGCTCATGGAAAAATAAGGGGCACCTGAGGATGAGGGTCAGGCAGACGGGATATTTTTTTCCATAATGATGATTTTCCTCATAAAATAAAATCGACGTCATTTTTTTCCCTTGTCTGGAGCACGGAGTCCAACTTTGTCTGGCTCAGCTGGAAGTCTATGAAGGAGAGAAGGATTTTGTGGAAAAACGGACAGGAGAAAGGGATTTTTGCCAAGGTTTACAACTCCAGAAGGAGAGTGCACAGCTCCAGGGGGAGGCTGCAATAATTAATGGAGCAGAAATTCATCGGAAGTCCCTGGCTACACAGACACCTCTTGTTCTGCAAATCCTGGAGGATGGAGAACCTAAGGATAACGTGGATTTTCCTTGTGTTTATACTCAATATCCACTTTTGAGAGCTCAATTAGTTGGATCTTTGGTCTGGGAATGCAGCTGATATTCCCAGGGTCACGCTGCCCTGAGAAGCTGTGGATGCCTCATCCCTGGAATGTTCCAGGCCAGGTTGGATGGGATTGGATCAGCCTGATGATAGGGAAGGTGTGCGCTGCTGTCTGTACAAACAATTCCGCGGGTGAGGGGATGGGTGGGAACAGCTTTAAGATGGGGCTGGGTGTCTGTCCCCACTTCAAGCTCAGGTTTGTTCCAGTTCGGCTCCAGTTCGGCCAAATGGGGCCGCACGAGCCGCAGTTTCCGAATTTTGGGGGAAAAGGCCAGGTTCAAGGGTGGAATATGGGGCAGGCGGTTCGGGAAGGCTGCACCTTCCTGGTACCTCAGCAACAGGGGAAGGAAGAGGGCACCGTGTGGCCGGGAGTTTGGGATATAAGGAGGCTGCGCCCTCCAAAACCTCGAGAGAGACAAAACCCCGCGGGCTGTGCCCCAGGGGACTCTCTGCCTTCATTCGAATAAAGTTGCAGGACTCCTCTGTCTCCTTTATGGACACTGGCTTTTCCCAGCGGGATTTCTCGCACACTGAGGTAGTGGAAGGTGTCCCATGGCGGGGGGTGGAATGAGATGGGGTTTAAGGTCTGTTCCAACCCAAACCACTCGAGGATTCTCTGTGTGTCCTGCAGAGTTTCTTGCCAACATGTCCATGGGATACGTGAGTGCTCCACCACAGCTCAGGGCTCCTCATCCTGCAAAAATCCCAAAATCTGTTTCTTTCTGGACAGTTTTCCCATGGAAGGAACAGTTTAGGTTTGATTTATTTAAGTTCAATTTGTGAGTGATGCCCTTCAGGACACTCCCTGGGCTGGCTGCAGGAAAAGCAGGGAATTTTGACTCTACTTAAGTAGGGAAGATTTATATTTCCCTGACATTAGATAAATCTGCTCCATTTATTCCCAGTCCCTTCCCTAAAGGACCAAGTTATCTTTAAAACAAACACCAGAATAGCTGGAGTGGGATATTTCATTCCTGCCAATAAAACAACTGCAACTGTAGCAATTTATTTGTGTGGGGTTTTATTTCCCTTTACTGGGTTAAGGTTTGGGCTCTGGGAACAGATTGCTCCAGTTTCCCTCTCCACGTGGGAAGCACCACTCCACAGGCAGAGCATGAAGGACTTGGCTTTCCAATGGATGTAATGGATGCGCTCTTGACTTTGCTCCGGTTCAGATTTCAGTGAGGACGAGGGAATTTTCAGCTTCTGTGCCTCTTCCCAGAAGGGTTTTCACACAGCCCTAAAGAGAAGCTTTTGCTGGCAGGCACAGAGGAGCATTCCATGGAATCCCACGATGGTTTGGGATGGAAAATCCCATCCCATTCCACGCCCTGCCATGGGCAGGGACACCTTCCACTGTCCCAGGCTGCTCCAAGCCCCGTCCAACCTGGCCTTGGGCACTGCCAGGGATCCAGGGGCAGCCACGGCTTCTCTGGGCACCCTGTGCCAGGGCCTCCCCCCCCTCCCAGCCAGGAATTCCTTCCCAATATTCCATCCATCCCTGCCCTCTGGCAGTGGGAAGCCATTCCCTCTTGTCCTGGAACTATCTGTGCATATGAAAAGTCCCTCTCCCTCCTTTTTATAAGCCGCCTTTAGGTATTGGAAGATCACAATGAGGTTTCCCCTTCCCTTTTCCCTTTTCCCTTTTCTGTTTTCCCTTTTCCCTTTCACTGCTCTCTTTTCCTTTTCCATTTTTACTTTCTGTTTCTCCTTTTCATTCCCCTTTCCCTTCTCAGTCCCCAAGGAAACAACCACAGCTGCCCATCCCATCCCAATCCCCACCAGGCACAGGAAAACCCTGGGAGAACCCTTGGCTTTGGATTCCAAGTGTTTAACATGGCAGAAAAGGGAAAATAATGGCTAAAAGTAGGCTAAAGCCAAATTAGGTTGGAAATGAGACATATCCCAAGGAAATTCCCTCTGGAATGACGTGGGCAATGCTGCCATTTCTCTTCCTCCCATCTGGAGTGGCTTGGAGAAGTCCAAGCTGTTGGTCACAGCATGGGAATGATCCATGTGTCCCACAAAAGGAGGGAAGCAGTGATTAAACATCATTTTATTGGCCATTTCCTAATGGGAGGTAAATCATCACGGCTCTGCTGACTCCAGGGATTTATACTCGTCCGAGGAAATCAATCCCTGTATTTACGGGCCTTTGGGATGGAGGCTGTAAGTTCTCTTCAGCAGGGACTCGGTGACATCTGAGGCAGCTCTGTGGGCTGAGCTGGACACACCAGGGCTGTCCAGGGGGATGATCCTGGTTTTGTCCTTGTCCTCCTTGTCAGGGGACGCTGGTGGCAGCAGGGGACACCTTTCCTGGTCACGTGTCACGTGAGCAATGTCTGGTTTCAGATTAATGAAGATTTCTTTAAAATTGTTTTTCTTCCACATAAAACTTCATCCTAAGACCTCTTCTAGGATTAACTCTGGAACTGCAAAGTGTCTTTCCCATGGCTTCTTTTTGATCCAGGGAAATGCTCAGTTTAGTCCAAGCCTGGCTCCAGAGCAGAGGGGCTCCAACCTCCCATGGCTCTCATAATTTGGGAGACACCTGGAAAAATTTCATGGAACAGGGCTAAAGCTCTGCCTGTCTTGCCTGAATTCCCACCTTTTTCCATCCCATCTGTCCCAGATCCTCACTCCTTGGCATGGACTCACCACTCGACACCAGCTAAAATCTGTGGATCAGCTCAGATGTCTCTTCCCAGCCCTTCCAATTCCTCAAATTCTTTTTTTATGATAAGGGCTCCAACCTAATTTTATTTTAAATCTCTTTTTTTTTTTCTCCAGGACACCTGGAAAAGATCTGGACTTCCACACTAAAGGATACAACAGCACTGATAATGCCAACTCTGATGCCTTTTCCAGGCGAAATATTTTGGAATGCAATCTGTTTAATTCTCTGGGACCTTTGGAACACAACACCACGGTAGCTGAGCAACTCTTCATCCGGAAATCAGCTGGAATAGACTTTTTTCTCCAACATTTTGTGTTTATCCTCTGTGAGAATCAGTTTAATTAGGGAAAATAAGAATTTAAAAGGATTTTCAGGTTGCTCTGTCAGCACCGTGTCCCTTCCAGATCCCAGCAGTGCCTGGAATCAGTGATGTGTCCTAGAAAATCACCCTCTCCCTAAATACGGAATATCCTGAGCTGGAAGGGATTCACAAGGATCATCGAGTTCAACTCCTGGTCCTTCATAGGGCAACTCCAAGAATCTCAAAATGAGTTTTTTCCTTCTTTTTTTCTCCTCCCTCTGTCCTGCTGATAAGGGCAGTGATAGAGTAGCTTCATCAACCCAACCTCGCTCCATCCTAATTCCCAGGATTATGCCAACAGTATCGAGGTCTGGTTTTCCACAACCAGTTCTGCACATGGAAGTGATGTCGGAATCGTGGAATCTTAGGATCCTTAATGGGAATGTTCAAGGCCAGGCTGGACAGGGCTTGGAGCAACCTGGGATAGGGGAAGGTGTCCTTGCCCATGGCAGGGGGTGGAACAGGATGAGCTTTGAGGTCCCTTCCAACCCAAACCATTCCATGGTTCTGTGATTCTCCGTCAGCCGGTGAGCAGGACTTTGGGGGCCGTTCCCAAATACTAGGAGGGGCCAACCTTTTATTTTGATCCCTGCTGATCGTGATCCCATGGAAATAGGTTCGCTACAAGCCTGAGGTTTGGCCAGCGGAGGGAAAAAACTCTCTGGAGAGGTGGGGACAATGGGATTTTTGAGTTTTGAGGTGCTGGCCAAGAACAGAGTTAAGGATGGAAAAGGGATAAGGTGAGCTTGTTGCTCCTGGATAGGTCAGGATGGCAGGGAAATAATTGTGGAGAGGAACCAAATCATGGACACCAAAACCATGGGAAACAATTGTGGAGAGGAGCCAAATCATGGACGCCAAAACCACAGAAATGATTGTGGAGAGGAACCAAGTCATGGACACCAAAACCATGGGTGGGGCAGTAAACTCTGCAGGTGCTGTGAGAAAGATATCTGGGGAACGGTACAAAAATATCTGGGACCTCTGGATGAGCAGATGATGGAATCTGAAGTGGGAAGATGAATTTTACTGCAGTCACAGCATTCTGTGAGCAGCAAGTTCCAGATCGGAGCATGTGGACACTGAGGATCTTTCTTGGGAGTGTGACCAGAGCCAGGAGCAGATAAACAGGAGCAAAGTTAAAACTTTATCAGACTTGGCTCAACTGGAAATTCAATCCCAAATTTTCGCTTGGGAAGTTCAAGCACCCAATTAGCAGCAGCTCTGCAGTGGGGGCTGACGAGCCTTTCGATAAACGAGTGATGCTTGCAGAGCATGGAGTCAAAGCCAAAGCCCTTCGCTCCCAAGCCGAGGGCTCCAGGCAGTGCCCCAGCAAGGCAGGACTTCCCAAGTTTTGCATTAATTGGGTTTTTAATGGGTTTCAAAACCAACTCGATGTGTGAAGCGCTCGGTAATTACAGCAGATTAAGGTGACACTTTGAAATATGGGTGGAACGAGAATATGAATGAAGCAAACCTTGCTCCGGCCTAATTACAGATAAACAACGGATAATGTGGATTTGATAATCCTCTGGGATAAATAAACACGAGGATCACGCTCCACAGATCATTTTTCATGCTGGTAAATCACCTTTAAATTAGGATTTTCTAACACAATAACCAGAGACTGCCCAGCACTGCCCACAGCTGGAGGAGCAAATCCACCAAAATTCAATTTTACCAAGTTATTTCCTGGAAATCCAGAATTATAGGCCTTCCTTCCGTGGGTTTTGCATGGGGAAAATGCAGCATTTCAGTTCCTTGCGAAGGAATAAATAAAAATAAAAATAAAAATAAAAATAAAAATAAAAATAAAAATAAAAATAAAAATAAAAATAAAAATAAAAATAAAAATAAAATAAAAATAAAAATAAAAATAAAAATAAAATTTAAAATATAAATATAAATGTAAATGTAAATGTAAATGTAAATGTAAATATAAATATAGAGTCAGTGGTGTCATGTAGGACACCAAGGACTCTTGTGAGGGTAAAATGAGTAAATCCTGTGAAAACTGTGGAAAATATTTACACACATTCCAGGGTTAAACGTGGAAGTGCTCCGCTTGTATCCCCACACACCCCTAATTGCTGATTATGCATGCAAATTGCATTATTTTAATGTGCTCTCATCATAATTACAGCAGTAAATTAGGGGGCATAATTGCCCATGCAAATGTGGCATGCCTGGCTTTTTATCCCTTTTCTTCTCCAAGATGTTGGGAGCACCAGGAAATAACGGAAGGTCACAGAATCTCAGAATCCCAAGATGGTTTGGGTTGGAAGGGATCATCTCATTCCGTGCCCTGCCATGGGTTCCGCTATCCCAGGTCACTCCAAACCTCATCCAGAGGGAGAAAGGGAATAATTTCTTACCTGTTTTTTAGGAGATTTCAAATATCAGTAAGGAACTCTTAAACATTGGGAAAAGTGGCTTCAATTGTTTCTTGGAGGTGTCCAAGGCATAAAGGGAATCATTTCTTACCCGTTTTTCAGGAGATTTCAAATATCAATAAGGAACTCGTAAATACTGGGGAAAGTGGCTCCAGCTCTTTCTTGGAAGTGTCCAAGGAATGCTTGGAAGTGGCAGTCAGTGCTCTGGGCTGGTGACAAGGTGGGGACTGGTCACAGCTTGATGCCCTTGGAGGGATTTTCCATCCTAAATAATTCCATGATTCTGTCTGGGACCAAACCCTGAGATATCTGAAGGTGGTGAAATTCCTCTGCTGAGGATGATTTTCCCAAATCCCGGTTTATTTCCTGCACCTGCTTTCCTATTTTTATTTGTTTTTAAAAACATTTCCTTCTGTTTTATTTTACCTCTGCTCAGAATTGTTCCTCTCCATCCCCCTGGCAGCTGCATCCCAATCCTCACTCCTGACCTTTCCAAGTCCTCTCGTCTAAAGGTTCCCTTAATTCCATGGCACATCCCAGAATAGCAATTTTCTGGATTAATCTCGGGTTACTGGGTGAGTCATTTTGTTTATTTGTATAAAACGCGTTCGCTTTATTCTGCTCTCCCAAATCCAGGGATGAAAAGGCAGGATGAGCAGATTATAATGCCGGATATTTTTATTCCTAGAAGGAGATTATAATGCACATTTCCTGGGGCTGAGGGAGATTGGGATGCTGGAAAAGCTGCCATGGGAAGCAGTCACCAGCTCTGCACCGATGGAATTAATTCCAGAGGGTTTTTCCTGGGTGCTGTGGCAGAACCTCTCCCTCACTTCCCACTGCATGAGGAGCTTCTTCCCAGCTCCAGGAATTTGAAAGTGCCTATTGGAATATCATTCTATGGATTTGTTCGGGTTTGGGAGGTGAGACAACAATAATATATAAAATTTGGGGAAAAAAAACCCAAGGAAACGTGAAAACAGGAATAGTGACTCCTTCCATCTGAGCTCACCTGATCAAACACAGGGAACATCCATAATCCCTCTTGGAAAAGCTCCGTTAAATTGTTATCCTGGGAGTAGGAGACAAAAGAGAGCAACAAAAGCATCCCGCTTTTCTCAGTTTGGAGGGATTTGTAGCAGGAATAGTGACTCCTTCCATCCGAGCTCACCTGGTCAAACACAGGGAACATCCTTAATCCCTCCTGGAAAAGCTCAGCTAAATTGTTATCCTGGGAGTAGGGGGAAACAAAGAGCAACAAAAGCTTCCCGTTTTTCCAAGGTTGGAAGCATTTCTGGGACACATCTCCCATGCTTATCCACACCCCCCCAGCCACAGGAACCCGGAACTTGGCTTTTCTCCTCAAAAAGGACAGAAGTGACTTCCTGCATCCTGAGGGCTCCGGGCGCAGTTGGATAAAATTCCTAAGGAAAAAAAATAAATGCATTCCATAAACCCCAGCATGACCCCTTTGCTTTTTCTTGTTCCAGCTGCTGTGGGAGCAATGGCACTTCCATAATTCCATGTTTGAAAGCCTTGTTGTGCTTTGGGAATCTGTTGCCAGCCAGGGATTTTGCAACCAAGCAATCAAAAATAAAGGGAATATTTGATCCAACTTTTCCAGCCCTGGTTACACCTTGGGAGCAGCCAAAAATGTTGTGTGGCGCTTCAGAAACGACAAAAGTTTAAATTTCCAGCTTCTCCTGCACCTCTCCCTCCCTTCTCACTGCATGAGGAGCTTCTTCCCAGGTCTGGATGTCTGGGAGTTTGGGAAGTACATATTGGAATCTCATTCTATGGATTTTTCAGGTTTGGGGAGGTGGGACAACAATAATATAGCTTTTTTTATCAACCTTTTCCACGACCAAATTTTCCCAAATATCCAACTTGAGCCTCCCCTGGCCCAGCCTGAGGCCGTTCCCTCTCCTCTTGTCCCTGTTCCCTGCGAGCAGAGGCCGACCCCCCCGGCTGGGAATTGTGGAAATCTTCCATCATTTCCACCTGGTTGAACACTTTATTCCTGAGCTGGGCAGCGGGGACTTGTCCAAGGTGCTGGAATTTCTTATCCGGGAAACTGAAAACCCGTAACAAGTTGTTGGTGACCTTTGTAGGGAAATATCGGTAGGCAGGTGGATACAGCCAGTTTTACCTGGATCACGGAGTTCCCACTGGACAGGAACGAGGATCAGAGCACTTGGTGAATCACGGAATCATGGAATGGTTTGGGTTCAAGGGATGTTAAATCCCATCCAGTTACACCCCCTTCCATAGGCAGGGACACCTTCCACTATCCCAGGTTGTTCCAAACCCCATCCAGCCTGGCCTTGGACACTTCCAGGGAATTCCACTTCAAAACCCAGCTGGAGCAGAGTTAATTTCAGAACTCATTTAAAAGGTGCTGCAGCGGGATCAAACAAGTGAAGCTTCCAGAGCCTGACCCTTTTCTGGGACAGGAGGATTTCTTGGGACAAGGCTGCCTGTTAGATTCCTTAAAAATCAATAATTATTGGATTTATCACCACATTTCCGTGTAGATCACACCCCATTTCCCTGGCTGGTTGCACACAGCCTCACCCTCATCCCGTGCTGGATTTTAGCCTCAGGAGCAGCGGAAATTTCCCCTCCACAGCTGGAAACATCCCAGACTATTTGCTGATAAGGATTGCAAAGGGCTGAGCCATATTTTCTTCCTTATTCCTGGCAGGAAAAAACAACTCCAGCTGTCCAGCAGGTTCATGCTCAAATAAAGGAATAAAAAAGCTGCATCATGGATGTATTACACAGGAAATCTTATTTAAATCCATTTATTCCCTACGTTGGGAATCTTATTTAAATCCATTTCTCCAATACATTGGGAATCTTATTTAAATCCATTTATTCCCTACATTTAAATATAAGTCAGAGGAAGGAAAATAATAAAAAAAATGGCTTCATAAACACAGAGGTTTTGTAGTGTTTTCTGTACATCCAGTATTTGTTTTGTGGGAAAATTTCCCAGTAATCTTGCTGGGAGCTGCCAGGGAATTGCCAGCAATTATTTCCCTGGTATTTGCTTAAATAGCCCTGAGGTTTGATATCGTTTGATGCCTTCTGAAATATCCTGGGAAGGCACAACTCAGAGCTCTGCGGCTGCCCAGAGAGGAATTTTTATTCCAGAAAATTGGGAAGTAATTCCATATCCCTCACTCCTCCCAGCAGCAGGAGAGTGCAGGAAAAGGACACCTTTTCCAGCAGCCTCGTTGTCCATGTCAGGGAAAATTTTTAGGGGGGACAGCCTGAAAGGCATGAAGAGATCTGGGAAAAAGGCAAAAAAATATGGAAAAACCACCTGTGGGATGCCCAATCCATCAATATCCTACGAGAGCTTCCTTCCCTCTCTCCCTTCTCCCTTCCTTTCCTTTCTTCCTCCCTTTCTCTTTTCCTTGTTGGTCCTTCTGCTCCATGGATCCGATAAATCCATCCCCACATTGCTCTGTGGGAAGATCTGGCCTTGCTTTGGGACCTCTGGAATTTTTTCTGTGTTGTTTGCAGATCCTGGGGAATGTTACGCCTTGAACTTGGCCTGCAGGGACACCTGAACACACCCAAAAAATGGGATTTGGGGAATTTCTCGGTTTGGCTCTTGCAGATGGAAAGGCTGGAGAAGAGAAGGCTCCAGGGAGAGCTCAGAGCCCCTTGCAGGGCCTAAAGGGGCTCCAGGAGAGCTGGAGAGGGACTGGGGACAAGGCATGGAGGGACAGGACACAGGGAATGGCTTCCCACTGCCAGAGGGCAGGGATGGATGGGATCTTGGGAATTAGGAATTCCTGTCTGGGAGGGTGGAGAGGGGCTGGGCTGGAATTCCCAGAGCAGCTGTGGCTGCCCCTGGATCCCTGGCAGTGGCCCAAGGCCAGGTTGGACACTGGGGCTGGGAGAATCCTGGGATAGGGAAGGGTGTCCCTGCCCACGGCAGGAGGTGGGAATGGGATGGGATTTGAAGTCCTTTCCAACCCAAATCCTTCTGGAATTCTGTGAAATGGACCTCTCCCTTTCCCCATGCTACTTTTTAGTACAAATAAAATCATTATTCCTTCCATAACACTTCTTATTAATATAGATAGATATAAAAAGCTAATTTCAGACTGTTTTAATCTGAATTTAATTCAGACTTCGAGTATTTAAACACTTAGGTCATTTAAAATGTGGTGTCAATGTACCCATGGGACAGTGAGCAGCAGCTGTGGGCAGTGAACAATCTGAACACGCTCGGCTGGACTTTCAATTATATTTAAAAAATAATAATTTAATTGTTTTATCTCGTACATATTTAAGCATGTCTTTATTTATCATCGAACAGAAGGAATTTCTGCCCCCACAGCCATGGCCTGCCCATATTAATAATTTGGAGGATTAACAAAAAAACCCCACATAAATCCAGCTTTGTTTGGATTGTTGAATTGGATTTTTGAACCCTCCAAACCTGAGGATTCTGCAATAAATTCGAGTCAATCCAGACTGCAAATATTTATTGCTGTTCCACGAGCCATTAGCAGAGCTTCAGTCAATAAAAGATGAGAACTCCGAGGCCAGGAAGTGGTTTAAGTTCCCAAAAGATGATTTATTCCTTGAGGAAAGAGCAAAACAACATCTGGGAGGGAGAAATTCCACAAAATGTTGTCATGGAGGGTGGTTCCACCTGGAATAATGCCTCTCCTAGGAGATGGAGCCTTTGGAATTCCAAACGGATCGTTGGTATTTGGTGCCATGGACCTCATCCTGAAGAAATGAGCTCTGGAAATGAATTCCGTTCAGCATGTTCCCAAAATCCAGCAGCACATGGAATTGGTGCTGCTCACATGATGTTCGCTGGGAGCAGATCCACGACACACAATTTGCGTCCACTTCCAACATTTCCAAGGATTTAGCTTTGGATGGACGGCTGGAGTCGAATCTCCACCTCATGTTGGTGTTGCTGTCACAGTGCCCGGGTCCGATTTGTTCCCACAGGCTCAGAGGGGGCACGAGGCACATCCATGGTCCCTGTTCCTTGGAAATGTCTTGGAATATTGTTTTCCTGCTCTGGCTGCTGCTGCTTTAGAAATAACTTTCTCTAAAACCCAGACTGGTTTGGGTTTGACGGGACCTTAAATCCCATCCCATTCCACCCCTGCCATGGCAGGGACACCTCCCACTGTTGGGCTGCTCCAAGCCCCGTCCAACCTGGCCTTGGACTCTCCCAGGGATCCAGGGGCAGCCACAGCTGCTCTGGGCACCCTGTGCCAGGGCCTCCCCACCCTCCCAGCCAGGAATTCCTTCCCAATATCCAACCTAATCTCACCTTTTCCAGTTTAAAGCCATTCCCTGTGTCCTGTCCCTCCATGCCTTGTCCCCAGTCCCTCTCCAGCTCTCCTGGAGCCCCTTTAGACCCTGCAAGGGGCTCTGAGTTTTCCCTGGAGCCTTCTCTTCTCCAGATGAACAACTTTCCTTTGAAGCTTGAAATGGATCTGGCTCCATCCAGGGAGATGCAAATTGCAGAAGCCAAGATTTTCCCAATTTTTCCATGTCCTCACCTGTGAAATGACCCCTGCTTCGCCTCCTTCGCTCCCCAAGGAATTCTGTCTCCAACCTTCCTGTCCTACCCTTCCTAATCCCCTCTTTTCCATCAGAACGGTGCTAAGGAATTGATTTTTCTCTCTTTTTATTTTCCAGCCCCACTCAGGCTTTACATGTCGAAGTCCTAATGAGTCAGGGACTCAAATCCCTCAGGTTTCTGTGAGAAATGACAGCACGAATGGCCGTGCTTCGCCTTAATTGGGAACCTCGTTAAATGTCCGAATATTAAAGCCCCTGAACTGCTCTGAAGTTGGTGGGGATGTCATTATGGCACATGGCAGCAGTAGGTTGTTCCTCAGATCCCCAAAAACGGGATTATAAAGCAGCTGGGGATTTGTCCACTCTGGTTTTAGCTTTTTTTCCAGATTATTATAAATAACTTTGGGTGTTTTGAGCTTTTTGTGCGTCCAAACTTTTAGGAAGTTTGTGAGGAGTCACCAGGAGCTCTCCTTGCTGGGATGGATGGGATTTATCCATCATTTATCCATTATTGCATCGCCTGTTTCAGCTCTCCAGATGTGATCCCTCATCTCTCCCTAAATATTGATGTTCCCCAAATTTTCCAGACCCAAACATGGGATTGCACCAACTCCTGAGCTGTTCCGTGAGTGAGGAGATGTTTGGCTCAGCAGAGGAGAAGGATTTGGTTTCAGGGATATCATTGGAACAGGGAAAAGTTGATATTTTATATTTTATATTTTATATTTTATGTTTTATATTTTATATTTACATCAGAGCAACACGGCCTCAAATCTGAGCTCAAAAATCAAGATTTTGTTCTTCAGAACAGAATGAAATCAAAAGTGTCTCCAGATTTCAGGGTTTGTGCAGCTCCCAAAACTTGTTAATTTACCCAGTGAACTGGATCCCTTGGAAAATTAGCTGGGAAGAGGACATTCCAGGCATCCTGAGGAACGGAACCTCATCCCAAGCTCCAGAACCACTCAGACAACATCAATCCCCAACCCCAGCTCCTGTTGGATTTGCTCCTTTCAGGCCAGGGATTTGCGTTACTCAGCACCCACGGACGAGTTTCCCAATTGGATTCTATGATCTTCGAGGTCTTTTCCACCCTAAATGATCCTGTGATTCCATGATTAGATTCAGTAAGGAGACCTTTGGAATTTTTGCTGTCACTGGCAGGAGAAACAGCACAGGAACAAAACCTGAGCCCATCTAGAGGAGTCTTGGGTACCAGAAAAATCAGGGAAGGAGCAAATCCATGGAGAGAGTGTTTCCTCAGCTCATGGAGAGGCACAGAAGCTTCTTGGAAGGCTTCAGGATGAACAAAATCCTGGAAAAGTCCTTCCCTCATAAATGACGGAAAGAGAACTCAGCTGTGGATTGTGGCAGTTTGGGTTTAAGGCCAATCAGGAGCGCGTGGCAGGAGGGATTCGCCCCAATTCCAGGTGTGATGGGTTTGAACCTCTTAATTCCTTCCCTGTCCCAATCCCTGGCTGTTTTCAGGGAATGCCTGTATTGATCGATGGCCGCCATCAAGCTGCAAATTCAATTCCATCCCAGAAAGGAGCAGGTTGGAATATTTGCTTCCAAAGGGGCAATTGCTTAAGAAACAAATTAAAAAGTGGAAATGGAATAAATAGATAAATAAATAAATAAATAAATAACAAATAAATAAATAAATAAGAAGGTGGAAACTCCCTCTTTCACATCCACGAATTCCTTCCCAATATCCCATCCATCCCTGCCCTCTGGCAGTGGGAAGCCATTCCCTGTGTCCTGTCCTTCCGTCTCTTGTCCCCAGTCCCTCTCCAGCTCTCCTGGAGCCCCTTTAGGCCCTGCAAGGGGCTCTGAGCTCTCCCTGGAGCCTTTTCTTCTCCAGGTGAATATTCCCAGCTCTCCCAGCCTGGCTCCAGAGCAGAGGGGCTTCAGCCCAGGGAGCAGCTCCATGGATTCCTCTGGATCACTCCAGGTGCTCCATATCCTCCTGCTGTTGGATCCCAGAGCTGGAGCAGCTCTGTGGGGGCTGAGGGGCTCCTCCTTCCCATGTCCCCCCTTCCTGACCATCACTGCACCTCCCTCCCACCCCAAACCTCCGTGCTGGGTGTCCTGCCCCACGTCCGGTGTATTCTGGGGGATGTTCCACCAACCCATAACATCTCTTCGATCCAGCCTGGAATTCCTTGCCCCTGGAATACATGAACACAGCTTTTAATTGGTCATAAAGCCAAAGTTCATCCACTTCCTTGTCTGAGAGGTGGTGCCAGAGGATCCGAGCTCCATAATCTGGGAAAACAGCATGGAAAGAACGAAGCTGAGATGATCTTTGGGGGTGACCAAATGACCTCACGCATTACGGGATTTCCTCTTTAAAATTAACTCAGCTCCAGCAGCCCCACACTGGCAAAGGCACTGAACTGTGCAGGAAAGGGGGAGAAAAGCTGTTAAAATGCTTTGATTTTCCAGGAGTGAGTGGAGAAGTCTTGGAAGGAGGAGGAAAGGAAGGAAAAATTAGTGAGCATTTAGGCAAATAAAGATGAAACTTCGCCTTTTGTTTGCAGTGCTGCACAAATCTGCGTGAGCTGCTGGGATTATTGAGGGCCTGATGATTCATTTACCCAACAAACCAAACGTACTTGATAATCCAGGTTTATTCTGGGATCAGCTTTATTGTCGGAATATTGACTCTGGCCGTGAAAGAAACCCGGTGCGAAATACAATTAGAGATTTGTCCATTTTTATTAGGTTTTGATTCGATTTTGATTTAGGGAGTGAAATGAACTCCGCAGTTCCCTGCTCTCCCTTTGCTGTGCAGGGCCACAGACACCAAGTTTCTGAGAGTCTTGGAATTCCAGGAATGTTTGGATTGGAAGGGACCTTAAATCCCATCCAGAGCCACCCATTGCCATGTGCAGGGACACCTCCCACTGTCCCAGGCTGCTCCAAGCCCCAGTGTCCAGCCTGGCCTTGGGCACTGCCAGGGATCCAGGGGCAGCCACAGCTGCTCTGGGAATTCCAGCCCAGCCCCTCCCCACCCTCCCTGCCAGGAATTCCTAATTCCCAAGATCCCATCCAGCCCTGCCCTCTGGCAGTGGGAAGCCATTCCCTGTGTCCTGTCCCTCCATGCCTTGTCCCCAGTCCCTCTCCAGCTCTCCTGGAGCCCCTTTAGGCCCTGCAAGGAGTTCTGAGCCCTCCCAGGCTGAAGAAGATCCACCCCCAATCCCCATGAGGGAAAAACTTTAAGATTCTGTTGCCAGGGGGACGGGGAGCCTCAGTAATTGGGATAAAATCCTTAATGGAACAAGTGGTGGAAGAAACGAAACCTCGGGAGCAGCTGGAGCAGAACAAAGGGTGGCAGGGGGGCCATCAGGAGGATTGTGCTGGCTCAGCTGCTGCAGGAGCAGCACTTGGCACATTTTGGGCAGGCAACAGACCCGAGCTGCTGAGCAGAAGTGCAAACCCACAGCAATCTGGGTGATTTAGGGCCCACACGGCACATTCCTGCTGCTTAATAGTTCCTGCTTTGGTTTGGTTTCCAGAAGAGTCTGGAGATCTTAAAAAGAGCAATTTTTTTGCTGATTTACATAGAACTTCAAGATGTAGTTCTGGTCTTAAACAGCTGGGCACAACCATTGAGCCAGGTCTGTTTCAGTGCGGACTTCGGGGCATGGTTTTTCCCAAATGGCAAAGAAATCGCCCCAAACTGAACCGGGATCTTCTTGATGGTGCCCAGAAGTGGGACAAGAGAAAGGAGCAGGAGCTGATCCCAACAATTCCCCTGCACAGGAGGCACAACTTCTGCCCTGGGCAGTGCCCAGCCCTGAACAGAGCCCAGAGAGGGGCTGGAGTCTCCTCCCTGGGGATATTCCAGAGCCCTCTGGACACACTCCTGTGCCGTGCTCTGGGATGGCCCTGCTGGAGCAGGGAGTGGCACCAGTGACCCTCTGAGGTCCCTTCCAGCCTGACCCAGCCTGAGATTCTGGGATTATCAAACTAAAAATTCCAAATGTCTGGAACCACCCATATTTTCTGCCCTGGCTCCCCACTGGCTTGGGAATCCCTTTAGCACTCCATGGGCTCCTAGGAATTAGGGAAAGGAGGATAGAAAGCAGAAGCTCACCCGTAGTTTATATTTGCTCATTTTTAACCATTTCCAAACATTTTCCAGACTGGCTCACGATTTTTGGGAAGCCGGCTCTGCCTTTTGCCTCCATCCAGAGCTGCTCCCGGATCAAGATCCACGCTCCGGTGTCGGATCTGTCCACTAAGGAAAAGCTGTTTTGGCCTAGGGCAGCAGAAGAGGATGGGAGCTCCCTCCAGATCCTTCTCCAGCTCCGTCGGGATGGATAAAGCCGGGAACTGAAGCACGGAGGGTGGATGCGAGCCCGGATGAGCTGTCAATCCTAGGTGGAGCCGGGATCACCGGCATTCCTGGCAGGATTGCGCCTGCAGCTGCCAGCACTTCACTGGCTTTTCATGGAATCAGCTGTTCTGAGCAGGGATTCTTAGGAATTTGCAAAGAACAGGAGAGAAAACTCTTTTTTTTGGCACAAACTGACTCTCCAACGTATAGTGGAATCATGGAATAACCTGAACTGGATTTACCGGGATCATCAGTCCAACTCATGACCCTGCATGGGACACCCCAAAATCGCACCTTGTGCCTCCTCTGATCTCTGAGATGGATTTAAGAATCCACGTTTAAAATCCCATCCTTTTCCCACGTCCTCCCTGCATCCTCCACTTGCTCCTGACTGGCACTTGATGCTCTCCAAGAGATTTTCCTGGCTCTGCCCCTCAGCACCAGGACCTGGAAAACATTTCCATGGACACTGGAGCCAAACTTCACTTCCATCCATTTGGGAAAGACACAGAGCTGCCTCCTGACAAATAGGAAATGTCATTTCTATTCCCAAAATTCGGTAGCTTCACTGCATTAAGGATTTAAGGAGGAACATCCCATAATTAGATGAGATCATCTATTATGGGAACATCCCATAAAAATGGAAACATCCCATTATTAGATGGGATAAAGCCCCCCCAAACTCACTCTTCCCTGAGCCCCACTTCCGTCCTGGATCTGGTTGCAAATCCTACCTGGCATTCCCCAATGGATTGTGCAGGAATGTGAGGCTGATCAAAGGAATCCTGCTGGATTTCTTGCTTGGAAGAAATATTTACAAAGGCAAAGAAATCACAGGCAGCTGGAAGAAACCAGAGACTGCAGCTTGTCTTTGCTGGAGGCTGCTGACAGTTTGTTTTCAAATAGCAAATCCTGCCTCAGGCCCGACCAGAAAAAGCAATAAAAACTTCATTTTTGAGGGAGGAAAAGAGGAATACGATTTTTAAAGCCGTTCACGGTCGTTGGAGTTTTTTTACTTCTTTTTCTGAATAATTTTTCTCTTAAAGAGAAGACGAAAGAGCAGCTCTGCTGTGAGAAGAGGCTGGGAGAGCTGGGAATGTTCACCTGGAGAAGAGAAGGCTTCAGGGAGAGCTCAGAGCCCCTTGCAAGGCCTAAAGGGGCTCCAGGAGAGCTGGAGAGGGACTGGGGACAAGGGATGGAGGGACAGGACACAGGGAATGGCTTCCCACTGCCAGAGGGCAGGGATGGATGGGATCTTGGGAAGGAATTCCTGTCTGGGAGGGGCTGGGCTGGAATTCCCAGAGCAGCTGTGGCTGCCCCTGGATCCCTGGCAGTGCCCAAGGCCAGGCTGGACACTGGGGCTTGGAGCAGCCTGGGACAGTGGGAGGTGTCCCTGGGTGGAACTGGATGGGCTTTAAGTCCCTTCCACCCCAAACAGTTCCATGACTCTTCGATTCCACGAGAATTCCTTGGATTAGTGACCAACCCCTACAAATGACTCATCTGCTTAAAAAAAAAAAAGAATCTGTACATTTGAATTCACCACTTCTCTCCATCTCTTCCCATTTCAGAGGAAGGAAAAAACCAGGGATGCTGGTTCTGGAAAACACTCTTGGCCATGGAATGATCCCCCCGGACAGTACCAGGAACTTGGGGAAGGAAATCTCAGGAACAACACTGGGAAAGAAACACAAATATTTCTCCCCTGTTATACCTGAATTTATGTCCGTGGTGTCCCATTCCCATTATCCCACCAGCGGGTGTGGACAGGGATGAATTTGATCTCTCCAGGCCTTTTTGGAGCTGGTGACCAGAAGCCACCCAGGAAAAAGAGTCCATGGGTGCAGGCAGGATGCTGAGCAGTAAATTAAAAATCACTCAGAAAATTCCTTCTGACTCGTTTTGTTTGGAAATGAAAAAACCCCGATGTTTTCTGGAGGTCTTGGAAAATCAGCCGTGTGTTGGAAAGCTGGAATTCCCTCTGGAGGTGTCATTTCAGGGCTTAGGAATAGCAAAAGCTCAGACAAAGCTGAATTTATGTCAGGCTGGGCTTGTGCCCACCCAGAGGCTGGCACGGGGTGCTCTGGCTGCTCCCAAGATGTCTCAGATCTGTTGGAAAATGGCAAAATAAAGCTGATAGTGAGCTGGGGTTGCTGTGCTGGGGGTGTTTCACCAGGAAAACACAGGAAAAGGCTGTAAAAGACAATTTTCCATCTTTATAAGGAGTTTTATTATCAATTAAAATCTGGGATTTGTCTGTGAATAATGAGGTCTAGTGGATGACCAAGGATCTGCGTGGGGAATGCAGAGGAAGAGTCAAAATCAAAGGGAATTTGATTCCTAGCTTCACCCCTCAGGACTACAAAGACACGGAGGGGCTGGAGAGTGTCCAGGGAAGAGAACGGAGCTGGGAAGGGGCTGGAGCCCCAGGAGCGGCTGAGGGAGCTGGGAAAGGGGCTCAGCCTGGAGAAAAGGAGGCTCAGGGGGGACCTTGTGGCTCTGCACAGCTCCCTGACAGGAGGGGGCAGCCAGGGGGGTCGGGCTCTGCTCGCAGGGAACAGGGACAGGAGGAGAGGGAACGGCCTCAGGCTGGGCCAGGGGAGGCTCAGGTTGGACATCAGCAGGAATTTCCCCATGGAAAAAGGCTGTCCAGCCCTGGCACAGCTCCCTGGAAGAGCTCAAAAAACACACGGATGTGGCACTTGAAGACGTGGTTTGATGGTGGTGCTGGTTGTTGTTTGGACTAGATCTTAGATGACTTTTCCAACCTTAACAGTCCCATGATTCCATGATTCATGCTGAGAATAGGCTTATCCAGCCTGCTGCAGGATCTTCCTGCACCAGGACTTGCCAATGGATCAACCATTCCCAGGTCCAAGGTTTGGCACTCACGAAATATTCGGGGTTTTCCAAGCAGGTCAAGAAGGATCTGAGGGAAGTTTCAGGTCTGAGGTCATGCTTGAACGGCTCATTCCCAGTCCTCCGGGATTGTTTTCCTTCCAGTCTAAGTAAGGATGGACTAATCAATTTATGATGAAGTTTGTGCTGTCCAATATTCCCCGTGATTCAATTTGCCAGCTGGAAGCACCCGAGTCATTAATCACCTGTTCTGTGCTTGATACTCCCTTAATATTTAACACCAGGAGAAGGCATTTGTTTGTTTAGCGATGTCAGGGACAAACCAGCTGTGATTTCAATCCAGCCCAGACAAGAGAGATGAAAACATCTTTTAAAACTGCTTTAAAAAGGAGTCTGTTTGTCTAAAGGAGGAACAGCCACGAGGTGGAGGAAATAAATCAAGTCAGGCTGAAGCTTCAGAAACGAGAAGAGCAAAAGAGAAGAGCCCTCTTTCCTTTGCTGGTGCCCAGGACAGATTTTTTTTTAATCTGTGTTGCTTTAAAACTGGATTTAGATGCTTCTTCTGAGCAGAGAAAGGGCAAAATTTTATCTTATCTTGGGCCCCACATGACAAGAAGGACATGGAGGTGCTGGGACGTGTCCAGAGAAGAGAACAGAGCTGGGAAGGGGCTGGAGCCCCAGGAGCGGCTGAGGGAGCTGGGAAAGGGGCTCAGCCTGGAGAAAAGGAGGCTCAGGGGGATCTTGTGGCTCTGCACAACTCCCTGACAGGAGGGGGCAGCCGGGGGGGTCGGGCTCTGCTCGCAGGGAACAGGGACAGGAGGAGAGGGAAACCTCAAACTGCACCACATGAGGTTTAAATTGGATATTGGGAAAATTCCTTCCTGGAAAGGGCTGTCCAGCCCTGGCACAGCTGCCCGGGGCAGTGGTGAAGTTCCCATCCCTGGAAGGATTTCAAAGCCCTGTGGATGTGGCACTTGGGGACATGGGGCAGTGGTGGCCTGGGCAGTGCTGGGGGATGGTTGGACTCCATGATCTTCCAAGGCTTTTCCACCCTAAATAATTCCATGATTCCATGATTCTACCTCCTTAACTAGGGAGGGAAATCCCACCCTTCCCTTGCAAGAAGATGTAGGAAGGCTCTGAGGAGCTCTTTTGCTCCTGCTGCCCTTTATTCCAGGCAAAATCCAGCAAATCCTGTGGGATCAGAACAAATAATATTGGCCCATCAAAACCGCTGTGGCACAAACAGCTGATATTCCCAGGGGTTGGTCCCTGTGCCCTGCAGGACCTCTCAGGGCACATTTGTGCTCTCACAGTTGGGTCCTTCAAGGCTGGTGTTGGGCCTGGTCCTTCCCTGAGGTTCACCTGAGGACAGCCCGGGCATGGAGTTGAGCTGAAACCACAACTCAGCTTTAATTAGCTCAGCTCCAGACTTCATTATGGATCAGGAATGCGAGCCAAGCCCATCAAGAGCTGTTTGAGGGAACCCAGGTTGATGTATAGGGCAATAAAACGAGTAACACCTTCCAGATGCCGCAGCACACTGGGCTGGCATGAAGGACACAGAGGGATATTCCCACATGGAAATGGCTCCATCGTTTCACAGTCTGTCTGGGCACGGCGTGGATCTGGGCCAGAGGAAGGAGCTGATCCCACAGTCTGCTCTTGTGGAAGGCGTGTAGGAGCCCCGGAGCTCAGGGATGTGTGTCCTAAATACCCACAGCCGGATGGAGCCATCCAAGGATTGTTGGTAACAATCTGTGGGAAAGAACAGGAGAAAGGGGCCATGTGGAGGGAGGGCAGCACTTTTCTGGGAATGCCATCCATGGTCTGGCTCCTGGAGATCTGCGCAGTCCAGCACGGGGCAGGGATGAGGCCAAGAAGTGCCCATGGACTGCAGCGGGATCGGGACCATCCCAGACTCCAAAGCCTCCAACCTCTTACAGACCGGGAAGGTCTGAAAGAACAGACTGAGCACAAGAACTAAGTTTTCCTCCAGGATGGGGAAAACTCATCCCTAAAATGGTGCCCCCAAATCCCCGGAGGAGCCCCAGGACCCTGCACATCCCATCAGCCGGGTCAGCGCTGAAGCCAGCACTGGAGATCTCCTTTTCTCCCATTTTCTCTCTCTCTCTTCCCTTTCACCCCACCCTTTATCCAAATCCTACTTCCTGGGCTCATCCCAGGAGATCAGGGACCATCAACACCAATTTCCATCCCAAATGTATAATTTACTAATAAAACTTTAGAATCTTCTGTGGAATTTTGTCATCACTTTCAACTACAACCATCCACAAATCCTGGGTGCCTCCTTCCCTTTAAGGGTGAAAAGCCAAAGCTTTCCCTGCCCACGACAAGAGCTTGGAATGAGATGGGCTTTAAGGTCCCTTCCAACCCAAACATTCCATGATTCCATGGTAGATGGACACATAGAGTGGCTTTTGACACTTAATTTCAAGGAAAGAGGGGTTTTTCAACGATTATTTTTCCCCTTTTTGTCTCCTTTGGGGAGGCTGCATTGGTGGAGCCCCATAGCCGTGTGAGGGCCATTCCAAAGAAAACCTCTCCAAAAGAGACTTTTTTGTCCTAGGAGAAGGCAAAAAGCTGTAATAAAACTCATGGAATATCATTAACAGGATAGGTTGAACCACAGGGAACACATCCAGAAAACAAAGGAACAGACAACCCCTGGTAGAGCTAAATGAGGCAAGAAACAGGGGCACTTAATGTTCTCCACTTCCAATTAAAATCCCCAGGAAGAACCATGCGAATTCCTTAATTCATCATTAAACTCTCCTAAATACTCCCGCTCCTTCTATTTTGTTCTTTATCTGGCAGATTCCTTGTCATATTAGCAGTCGTGTGAATTATATTATTTGGAAGCTTTGATTTAACAATTTCTCCGTAATTAGTCCCTGAAAATTTGGGGTTTTTTACCATTATTTGTAAGGTTGGATTAAATGACTCATCTTGGATCTTTCTGTAAAAATATTCCTTGGAGATTTTTCCTCCAAAATCTGGAGCCGCAGCCGTACAAAGGCAGTAAAAGCTGAGAGGAGCAGGGAAAATATTTCAAATATAAATATTTCAAAGTAAAACTCACTTTGAGAAAAACCAGTTTCCCAGAGGGTTTACCTCAATTTGGGTCTTTTGGATTGATTAAGACACAGATAAATTAATTGGAATTGTCAAGCTCCTGTGTAAATCTCCCAGATTTATGTCAAAAAAGAGATTTTCCCATTTTTCCTATTAGGGAAAAAGCTTATCCTAATGAAATAGCCCACCTGCTGCTCCAGGCTAATCCTCTCCATGGATTTTGACCTGTAAACACACGGAAATTCCATCAAAACCTGGAGTGGAAAACGGTCTTTGTGCCTTTTCCTGCTCATGTTTCCCTTGCCTGGGAATGATGAAGTTGTGGATGAAACAAACCCAAGGAAAAAACTCTTTCAGTCCTATCGAAATAAAAGATCCTGATGTCCCCACTCCCAGGTGGTGGGAGCAGAGGAGGAGAATCATGGAATCATGGAATATCCTGAGTGGGAAGGGATCATCGAGTCCAACTCCTGGCCCTGCCCAGACACCCCAACAATCCCACCCTGTGCATCCCTGGAGGCGTTGTCCAAACGCTTCTGGAGCTCTGGAATAAGGAGAAGGTCCAAGTCCTTCTACTGACCCTGCACTTGGACAATTAAAGAAGAGCCCAAAAATGCAACATGTGACATCCTTGGGAAGAGCTTCCTCTCCATCCAGGACATGGGACACCAATTCCTCTCCAATCCAAGGTGTCCGTGGTAGGAGGGGACTTCCAGGGTGGAATTGGGAGGGCCCAACCAAGGCACCCCTGGGGTCTTGCTCATTTTACTCTTTTAGGGCTGGTAGAGATTCAATGCACCCCCAGAGCCCCAAATCTCTCAGGATTGTGGATGAACCTTTTGGTCTGGAGAAAAGGAGGCTCAGAGGGGACCCTGTGGCTCTGCACAACTCCTTGACAGGAGGGGACATCCAAGCGGGGACGGACTCTGCTCTCAGGGAACAGGGACAGGAGGAGAGGGAACGGCCTCAGGCTGGGCCAGGAGAGGTTTAAATTGGATATTGAGAAAATTCCTTTATGAAAGGCCGCCCAGAGCAGTGGTGGAGTTGCCATCCCTGGAGGGATTTCAAAGCCCCGCGGATGTGGCACTTGGGGACATGGTCAGTGTGACCTTGGCTGGGGAATGGTTGGACTCTGTGATCTCAGAGGGCTTTTCCAACCTCAATGATTCTCTGATTCTATGAGCAAACTCCGTCCATTCTGTGTGAAAATTCCTATGAAGGAGACAAATATGAAAAAAGTCCGGAATTTTCCAAACCTCTGGAAATTGCCAACTCTGACCAACAGCCAGAAACAGCCAGAAAGAAACACGCAAAGGGATTGGAACATCTCTTTGTTCCAATTCCACCTCCCAGAGCTGGAAAACAGATCCCACTTCTCATATCCCACCCTCTCCCTGTTCCAGTGGGAAAGCAGGGAGCAGCTTCCCTGTTGTTCTTGGCACATCCCATTATGGGAATGAAAACAAATCATCAAATTATACCTCGCTTGATCACCCTAAATAATGCTCCACACCACAAGTTCCCCCATTAAAACCTACAGCCTGTTTGCCGAGCCGAGAGCTCCGCGTGAGGAACGACATTAAAATCCCTCCCCGGCTGGGAAGAAAATTTAAAACTCCCCTGGTGTCTCCCAATCTACCAAACAAACAACAGGGGGAAAGGACTGACTGGTAATGGGTCCACGTGGATGGTGGAGGTGGAGTTGGGACTTGAATCCAGTGGATCAGGAGGGTTTAACAAGGAGGGACGCTCGT
The DNA here is from genome assembly GCA_013397725.1 of Rhagologus leucostigma. NCBI lineage: Eukaryota > Metazoa > Chordata > Aves > Passeriformes > Rhagologus > Rhagologus leucostigma. The sequence goes on along the minus strand of VZTD01003898.1, from coordinate 484,840 downwards.
CTCTGTCACCATTTATTGACTGGGGACACAGCTATGTCACCTGCTGAAAAAGGAAATTATTTCCTTGGCTACGGCAGCGAGAGGAAAGATCCGGCAGGTGGCTGGATTTCAGTTGGGTTTTAACTTGCTGTGGGGGAGGAGGAAAGGGAATTCTGTTGGGAAGTTTCAGGGAGAAGGGAACAGAGCATGGCACGTACCAGTGATGAGGAAATTCCTAGAAAAAAATGAGATAACGGGGAGCTCAGGCGGTGGCACTGGGCTTGTGCCAGCCATGGTGTGGCCATCAACCCCAGGGCAGTGACAACCCCTGAACCAGGGCACCTCAAATCCAGGGATCAGTTCTGGGCCCCTCCCAACAAAACATGGAGGGACTGGAGCGTGTCCAGGGAAGGGAACAGAGCTGGGAAGGGGCTGGAGCCCCAGGAGCGGCTGAGGGAGCTGGGAAAGGGGCTCAGCCTGGAGAAAAGGAGGCTCAGGGGGGACCTTGTGGCTCTGCACAACTCCCTGACAGGAGGGGGCAGCCGGCGGGGTCGGGCTCTGCTCTCAGGGAACAGGGACAGGAGGAGAGGGAACGGCCTCAGGCTGGGCCAGGGAAGTCTTAACTTGGATATTGGGAAAATTTCTTCATGGCAAAGGTGGTCAGGCATTGGAACTGCCCAGAGCAGGGGTGGAGTCCCCATACCTGGAGGGATTTAAAGCCCTGTGGATGTGGCACTTGGGGACATGGGGCAGTGGTGGCCTGGGCAGTGCTGGGGAATGGTTGGACTCCATAATCTCAGAGGGACTTTAAATAATTCCGTGATTTTCTCACATTCACACACTTCTTTTCTCTCTCTCCTTAAGCAAAAGAGACACAGAGGAGCAAAAAACTCTGAATTCCAAATCCAACAGAAGAGCAGAGAATCTGTTTGTTTTGATTTTGCGTTCTTTTTATATTGACTATAAATGCAACCCACAAAGGGTCACAAAACTCAAGGAAATCCCCTCTGGAAGTGCCTGATGGTTGTGGAAAGAATTCCCTCTTCGTCCTTGCAAGCAGCACCTTCTACTGTGCAGAGTCCCTGGATTTTCAGCATTGTGGGAGATGCTCAGCAGCATCACAAGGCTGGGGGGGCTTCAAGGTGGTGAGAAAGGAACAGTGCCAGATGACAGCAATGCCTTTTCATTATCCTAAAAGCTTAGGAAAGTAATTCCAAACCCAAAGAGGGTAAAACGGGATTAGAGGCGTTCTTCTCTCCGGAACGCAGCGAGGAATAATCAAATTGTTATTCAAAAGAGGGAGTGGATGGTGTTTAATACATCAGACATGGGGTTTGCCCTCTTAATCCCTCTCGGGTTCGCTGCCATTTCTATGGGAAAGTGTCCGAGTGGGATTTGGGACATCTCAGTCCTGGGGGAGGGGATGGCAAAGATGGAGAGGCAAAAGGGAAGGAATGCGTGACTCCAGAGTGATTGGAGCAGGAATAAATTTGCTCCGGTGTGCGAAAAATTAGGATGTTCTGTGTGTTCCTGATGTCTGGAGTTTAAGGAGTTTTTTTGTCTGTTTTGCACCTCAGTCCCATCTGCTCTGTCCCACTTCGGGGAGGATTCATGGAGAGGGAATAACCATTCCCAGCCTTCTCTCCCGTTCCCAGTCAGCTCCCAAATCACCCATAAACCAAGTGACAAATCCGATTCTCATCTTCCAAGCTCGGGATGTCTCATCCCTTGGTTTTATTCATATTTTTGGAAAATATAATAAAATATGGAAAGCAGGTGTCTTTGTGTGGCATCAGGGCCTCACAGGAACTGGATAAAATTCCATCTGCACCACAAATTCATGGTCTTTCTTCTTTTTCCTGTCTGCATTTTACACTAAAGGACTCCTGTTGTGGCCTGAAGCATCTACGAGGTGTTTGGATAAATAAACCTTGGAGAACAGGTGGCAAGGTGTGGATTTTCATGGAGAAAACAAGTGGAAGGTGATTGTTGGAATTTTTGGACTCTTTTTTTCCATATTAGAGTGAGTTTGGCCAGTATTGAATTCTTTCCTATGGAAGCACAATCCCAGCATGTCTTGTCACAGCCCTGCAGAAATAAATAAACACAGAAAACTTTGGAATTCTGAACGTTTTTCCTTGATAAATTCCTTACACCTCCCCATAAAACTGAGCTCTGCCGGGCGTTGTTTTGGGGGAAAAAAGGAATCAACACAACCACGGGATACCAGGCAGATTCTGACTGGGAATGTCTGGTTAATTTGAAGTCACTGGGAAAAAAATCCATAAAAATTCTTGGCATTTCGGTATAAATGATGATCCTTGTTAAAAATTTATGGTCAAAAGATTATTGGCTTTGAGTTTGGTTGTTCACAGTTGGAGCCTCTGAGTCCTGAAATCTCAAACCCTTCAGCAGAGTCAACTCCTCGCTCTTAACCTCAATTTATTGGTGAAATAATGAGCTCAGATTAAGATATTCCAAACTGAAGGATATGTGGAGTTATCCTCTCCCTTTTCCAGCTCCACCATGCTCATCCCTCTCTCCAAAGGATCATTTTGGGTGGATAAGGACAGTTTCCATCAGTCAATCCCATATTTTGCGGCTTGAATTTCTTGGCCAAGGCAGGCTCTTGGCTCTGGGTCTTCCCAGGTTCTGTACGTTGGGTTTCCAAAGCTGACAGGTTTTCCTGGCACAATTCCCATCTCCTGGAATGCTGAGAGCAAACTGATTCTGCAACAGCCTTTTGGCACATCCTGGTGCTTTTTGTGGAAAACGAGAGGTGAGGAGACAGATTTTAATCACTGGACAAGCACTGATTGACATCAGTTGTGTCCTAACTGGTAGAACGGAAGGATCTGGTTATGGACATTCAAGTAAGAAAAAAGCCTGGATTTTTCTAGCCTTTTGGAAATTACAAAGCTCCTTTTCCACCTTGAACCTGACAAAAAATGGAACCGGGGGAGAAGAACTTTGTGAGGTATCAAATGATGACAACTCTAAATGCTCCTCTTGGAATTCCTTGGAATCCCTGCGTTATCCATGGAGCCCAAGAGCAGGTTTGGGATGTAAATAGGGCTCAGTGGGAGCTTTCAAAAGTAGCTTGTTCAGTGGAGAGAAGCTGCCGAAACCAGAGGCTTTTCCAGGGATTTATGGGGCTTGACAAGTTCCAGGTGGGATGTGAGGGCAGGAGGTCACCCAGCAGCCCACAGAGTCACCGGAAAATGAGGAATCTGTTTCCAAATGTCTGCTTGACCTAATTCCCGCTGAAAACATGGATTTGACTTGTTCTTGTCACAGGAAAGCCAAGCTGCTCCTGCTCTGGTGTGTTCTGCATGCTTGAGAAGGTTTAACAAGGAATCATGGAATGGTTTGGGGTGGAAGGACCTTAAATCCCATCCAGTCCCATCCCTGCCATGGGCAGGGACACCTTCCACAATTCCAGGGTGCTCCAAGCTCCATCCAGCCTGGCCTTGGACACTTCCAAGGATCCAGGGGCAACCACAGCTTCTCTGGGCACCCTGTGCGAGGGCCTCCCAAACCTCCCAGCCAGAAATTCCTTACCAATATCCCACCTATCCCTGTCCTCTGGCAGTGGGAAGCCATTCCCCCCAGTTCTGTCATTCCATGCTCTTGTCCAGAGTCCCTCTCCATATTTTGCTGCCTAATAATAAAAATGGCTTTAAAAATGAAAATTGGCTTTGCCTGTGAAGGATGTGGTGTTGTCACTGGGATAATTTCCCTCACAAGATTCCCACTTTTCTGCTGAAGGTGAAATCTCAGATTAGAGGGAAACTTTGAAGAGATCTTGTCGTCCTTGTCAGGAGCAGAGGGTTCAACTCTGGGCTTTCAGAGCTCCAGGGGGATGTGAAATAAGAGGAAATGACCTTAAGTTGTGCCACAGGAGGCTCAGGCTGGACACCAGCAGGAATTTCCCCATGGAAAGGGTGCGCAGGCCTTGGCACGGGCTGCCCAGAGAGGTTTGGAGTGCCCATCCCTGGAGGTGTCCAAGGAATTCCTGGAGGTGGCACTCAGAGCTCTGGGCTGGGGACAAGGTGGGCATCGGGCACAACTTGGACTCGATCTGGGAGTTCTTTTCCAACCTCAGAGATCCTGGGATTCAGTGGAATGTGCACTTGCTTTTCTTCCCCAAGTCCTTCAGTATTCGAAAAGAAGTTCGACAAAAACGTGCCGAGAAATATTCTGTGGAGGTGCTTCCAAGGGGAAAAAAAAAATCCACATTGCAAAAGAACTGCTTACAGAATATAAAATACGGGATCATTAAGGGAAGAGCACATGGATCTCTCCTGTTTTCCTGGAGGTCCCAATCCATCAGGCAATTCCTCGGGAGGGAAGCACATTCCAAACTTTCTGCATGTGCTTGTGTCTGGCTGAATACAGATGGACTTGTCCATGTGCTTGGACGCTTTGCTCAGCAGGTTTCTTAATTAGAGGAGTTGTTTAAAAAAAGGTCCTATGGTGATTGATTTGCCATCCTTTCTCTTGGAACCAGTGGATTTTAAACTGGTGAGAGGCAACTGCAGCTCAGCAGGTTGCAAAACATTAATTAAAGCCACACTCATGCAAAATGTTCCCTAAAGGGAAAGAAATCCTGGCGGGAGGAGCCACTTGTTGGTCTGAGCACGAATTCTTGTATAAAACAGCTAAAAACCACTGGGGTGATCGGAAATAAATTCCAGGATAAATTAACTGATCTCTTGGCTTTTTCCAGTGGAAGTTATCAATGTTAGTTCCTGAATTGTGCCTGGATTTCCTACCTGAAACAGCAGGGAATGAATGCTGGAAGTGCCTAATCTCCCACCGAGGGAAAACCAGTGATGAAATGTCACCCTGCATCCGTGGAGGCTCAGTCATGGAATCGTGGAGTCATGAAATCACGGAATGGGCTGGGTTGGAAGGGACCTTAAATTCCACCTCATTCCACCCCTGCCATGGTCTGGGAACGTTCCACTGGAGATGATGGCCATGAAGGCCATGGACGCCCGTCACACCCTGCAGAAAATCTCCCACGACCACGCTGATCCTGCCGGCACCAAAACCTCCCTCCCACCCCTGGCCATTTGCATATTCCTGATTTCCTATTGGACAACCCGATTTCCATAAGCTTGAGTTATTATTTTGCTTCTGAGAAATTAAACCATCGCCTTCCCAATTTTCATTCCTGTAATTTATTTTTATGAGGCGATGCTGGAAAGGGCAAAAATAATGAATATTTTGAAGTATGTGGAAGGCAGAGCTGCGTGTTCCCGGAGAGCTGTGCAGGAGAGGCAGGAATAATCCTTTTTTTGGGGAAGAAATATGAACATTCAAATATGTTTCTAGTAACTCTACAATGGAAATTAAATTCCAGGAGGTTTAGGTTGGCTATCAGGGAGAGGTTCTTCCCCCAGAGGGTGCTGGGCACTGGAACAACTTCCCAGGGAATGGGCACATTCCCAAGGCTGCCAGAGCTCCAGGAGTGTTTGGACAATGCTCTCAGGGATGCACAGGGTGGGGTTGTTGGGGTGCCTGTACAGGGCAGGGGTTGGACTGAGTGATCCCTGTGTGTCTTTCCCACTCAGGATATTCCACAATTCCGTGATACAAATCCTAATGCCCATATTCCACCCTTAAATCTTGGTGTGGGATTTTTTAATGCTTTTTTTTTTGCTCTTGCTATCCAACACCAGCCAGATAAAACAAAGAATTTTTTTACTGTGGGGGTGGGGAGGGTGGGGATGGAATTCCCAGAGAAGCTGTGGCTGCCTCTGGATCCCTGGAAGTGTCCAAGGCCAGGTTGGATGGGTTTGGAGCAGCCTGGGACAGTGGAAGGTGTTCCTGCCCATGGCAGGGGCTGGCACTGGATGATCTTTAAAATCTCTTCCAACCCGAACCATTCCATGATTCTATTTTAGGATTAAAGCTCATAGATAAATACAGAGCCTTTTCCCCTTCCTGTCAGGAAGATCTGGTTGGATAAAGGAAACCATCCCATTTTCGGAACTACATGAGACAGTGGGAAGAGCCCACTAGAAAGAAGAGATCTGGATTCCCTAGGAAAGCTATCCCTTAATTAACAACATTTTAATACAGTGGAATGCAGAGACCAGGAAGGTAAAGGTGAAATTTTTATATGGAAGTGACATTTTTCCGTATTTTCCTTCAGTGGCCGTAGGAATCCGAGTAACGCTGTGCAAGGAGGGGAGGAAGAAGAGGGGCACAACATGGTGTTCGTGGGGGAACGGGAATGCAGGGAACAATATTCCCTCTGTCTGGAGCACCACTGTAAGAGCGGGTCCAGTTTTGGCATCTGCGCCCTGAAAGGAGGTGGATAAATGGGAATGCCTGCACAGAGCTGCTGTCAGGGGGTTTTTACAGACACTGAAGGCATTCAGGGCCTGAAAAAAAAGCAAATTCCTCGTTAGCTTGAGCACAATGTCCGAAGGATCCAGGAAAGGGCAAAACCATTCCTCTTCCTGAACTGCTCTTTAATTCAGGAATCCAATGGCTATAAATAAACACCAGCAGAGCTGCACTGGGAGAAAAAAAATGGAATGTTATTCTTTTCATTTGGTTTTTTTATTATTCTTTTTTCTTTTTCAAAGAGGATTTTAGAATAGCTCAGGAGGGGGTGTAACCAAACCCTCCCAGCACCCAAACCTATCCCAGACATCTCTCCAGAGGCGTGTTTGGCTTTGGATGCAGAGCAGAACAGTACATAGCAGCCACTGGGGCAATTTCTCCCCCAAGGTGGTGATCAGAGCCATCATCCCAAAAATTTCCACATGGAAAAGGTTGTCCAGCATTGGAAGTGATGCCCAGGGAAGTGGGGAAGTCCTCATTCCTGGAAGTGTTCAAAAAACCATGTGGATGAGGCACTTGAGGACATGGTTTAGTGGTGACTGTGGTGGCGGTGGTGGTTGATGACTGGACTTGATCTTGGAGGTGTTTTCCAACCTCAACAACTCCATGATTGTATCAGTGTGATCCTGGTGGTTGTTCCCGGATCCAACACCTCAGAATCCAAGAATCCCCCTGGCACTGGTGGGTTGGGACGTGAAGCCACCAACGTGAGCTGATTTTCTGCCTCTTCATTTGTTCTATGAATATTTTATAGAGCAGCCTTTTGGTTGGGATATGAGAGGTGGAACTTCATTCCCAACAAATTTCTCTGGACAAACAGAGCAATTCCAGAGCCTCAACACCAACCACAAAGGAAAGCACTTCCGAAAGATCCTTTTCAAACCCCCAGATTGGACATTCTCCACTTCCCTCATGCTGTTCCCTGCAGAGGCACCTCCCAGCAGTGCCATCCTGCTGGGATCATCCTAATGGAGATTGAGGGATTGCTTTTGTCCCCAGAAGTGGCAGCCGTGACCTGCAGGGAGCAGTGACACGATTAGCAGGTGAATTCCCAAAGACCTTCGGTTTCCAATCGTTCCTGTGTCTGCCCATGCTATTGGATTGAGGAGCTAAAAGCAGTTCCCAAAGGTTTTTAATTCTATTTCATGAAGAAAAGAGCTGATTTCATCGTGAATGAGGCTTTTCATAGCGACCAGATTAAAATCAAAGATAATATGATTTAAAGAAACTTTCACTTCCATTCCCACCAGCATTTCCCAGCAGGAGCTCTGCTTTTCCTGCTCCTTCCTGGAGATTATAAATAAAAGCTGAGGAGCTGTCGGGAAAGACAATGGGAGTTTGCAACAACAGAGAATTTTTGGCTCGTCTTGCATCACATTTGTGGCTCACAAATTAATTTGATTTGATTCTTGATAAAGTTCCAGGAGCTGCAACTCTCCTGTGCAGGGTTCCAGAGTATTCCATAAAAGCAATGCCTCCGCCCCTGGAATAATGCACCTGTATCCCAGCGGGAACAAAAGTCCTCCCAGGTACACAGATCCAAGCTAAAAAGACATTCCAATTTTTTACCACAGCAGGAATTAGATGACAAATCTGTTAATTCTTGTTTTACACGGATTTTTCTGTTCAGGATTTTATTAGATTCTGGTTTTATTTAATCTCATTGGGGTGAGAAGCTGTGGCTGCCCCATCCCCGGGAGTGTCCAAGGCCAGGTTGGGTGGGACCTGGAGCAACCTGGGATAGTGGAAGGTGTCCCTGATGGGATGAGATGGGCTTTAAAGTCCTTCCAACCCAAGCCATTCTATGATTCTGCAATCCCATGTTTCAGAATATTAATTTAGCCCAGAGCCTCATGGGTGTCTTTCTTCTTTAATGTCCAGGGATTTTTCCAAAGAGAAGGAATGTGGGTGCAATTTTGCTTTTTCCCAAACAGGGAACATTTCAGCTGGGCAGGATCTTCCGGAGATCCCTGGTGTGATGCCACAGCACCACAGGGTGCAAATTCTTTGGAAATAAGGAACCCCTCAGCGTGTTCTGAAGTCTCAGCTTTTGTAAAACCAGGTTTGAGCCCAACTTTGACACAGGACTAAAATTATTTTCCCTGGGGATGGAATATTTTCAATGCTGCCGAGTCCACTTCTCATTTTCCTGCATAATAAACTTCAAAAAACACCGGAAACAAATTTAAAATTCCCTGTGAGTTCCTTAAGTTCTTATCCCACTTCATAAATCTGATCCTGGTGCCTTTGGAGCGATATTGGAGTGTGTGAGCTGCAGAAGCGATTTCCCATTTATATCCATCCATCCATCCATCCATCCATCCATCCATCCATCCATCCATCCATCCATCCATCCACCCATCCACCCACTTCCATTTCCTGGGCATCTCCCCACATTCCATGTGGTTTTTTTTTCCTGTCAGATTGATCCATGCAATAACTCAGGAGACACAGAAGGGCAGATTCCTTCCTAAACAGCTCACAAATGATGAGTGAATCCTTTGGGAAAATTAATTGAGATGACATGAAACAAAGATAATTTATTAATTCATTTGAGGAAAAAAAATGAGTGGGTTTAATTTTGGGATGGTGTAAGTAGTTACAACCTTCTTGGTGTAAAGAGTTACGCATGGAGTGGGTGTCCCAAAATAGGGAATTTGGTGGAGATGGGCACAGATTCCGTTGTTCCCAGTGTGATATCCTTTGGATCTTTCCCTGGAAATGGCACAGGAAAGAATTTCAGGCCCTTTTCCCCACAAAGAATTCCCAGCACAGCCCTGCTCTGCAGCATGAAGATGTTCAAGGACCAAAGAGACACAAAAAATCCCCGAAACCAAAAACCAGCATTAAAAAAAAATTATGAACTCCTACAATGGGTCCATCTGCTGGCTCCTAAAAGGAAATTTATATCCTTAGGAAAAGCCACTCAGGTTTCAAAGGACACGGAGATCATTTATTACTTCTTGCCTTTGAGTAAAAAGTGGTTTATGGTGTCTTCCTCTTCCCACCTTTACTTCATTGTGGGAACGGGCTGACAGCTGATATTTACAGGCATTAACGGGATCAGGAAAGGAATTGTTCTTGATCCCTCCCTTGGAAATTTGATGGGATTCACAGTAACTTAATTGGAAAAGAGAGAAATCAGATCAGAAGAGGCAGTTGACCTCTAAAACCATGGCGATAAAAGAACCTCTTTTATCAGATGTCATAAAAGAGATGTTCTGAGAAGGAACAACGCTGAGATTTAGGGGATGTTTTATGTTCCTGCCTCTGCCAGAGCTCCCGGGGACCCGGGTAAAGACATAAAGTTTGTGTTGCTCAGGTGATGATCCCCTCACTCCTCCACAATTCCCTCCTTTCTCTCCTCACAGGATTCACTCAGCTCCCTCAGGGAGTTCAGGATGTCCCTGACATCGGATGTTTTCCACGGGGCCATCAACACTCATCTTATGGAGTTGATATCCAGGAGATTTTGGGAGCTGAAGGATGTGGAGGAGGAAAAGCAGGAATGCAGGGTCCTGGGGCATATCCTGGGATTTGGGGACACCATGTTAGGGATGAGTTTCCCACCCTGGAGAGTTTCTCCTTTTCTATGGAAATCAGTTCTCTGCACAGTCCCTTCTTCCAGACCTTGCTGGAGATGGGTTGGAGGCTCCAGGGGTCTGGGGTGGTTTTGATCCCCCTCCAGTCCATGGCCACTTCCCGGCCTCATTCCTGCCCCGTGCTGGGCTGTGCAGATCTCCAGAAGCCAGAAGAGGGATGGCATTCCCAGAAAAGTGCTGCCCTGCCTTTTCCAGCCAGATCCTCTTCTTTCCAAAAGAGTGTTACCAGCAATCTTAGGATGGCTCCATCCGGCTGTGGGTGTTTGGCCTCCTGCAAATGTGCCTCATCCTCTAATTTATGAGAAGGAAAGTGTATTATCCCCTCATCTTGGAGCAGGGGTTTGCATGGAATACTCGGAATAATATACGGAATAGTAGGACATCACTGGGAGAAGTTCTACAAAAGCATCAAAAATAAATCTGTGAAGTTAAACAAGTTTGGGAAGCAGGCCAGAGGTGTCTTAAGGTGCACTATGGCAACTCCAGGACATGGAATCATGGAATTACACGGTCCCGGAGCTTGGAAAACCCTCTAAGACCGTCAAGGCCAACCCATAGGCCAGCACTGCCAAGGCCACCACTATCCCATGCCCCCAAGGGCCGCATCTTAAGCACTCCAGCACTGAATGCTGAGAGGGACCAGAGGGAAAACAACCGGGAACAATGGAAGAGATGAATCAGGACTGTTCTTCCACCCCAATTATGGCATTTCCTGGTATTTGCTGGGCAGGATTCCAATGTTTTCTTGTGGGTCTCTTTCCGTGCCGGTGGAGCTGTGCTGAGTCAGCCCCCACCCCTGGGAGAGGGAGAGACTCTCCCTGTGCGCATTTATTCCATACCCAACCACATCCCATTAATCAGCTGCCATTTAATTAATCGGAAAAGTCCCTTGGATTAAATTCCCATTAGTGCCTTGTTGGAAGCAGTGACATTTCCAACGCTGCTGGACAACCTTGCTGCCTTCACAGATGGCAGCGCTGCGAAATTGGCCAAATATTTTGCCCACGACTGGTTGAACAAACCAAAATCCGTCCATTCTAATGAGCTGTGGTACAGCAGGAATGAAATTCCTGCCGGAACAGATTGTTCCTCACTCCGACATATGCTGACTCTCCAACTTATTCCCTCTTTCTGTGCACAAACATGGAAATACAGCTGAATTCTGTCCTTTGATCTGGGCCATGAATCCACAGGTTCCCAAAGAAATCCACTGGTTATTATGTTATTCAAATAAGTGGAATTTATTTTTTTCCATTTCTGGGTTTTTTTAAAACACCTTTGCAGAGGGAAGTTATTAAGGAGCTTTTTTGGGTCATTCATCAATAAAAAACAGCAACCAAAAATTTTAAAAAAGCCACCCTGGGTACTCCAGCACACAGAAATTCCTTGCAGTGACAAAGCTGGAGCATAATTACTTCTCCATGTGCTGGGATGACTTTATTATGGGAATCTGCACTCATCTGACTTGGAAATGACAAATTTCACGGTGCTTTATTAGGATGTGACTGCTCAGTGACTGATGTGACAGGGACACGTGGAGCAATCCCAACCTCCTAAGGCAGCGTGCTTTGTGATCTCCCAAATGGAGCTGCTTCCCCTGCTTCCAGGGATCTAAAGGAACTTCAGGGTGTTGGGGTGGTTATAAAATTCCTAAAACCTTGGGTACTGACATTCAAAGTGTTGACATGAGCATTTATAACACAATTAATTAAAAATATTAATGGGATAAGACCCCATAACAGTAGCGGCTTTTCGTGCTGGAAAAGCCATTTATTTCTGGAATGAGCTGGAGTTAATGCTGAAGGGTGGTGGCTGAGAGACCTCAGAAATCCTGGGATGTCCCAGTTGCTGTCTTCAAACTCTCTGTGTGCTGAAGGAATGTTGTAAAACTGGAGGAATGCCCAAAAATGGGTTGGGATCAGTGGCAATCCCAGAGTTCAGCCCAAAGATGGGATGGGAGCAGTGGGAATCTCAGAGCTCAGCCCAAAGGTGGGATGGGAGCAGCAGGAATTCCAGAGCTCAGCCCAAGGGTGGGATGGGAGAAGTGGGATGGGAGCAGTGACAATCCCAGTGTTCATCCCTTTGGATGGCTCCGAGCTGTCACTTCCTAGTTCCTCTTGTTCCTCTTCCTTCGAAGGGCCACAGTTGAGGAAATGACTTCGAGTTGCAGCAGGGAAGGTTCAGATCAGATTTTAGGGAAAATTTCTTCATGGGAAGGGTTTTTCAGCCCTGGCATAGGCTGCCAGGGGAGTGGTGGGCTTACCATCCCTGGAAGTGTTCCCAAAATGTGTGGATGTGGCACTTAGGGACACCGTTTAGTGGTGACTATGGGACTGGTGCTGGTTGATGGTTGGACTTGGTGACCTCTAAGGTCTTCTCCAGCCTTAACAATTCCATGATTCTGTGATTCAATTCAAAGGTGAGTTTAGCTGGAATGCCCCTTCAGACATCACTGGGTGGTGGCTTCAGTGGTGGTGCTTCCTGAGAACAAGGAATTCTTGGCCCTACCCTGGCCTGTCCCCTGTTCCTTTCACTGGGGATGGGGCAGAAGGAAGAATTAGGGCAGCACAGGGGTGAAAATATGTAGGTTAAACCACCAGGAAAAGTCAGATTTCCCAAAAAATTTGTGAGCTCCCCATCCCTGGAAGTGTCCAAGGCCAGGCTGAGACAGGGCTTGGAGCAACCTGGGATAGTGGAAGGTGTCCCTGCCCACGGCAGAGGGTGGAACAGGAGCTCCCTTCCCACGTGAACCATTCCATGATTCCCCGTTTCTATTTCATTCTCCAGCCCCACATGGAGCAGGACATCCACCGGAACAGCCCCCAGGGTTTTGCAATTAAAGCAGAACAAAGATTCTGCACGGAGCCAACACAAACCCTTTTATTATCCCAACTCTGCTCCAGGGGAATCCATCCCTTACTCAATTGAAATTTCCGTTTCAGCTCCACCTGTAAAAGAGCTTTGGAATCCTCATTATTCAATTAGACAGAGACAGCAGCAATAAAATATTTCTCTTTTTGCAGCAGAAGCTGAATGATATTTCCTTGAATACCTGCAGCCATATTCCCTAATTGCTTCCTCATATATCCTAACTGTACTATTCCTGATTTCCGAGTGTAAATAAATGTACTGCTTGGGATGATCATATTTCACACCAATTTATTTGAATGACATTAATGAGTTCTCTCCACCACTGAGACCTTGCTTGGAGAGCCGAGCTCTGTTTTCCTGCCCATAATTTAATACAAAAAGGGTTTCTCCCCATCATGAATTACATTTAAATAAATAAATAAGCACCAGCTCTGGGGATGCCTGAAAGGATTTAATTTTCAGTTATTCGCATTCCTATTAGGAGCCTGCAACAACATTCAAAAAAAATAACAATTTTATTTAAAAAAATGAGGACTTGGAAGTGATCTTGATACATCTGAAGGTTAAAATCAATAACAAGACCCACTTTGCTGGGTCTTGTTAACAACAACTTTGGTGTTGGAATTCTCCAGTTCAATGTTGTAATCTTGGAAGGCACAAAAGCGGCGTTGGAAGGGTTTTAAAAAGGACATAAAATCAAAGGAGGAAGAGATGGATGCATGTTCTACCTGATATTTCTAAAATATGGCACAAGTGGGGCCGGAATTCCAAAGTCGCATTCACTGGATCTGATTAACAGAAATTCCCATTCCATTCGCCCCCCAATTTACACCATTCCCTTGGAAATCTCCACTTTTGAAGCCCCTCCACAGTAATTTATAAATTCCTCATTCCATGAAAAAATATCTCCAGGGCTACATGAACCAACAGATCTTTCTCGTCTTCTTCTCAGATATTTCGGTGTCACCTCGATGGTGGAGCAAGGTCACGATGCCAAATGAACCAAAAGTTGCGCAAATAAAGGCACCAAATTTAGAAGTTGTGCAGAAACTGGAGAGCCCGACTCAGGAAAAGGTTACTCTGGATATAGGAAAGGACTTCTCTGGATTTAGGAAGGGGTTTCTCTGTGATGTGATCCAGGAGCTGGTTGGGACACGAATGGGAGATGCAGGGTTTGGGGTTCATTTCTTGTGCCGATTCTAGTGGAGCTTTGTGCCTTTGTCTCAGTCATTTTTAGGTGCATAAATAGAGGTTTTTAGGTGCACAAATTGGTTTTTAGGTGCAAAAATGGGTTTTTAGGTACATAAAGGGAAATCCTTGAGGGCCAGGGCCTTGAAGACCTCAATGGAAGTGAGTCTAGGACAGGAAGGGTGAATTTCCCTCTAAAACAGCCTTTTTCTGCACTTTGTCTACAGCTGAAACACTGGTTGGTCCTTAGCCTAAATCCTTGGCTGCCAAATTCTTGGATGCTAGGGTGACTCAGGATCACTCCTTTTTTTCCCTGTCTCCAAGGGGTGTGATGATAAATGATTAAATTGGAAATAATTAAACTGTTAAATTGGGAAGTACCCATATTTCATAGTAATCAGTATCCGTATTTTATACTCATCAGTGCCTGTAATTCACATCGAGACACAGATTGGCCCTGAGGGGTGGCATTTCAAATCCAGCGTTTTTCCCCATTCATATTCCCTCTGGAAAACCCTCTGTGGGGAAGCTGCTCCTTTTGGAAGCATCCTTGTGACCACATGCTGGTGGCAGCAATGGCTCGGTGACCTCCACCCTGTGCTCGGCTTCCTCCAACCTGGTTTGGACACTTCCATGGATGAGGCAGCCGCAGCTTCTCTGGGAATTCCATCCCAGCCCCTCACGAGGAAGAATTCCTTCCCAATATCCAATTTAAACCTTCCCTCCGTCAGCTTAGTCCATTCCCCCTTTTCCTATCAAACCTTTGCACCCAAACCCAACAGATCCCGCCTGGATGTCGCTGCCCAGCCTCTGGATATCCACCAAAATTTATCAGGATACATAAAAAATCATCTCCCGAGACCAGTCCTTCCTTCATGGAATTAAGATCCTTTATCGAATTGAGATTCTTCATGGAATTAAGATCCTTCAAGGACTTAAGATCCTTCATGGATCCGCAGGGCTGCTCCTCTACCGTCGTTTCTCCCGACATTTCCGCAGGGCGTCCACATCAAAATTCCAGTGCCGCCACCCGCCCACCGAAGCAGAGTTCATCCTCCACTTGATATTCCAGGAGTGCTTCTCCTTCCTTTGAGTGGCACAGTGCTACCCATCCGTTCAGGACCAAGCAGAACTCCGAGGAATCATCGGAGCCAACCATCCATTCCGTGCGCAATGGGCTCCCCAGCTGTCACTTCCCACATTGTTATGGTTCCATAAACTACCCTGACACTGTCGTTATGCTCCCAGATTGGATCCCACTCCACTGTTCTCTGGAAATGGATGGTTCCGGAGGTTGTTGCATTAACAATGAGGAGTTTGTGCCAGGGGGTTGGGAATGGCTGGGATACAACACCCGCTGGAAAACATCGGGACAGTTGATTCATTGCTGGAGACAGTGACAGAAAAGGCACTGCTCGTTCACAGGTGAGAGGATCCATAAAGCTCTAAATCCAGATTTATTACAGGAGGTGGATTTATTTTCCTCAGGAACTGGAACTGCAGCTCTCTTCCCTCTCTTTACGAGACGTTTAATTAATCCGTCTCAATAAACACGTTCAAAACTCGCATTAAGGTCTGCATTTTTCTTGGTGCTTGCTCCGTTATGGATATTTGGGAGGGCAGACAGGCTCATTCCAGGGATGAGGCCTCTCCAGTAGAGCCAGGAGCACCCAGAATTCGGGAAAAGGGGAAAAAACCCCAAGGGGATTATCCTTAACATAGAGGGAAACACTCTTCTTGCTTCTGCGTAGTGGGCAGGGGAGCTCTGGATGTGGATTTCTGGGATGGAGGTGAGGAGAGGTGAAGCCACCAACAGCACAGGGTGGGGCTACTTTTCCTTAAAATAGAATCATGGAATGGTTTGAGATGGAAGGGACCTTAAAGCCCATCCAGAATGGCAGAGGGCAGGGATGGATGGGATATTGGGAAGGAATTCCTGTCTGGGAGGGTGGGGACAGGCTGGGCTGGAATTCCCAGAGCAGCTGTGGCTGCCCCTGGATCCCCAGAAGTGCCCAAGGCCAGGCTGGACACTGGGGCTGGGAGCAGCCTGGGACAGTGGGAGGGGTCCCTGCCCATGGAGATGGAAATGGACAGGATTTAAGGTCTCTTCCAACCCAAACCTTTCCATGATTCCATGGAAGGAGGTGCAGACAAGGGAGAGTCCATGAACTCCGTAAACCAATCCTACTAAATTCCTTATTTACTACTGAATTCCATAATTCCTAGCTTTGCTGCTCCAAATGTGGATTGGTGATCTGTAAATGAAATCATGGAAATCCTCAGGGGGGACGTTGCCACTTCTTCATAAACCCAAAAGTATTCCCAGAAAATAACGTGTAAGGGCAAATTCTACTTGTCCTTCCCAGGTGTGTATCCCGTTCCAAATTTTCTTCCCCGTTCCCGAGGTGCTGCCGTGTCCGTGTGAAAGGAAAAAGTGTGAAATGCAACCTGCCAGCCTGGTCTGACACAATTCCCAGCCACGGAGCTCTGCCTGTTCTCATCCTTGGGCATAAAAAGCAGAGAGGGATGTGGAAAATCAGCCCTGGATGAGGAGAGAGGAGCTGCTCCCTGGAGCATCCCCAGAGGATTCCAGAGTCACTTCCACGGATGTGCAAATCCTCCCACTCCTGGAGCTCTCAGGGCTGGAATTGCTGCTCTCATTTCAGGCTCAGCAAACCACGTTTGATCCACCCTCCAGCTCTGGGAGAGTTTAGGGCTCCCTGGGCAGTGAAAGGACATCCAAGGTAAGAGACAGATGCTGATGGATGGATTCTAAAGGAATATTTTCCCAGGTTTCAGGGAGGAGGAAAGAATCCTTGGTTTGTGCTGTCGCACAGGGCGTTATCAAACAGAAAACTTGAGCTGCCAGGTAGAAAATACCAAAATTTGCATTAAATTGGTGGGATAAATCTTAATTTCAATCAATCAGGAATATGATCTAAAGGTTTTCCATAGGAATACGTGTCCTGATTGATCCCAGCCAACCAAGAAGAGGATTTAAAGGTTTTTCATATCCTGCTGTCCATGCGCAACACAAAGAACAACAAATCACACACAATCATGTTACATTCAGGTACCTGATCCCTAAATTATCAGAAAAAACCCAGAGTATTCCAGTGTATCCAGGCATTTATTCCTATTCATGCAATTTAAGGAAGGGAATTTAAGCAAGATGAAAATTCCACATGCTGGCATCCCTTTAAATGGCAGCACACCTTGACGGGTCCTCAGAAAGCCTCGTGGTGGGATTTAGCAGCCTTTAAGTGACAGAAGCCAAGCAGGTGCAAATGGGAAAGGCTTCCCTGAAGTCTGAGATGTCCCTGTGTTCATTCCAGAGCAGGACTTGCGTTACAATTTATCAAGAACTGGGAATACTCAGTAATTTTCATTGTGCTGGATATTCCACTCCACTTATTCAAAAACCAAAACCCTCCTGGTTCCAAAAACAAAATTTTCACAAACTTTTAGACCCAGAACAAGGTCAGTCAAGTCCATCTGGGCAGGAATTTTTCCACTCGGTTTTCCGGAGGTGGAGAAGAGGCTGAGATGCCTCTGCACTGCAGCTTCCATGGAAAAACACGAGGGACTCTCCCATTTCATTCACTGCATCATGCAAAGCATCCCAGTCCTCAGGGAAGCAGGAAGGAAGGGTAAAAATTGAAGATAAGTTTAAAAACACCCCACAATTCCATAGTTTTTTGCCAGGAATATGAGGAATAAAGGAGAAAGGGAAAGCCAGGATCAAAAACTTCGTTACAAAAATTACACTGAATTTGACATTGGCTATTCTTATCTCCTGAATATTCTTCATCAGAAAGATGAGCAGGAATAAGCAAAGCAAGTCATCCAAGTGTTTGGGCTTGGTTAAACTTCCAGGAAGGATGAGAATTGGATACCTGGATAATAAACTGACAAAATTCCAGGAAGAGTAATAATTGGACATCTCTGGAGCTGGTGCTAAAGCGACTCTGCTAAGGATGGGAAGGAATCGGAAAATATTTCAGGGATTTTAGGGAAGGGATATTTCCCAATGCCACAAGGTTACGTGGAAATACAACAGGAATTGTGTGTAAAATTCACTGGGATCAACATCTGATCGAGGTGAAATAATTCCTGCAGCCGGGAAAGCTCCATTCCCTGTTCCCAGCTCATTGGCACAGGAATCCAGCCTTTTAATACTCTGAATTCCCAGGGCTCCAGCAGCCTCTTGAATTCTTCACATGATTTCAGCAAAATTACACTGAATTTGGCATTTTCCTGAATATTCTTCCTCAGAAAGATTAGGAAGACCCGGCTTTATCCTTGTGCCATGAGCAAGCTCCAATCCCATCTTGTCCAATAATTGCTGGATATCATTTCCTGCCAGTTGCCCTCCTTGCTTTTGATCCCTTTGTCTGCTCATCCCATTACTCATTTTCTCCTCCAGGAACAGAACTGTCCAGTTTAATTTCATTTCTATGCAGCTGATACCTGACTTGATTTCTTATTCCCTAAAATACCACCCTTCCGAGCTCTCCATGAACTTCCATGACCTTCTCCCATTAGGAAGAGAATACATCTAAATTTTAAAAAATTCTTCTCTTTTGTGCTATTGACCCTCACTTTGCACTCCTGATTTGCACTTGTTCAGAACAAGGGGCTTTGTCTCTGGCAGCAAAAGCCGCCTGAATTCCGTCTGGGATGAGTTAACCCTTTGGGAAAAAGATTTCTCAGGGCAGCTGCTGTGGCCTCAGCAAGATTGCTTTGAGCAGAAATTTCCTGAGATGGATTTCCCAGGAAGTTTTCATGGAATCCCAGAATGGGTTGGAAGGGACCTTAAATCCCATCCAGTTCTATCCCTGCCGTGGCAGGGACACCTTCCACTATCTCAGGCTAATCCAAGCCCCAATGTCCAACCTGGCCTTGGGCACTGCCAGGGATCCAGGGGCAGCCACAGCTGCTCTGGGAATTCCAGCCCAGCCCCTCCCCACCCTCCCAGACAGGAATTCCTAATTCCCAAGATCCCATCCATCCCTGCCCTCTGGCAGTGGGAAGCCATTCCCTGTGTCCTGTCCCTCCATGCCTTGTCCCCAGTCCCTCTCCAGCTCTCCTGGAGCCCCTTTAGGCCCTGCAAGGGGCTCTGAGCTCTCCCTGGAGCCTTCTCCTCTCCAGGTGAACATTCCCAGCTCTCCCAGCCTGGCTCCAGCCCTTGGAGCATCTCTGTGGCCTCCTCTGATCCTCTACTCCAACAGATCCGCATCCTTCTTACCTTCTTAATGTAATTCCACTCAGTTTATTTGGCAACTGAGGGTGTCCAGACATCTGCTAATTCCAGGTATTGGATCATGGAGATTTGTTGGCATGGAAGCTTGGTAGACTGAAGCAGGATCACAGAAAAAGCAACATTTCATCCTTGAGAAAAAACTTGGGAAAAAAAACCACCTGCCCTGTCAGTTTTGAAGGAAATCATCCCTGGGAATGCCCATATTGAAATCTGAGTGGGAGGAGAAAAGGAAATCAGAGAATCCTGGAATAGTTTGGGTTGGAGGGACCTCAAAGCCCACCTAGTTCCATCCCTGCCATGGGCAGGGACACTTCCCACTACCCCAGGGTGCTCCAATTCTTTGTTCTGTCAGAGCCGTCTGGGAATTAACATTTGGTTTATCCCTCTAAAGAAATAGGAAAGCTCTTGGATTTTGCAGGCCCAAGATTCTGTAGGCCCAAGAAAATAAAAATAACATAAAATAAAAATTCCTCACTTTGTGATACAAAAGGCAACCTGAATTTATTCGAAGGATGTTTGTGCCACAAGCACTAAAAAATTCTGTGTTTTCCAGTGATTTTGAAGGTTTTTGTGAAACACTTCTCCCATTTCTTCACAATTTAGGAGCGGTTTTACTTCAGAACACTTGAACTTCTCCCGGAGTGACAGCCTAATCTCCTGTGCATATTTTTAATAAAGCCTGGACAAAGCCACAGCGAAATTTTGTTCTTGAAGCACTGAGCAGAACGATTTGACATGAGATATCCAGGAGATCAAACCTTGGGAATGAGTGGAAAACACTGAAAGGTTGATTTCTACATCAAGGCTGAGCCTTGAGCACTGATAAGGCTGAGTTTAATTTAGTAATGAGCAGGAGTTATCAATAACCAGCTGGTTTTACAGCAGCAATAACAACATCATTAAATTGGGAATCAAAAGGAAAGGGGATGAAAAAACTCCATTAGGCCGAGGAAAAATGGAAATGGCGGGAAGCGCAGTTTACGGGATTAAAGGAAGTTGGAAAGGTTAATTGGGAGCAAGAACTGAAGGAAAATTATTAGCAAAAAGCTGGAAATGTTCAAAACAGGGCTGGGAAAATTACAGGATGACTCTGGGAAGCGCACACCTAGGAAAGATAAGAGAATTACAAACAGCCAAATCCTGCAGAGATTTGGGGAAAGAGATTTTATGGAAAAAAACCTGTTTATGGAGAGCAGAGGGCGGTCAAGGGCCCATCCAGGCAGGAATGGGAACTGGAAATGCCTCATCCTCCTCCTACAAATCCCTGGAAATGCCCAAGGACAGGTTGGATGCGGCTTGGAGCAACCTGGGATAGTGGAAGGTGTCCCTGCCCATGGAACTGGATGGGATTTAAGATCCCAATCCAAACCATTCTGTGATTCCATAATTTTACAGAATAGCTCAATTTTTCCATTGTCTCCTCTTTCCTTTATTCCCTTCCCATTTTGTTAGAACACAAAGGACTGAAGGAAAAGGACAATTGAATGAAATTAAGGATTTGAAGCTTTGAATCCACCTTTTTTTTGGAAGAAAATTAAAAAAAAATCCTATCCTCACCTTCCCCAAATGAAGGCTTTTCCGAACTTAAATTATTCACAGAAATACTGAAAAAAATCATTTTATTATTCTTATTTTCCAGCCTACAGAAAATTAATTTTGCATAATACATAAAAAAACCAAGACACAGCTGAAGTGAAATTTGCGATTCTCAACTGATAAGAAAAATTAAATATTAAATCAAATAAATCAGGCGGTGTGGAAGGGAAATCAGACCGAGGGAGGTTTATTTTCCTTGGAAATTGCCCTCCTGGAGGAATGGAAGTGGAAAAAATGCAGAGATTACTCTAAAATAAACTTCCAACCTGGCCATAAAATCCTAAATGTGGTTATGATTTGAGTTTGTGAGCTGTAGCCTTCACACAGAGCACAAAATTGCAAAATTTTTGTTTTACAATCCTTGACTAAAGAAAAAAAATGGAATTATTCATAAATATCTGGAACAGATTCACCTCAGCCATGACAAGAAATAAAAAGGAAATGTTCCCTGTAACTTGCACGTTCCAAGAGTTCCTTTGCAGGGATTTCTCCTGTTCAAATGCACTTTTGAAGCTTCCAAACTTCCAATTCCTTGAACGAGTCTCAAAATTCCCATTAAAAAAGTGCAGTTTCTGATACAGGAATTTGTAATGGATGTCTCCAAGGAAAGGCAGAGCTGGGAATGAACGGCTCAGGAATGATCCACTCCACAAAGGAGGTTTTACCTTTAGATCTGGGGATTACTTGGAGCAGAAAATATGAATTTTCATCTCTTCCATGGTATTTTTCCTATGATTAATTGCAGCCAATCCAGATATTCCCAATACTCATCCCAGCCTGTTAATTCCAGATTTTGCCATGTTTTTAGTTCCCTTGACTCTCCAAAGTGATGAATTCCACAGGGAAATCACTGTTTTGCATGGAAAAACATCTTTCTTTTTCATTTCTTTTGGAATCCTAGAATCTGAAAATTATTCCAGTTGGAAAAGCCCTCCAAGACCATGAAATCCAAACATTCCCCAGCACTTCCAAGCCCACCACTATCCCATGTCCTCAAATGCCACGTCCATGCGTCAAACGTCTTTTAAAGCCTTTATTCCCAGTATTAGTAGGTCAAATTTCCCAACCTTTTTTCTCCAGGCCATTTGTCACCTCTTAAATGTTAAAATTCCCATGCTGAAGGTATTCCCTGTGTCCTTCAGTATGTGGAAGTTGAGTGTGGAGAAGTGTACACAAGTTTGGGGATAAATAAATCCCATTCCAACACAGCAGCTCTATTAAAACTTCTCTTTTCTTTCCCAAGATCAAGCACTTGGAAAATTCCTTCTGATTGTTATCACCTCCTGACATCTTCCTAAAATGCTCAGAGAGGCAACTTTCTCCACGCTTTTCCTCTCCATTTGTAAAGTTTTTATTTGGAAAGGTTTTGCCTTGAGATATTTAAAACAAGACGTTGAGAAATATTAATTCCTTTTATTTTTCCCAGTGCTGTTCAGATTTGATTTTTTTGGGGGCTTACGAGGCCATGAGAAATCGGAAATTTAAGTCAAGAGTCCTTCATCTGACTGTTGGATATCAGGAGGAATTTTTTCATGGAAAAGGTGGTCAGGCCTTGGAAGGGGCTGCCCAGGAAGGTTTGGGGTCCCCATCCCTGGAGGTGTCCAAGGAATTCCTGGATGTGGCACTCAGGGTGGGAACCAGGCACAAGTTGGACTTGATGATCCCAAAGGGCTTTCCAACCTCAATGATTCCATGATTTCTTCAGCTAACTTCTCAAATGAACAGGAAAGGCCAAACAGTGCAAAAAGCAGGGAAAAGCGAAAAAAAAAACCCTGGAAAAACCTGTTTTGATGGAAAAAAAATGAAAGAGCAGGAATAACGCAGTTTTGGAGACTGGAGCAGCTTTGGTGCATCAGCTGTGCAAGAGAGCTGATCTCTCCTTTTCCAGGGACGCACAGCTGAAATAATTCCTACTTTGGATTACTCCACGGAAAATGCAAATTTGGGCTTAATTAGTGAAACCTCTGCCTTGTTTCTTCTGCGAACATTTCCAAACCCATTTAAAGAAGAGAAGAGAGAGATGATGTCATTAATTAGATGTAAAGCGTGATGCAACAGGAAATTCTTCCATTATTTAGCCCTCGGCTAATTACATTTAATTTTTCCTTTTCCTGGGAGCCACTAATTAACCCGAGGAGCTTTGCCAAGCAAGGAGTGAGGACTTTGTGCTGGAGCAGAGCAAATTAAGCTTTGATGTGAGGCTGATGAGTGGCAGCTCCTTCAAGGTGAAGCATAAAAAGGCTTTAAAACCCTTTAAATGTGAACAGAAGCCTTCGGCTTTCCATGGTAATTAACGCTGGAGTTAAACAGGATTTGGGATTTAAATGAGGCCCCACATGTTTTCCTGGATGTTGATCTTTGCTTCCCTGGCCAAGACAACAATTTCATGATGAACCTGCTGGAGTTTGGATTGCTGTTCATTCCCAGCTCAGGGTTTACCATGCCTGGGGAGTAAATCCTTTAAATCCATGAGTTTGTTGGTCTTTAAGGATCAATTACTCCCTACATTTGAGCAGCAGCGATTCCTTATTTTGTGCTAATGAGACCTGCACAACTGGGAGGAGTCTGGCGAATTTTCAAGAGTAATCTCAGATCCATCTTCCTCTCCCACCTTTGCACAGCAAAGCATCAGAGAATTCCAGAACGATTCCATCCCATTCCACCCCTTGTCATGGGCAGGGACGCCTTCCACTATACCAGGGTGCTCCAAGCCCCAGTGTCCAGCCTGGCCTTGGGCACTTCCAGGGATCCAGGGGCAGCTACAGCTTCTCTGGGCACCCTGTGCCAGTGTTTTACCACTTCCCTCTGTTTATTTGTTATCCCACAAATAAGCATTCCAGTGTTCCATGAGCGTGGAGGATGGGACGGCACAGGCAGCTGGAATAAAGCTCCTTTAATCTCCAGGGTGTTGTAATTTCCTTCAGGCCTCGCAGTCTTTAATAATATCTGGGATGATAACAACGTCTGGGAATATTTTTAGCATCCCTTTGTTACTCAGACGGTGTCAGGACTGTGCTGCTTTTTCTTGTTCACAGCTTCTCATCCCAAGCTTTGTGCTGAAGGCAAAGCGTGGAATTAATATTGTGCTTATTTCTTGAAACTTCCACCGAGATTCTGCCAGGATCTGTTCCAGCAGTTGTTGTTCTTTCCAACGCATTTATCAGCTGAAAATCCAGTCCTACAAATATTTCTGTGTTCGCTGGGCTGTGCTTTGGGATTTGGAGACAGAATCCCAGGATCTCTGAGGTTGGAAAAGCCCTTCGAGGTCAAGTCCAGCCTGTGCCCAATCCCCACCTTGTCCCCACCCCAGAACACTGAGTGCCACCTCCAGGAATTCCTTGCACACCTCCAGGGATGGGGACTCCAAATCTGCCAAGGCCTGAGCACCCTTTCCATGGAGAAATTCCTGCTGATGTCCACCCTGAGCCTCCCCTGGCCCAGCCTGAGGCTGTTCCCTTTTGAGAGCCAGAAGGTCCCCCATGAGCCTCCTTTTCTCCAGGCTGAGCTCCCTCAGCTGCTCCTGGTGCTCCAGAGCCTTCCCTGGACGATCTTCAGCCCGTCCATGTCCTTCTGGAAGTGAGGAGCTTGGAACTGGACACAGGAGTTAAGACAAAACCTGCACCAGATTTTCCATAATTCCTGCAGCTCCAAATCCAGACTTGCCAAAGTAAAACTCCCCCACCATCAGCTCCCCTTTTCCAACACCTTCTTTCCACTCTGCTCTGAGATCAGTGTTTAGTGTTCATCATCAGAGCCTTCCAATATCCTCAATTATCCTTCTTTTTCCACTAATGGCCACTGGAAGTGGCCTTTGGGAAATAAAACCCCAGTTTCAATCCATTATTTTATTATTTTATGGCTTTCAGAAGCAAAAGTTTCCCTGCAGTTTTAGCGACTCCCCACCCTCACTTTGGAATCAATTTATGGATTTTTTTTTATTGCCTCACAGCAACTGAAATTGGGGTTTTTAAATAAGGATTTCCTCACAGGTGAAGATAATTGAAAATGTCTATCCAAGCTCTCCAGGATGGAATAACAACAAAATAAACAAAAAGTGAGAATTGAATTCATCTCAGGATGTTGGAGAATCGGGATTATCTCCCAGCCATGTGACTTTCACCTTGTCTTGTTTTTGCTTAGAACAAACACATTGCCCTTTTAATTAATATTTTGTCCTGATCTTTTATTGACTGTACAAGAATTTAACTAAAAAATCCATTTATATTTCTCTCAAAGCTCTTGCCTCTGCTTTCAGTAATTAAAACATTCTCCAAAAAATGAATTATTCCCTAATTTGGGCCTTATTTTCACTTTTACACTTTCATTTTCACTGATGCACTTACCACTTCCTCACAGCTTTTTCAGGAGGCATTGAGCAGCATATTCCTATATTTCAAATAAATTTTCATTTGTCTAATTGGTTTTACAGAATTATTTGAAAACAGAATAAAAGTCACCCAACTCCACCATCACCACACATCTGACATCTGGGGGAGGAGAAAGACCCCGAGAAAAATGGAAATCAGCTCTTTTCCACCTCGGAAATTCCTACAGATGGCATCTCACCACCTTTATGCTGAATTTAGTCGGCCAAAATAAAATTGCAGAGGGGTCTTGGCATTCCCAGGGCAGTGCTGGAGCTCAGCTCTGTTACTTACGTGGAATAGCTGAGAAGAAACAACATCCACCTCCCAAATCCCAAAAATCCGGTTTCCTTGGAACCATCTCGTGGCTTTGTAGAGCTTCAGAACCCCTCCTGTGGGGTTTGGCCAACAGCTGATGAGGGGTGGTTTTAATGAGGGCTGGTTTTAAGGAGGGGCTGGTTTTAACGAGGTTGTTAATTAACTCCTTGTGAATCTTTTTTTTTCTTTCGTTTTTCTGACAATATATTGCAAATAAATGTCTGAACCTGGTGTAAGATCGACCTTGAAGAGTCAGTTAATCAGCCTCGAGTCTCTCTTGAATCAGCAGAGAGAAAATGCTTAAAGGGCTCTTCTACTTCCATGCCTCCTTTGGGATGAGAAGAATTTTGGGATGGGATTTCTAGTTCTCTTGATCCCATGGGAATCTCCATGACAAGGTAAAACAGATTAACAAATATAAAATAAATATATTTCTGTGTAGGTATCTGCTTTTGATCAGATAAATCCCACGTTTTGTGCTTGAGAGTGAAAACAAAAAAACTTTAGGAAATTGTCCTTGAGGGAGCACATTTCAATCCAAGATCAGGTGAATTCCAAAGGTGAAAACTAAAAATTGACCGTGAAGAAACTTGAAACTTCTCATAATTGAAAATAACTTTTGGCAGAGCTCACCCACCTGTACTCACCACTAAAACAAACTAAAATCAGTCCTGGATTCTTTCCAGGATCAGATCATAATGAAAAAAAGTTTATAGATGTCAAAATGAATAAAACAGATGGGAAAACATCACTAAAATACCAAACTGTGAGGGCATCTTGAAGGAAAGAATGAGCACCTTCACTTCATGCAGCCTGGACACCACTCAAACTTCCTGGGAAAGGCAGAGAGGAGAATTCCAGCACCTCTGTTCCAGCAAAGAGGGAGGAATGGGCTGAAAGTATAAAATATTCCAAATGCCGTGG
This sequence comes from Rhagologus leucostigma, assembly GCA_013397725.1. Classification (NCBI taxonomy): domain Eukaryota; kingdom Metazoa; phylum Chordata; class Aves; order Passeriformes; genus Rhagologus; species Rhagologus leucostigma. The sequence goes on along the minus strand of VZTD01003898.1, from coordinate 458,375 downwards.
ATAATTGAGTTAATAAGCTCGTTTATTCAAGTCCCAGAAGCCTCAAAATAGCATTTCCAAGTGGTTTTAATTTTTTCTTCATCAGTTTTACGTGGGCACCTTCTTGGAGCCTGAAATACCTGCTCAAGTCAGAGCTTTCAAGGGGAAAGGGAGGGAATTCAAGGGGGAATTGTGGCTCCATCCTGCCAGGAATGGAACAAAAACTGGTGAAGGTCCCCATGGGACAGAGGGATAAAGAGATCTGCTGCTCCCAGAGTGAAATACTTCTATGAGTGATGTAAAGGTTTCCCAAATTTTATTTCACTTTTATCTACACTCCTAAAATCCCCCCTGGCACCTGAAATAGCTGTGCCTGGATTTAGCACTTCCATGTGTAGATATTCCTTAAGGAATCACTTCCCAGGCTTCTCCTCACCTGTGGGCCTTAAAATCACGCTCTTGTTAATGAAAATACAATTTTGAATCATTTTTGAATGTATTTAACACTTTCTCCGGGTGTGGGATTGTCTTCAGGTCTCTGAGGAAAAGCTCTCTTGTTTTACTTAAATGTTTCTGCTGAATTAATGGGAAAAATCTCTGCTCTGCAAGGCCTTCAGCCTCGGAGCAGGTCTCGTGTCTCTGTTTTGTTCCTGAGGGTTTAATCCACCGAAAAAAAGGGAATTCTGGACAAAACTTGAGGCCCCTGCGGCATTCCAGAGTGATCGGGACCTTCAGCTCATCTCCTCCTTGCTGGCACCCCTGGGTTGGCACCACCCCGGGGTTTCTCTTCCCACCTCTCCAGCTGTGCCCAAGGAATGACGCTCAGTTCACACCCAGCTGGTGAAGCCTTTTGGATGTTCCTTCGCTTCAGGAAAATGGGAATCATTCCAAGAGAGAACTTGAGGGTGATGAGGCACTGGCAGAGAAGCTGTGGCTGTCTCATCCCTGGAAGCGTCCAAGGCCGGGTTGGACAGGACTTGGAGCACCCTGGGGTAGGGGAAGGTGTCCCCGCCCATGGCAGGGGGTGGACCTGGATAGAATTTAAGTCCCTTCTCACCTGAACCATTCCATAATTTTATGTTTTGACGATTCAAATTTGTCAGGGATGGATCTTCTCTCATCACCAGCCATCAGGGGATGAAGGGGAAGAACTATCCTAGCACGAAATGAACGATGCCAAAAATCCCACAAATAATCCGTTACTCCCAGCAATGACAAACGGAGTCGCACTCTCAAATCCAGGAGGTGCCTCCCACTATCCCAGGTTGCTCATGGCCCCATCCAGCCTGGTCTTGGACACTTTCAAGGATGGGGAATGTACCCAGCCTCAAGAAAAAGATGGATTTTACACCTTTCCTGAGCCTCTCAGCCAGGACTATGCAAAGCAGGGATTTACAGCCTGGAAAAACTCACATCTCCTTCCAAAACACAGATGAAAGCCTGACATTTCCTCAAACCCCAGGATTTTGCGCAGATCCCAGGAACTTACCCTTTGGATAGGCGAGCCACATGCTGATAAGTCAATCTGGAGCGCTGGATGCCTTTGGAGAAGGACAAAGCCCGGCTCCCATTGTCCCGGGAACATTCCTGGAGAGGAAATGTCAGCCAGTGGCATCTGGGGCTGCGTGGGGACAGACGGGCCCGAGCATCTGCTTGGGAAGGGAAGGCCAGGAAGAGCCGGAGCCTGGCAGATGGTGGGATGGGCTCCATCCTTTCCTTGTCGCTGGGAGACTCTGGAATGAAGCAGCTCAACCCTAGGAATGCTCTGCTCCTGCCGCAGGCAAAATGAGTCGTTATTCAGCACTCCAGGCTGAGAACAAATGTGGGAATTACAGGGAATTGTTTCCTTGGGTGACTCTTTGAAGGTCGTGGTTTAGCCATGGTTGTGGCAGCTTCCTCCTGGAAAACACATTCCAAGGAAAATGTTCGGGTTTGTGTGTTCTGAGGGAAAAGTGAGAGTTAAAATCACTCTACTCCTTTGAGTTTTCTTTTACCTCATTTCTGTTTTTCCAAGGTTTTTCACATTCTCTGTGTCTGGAGACCCACAGCAGCATTTTGTAAATATTTAAAAATATTTATCCTTTTCTTCCTGCACTGATTTCCCAAATTTTCCTCTCAGCGTCTCGCCCAGCAGTGATACCAGTCACTTACAAACCCCTCATCCCTAAAATAGCACAGCAAGGCAACACGTCAGGAGCAGTTGGAACTGAGATGCTGCAAACATGGAATACTCCTGGAATAACTAAATCTGACATGGAAAAAAAATATCGGAGTGATCCATATTCCAGAAGGGATCAACATGAGCAGTCTGAGGTGCTGGAAAACTGGGATGATTATAGAAATGGCAGGGAATTCTAAAGCCCTCTTTGGATTCATGTAGCCAAGAGCCAAGAGGATTTTTTTTTCCTGACTTTTGCTCTGAGGAGATTTACTTTGCTTTCCACATTATTTTGTGCGCAGAGAAAGGAGTTCATGGAATCATGGAATGGTTTGGGTTTGAAGGGATCTTAAATCCCATCCAGTGCCACCCCTGCCATGGGCAGGGACACCTCCCACTGTCCCAGGCTGCTCCAAGCCCTGTCCAGCCTGGCCATGGACACTTCCAGGGATCCAGGGGCAGCCACAGCTTTTCCAGGCTGGAGTGTGGAATGTTTGCATCCCATCAGTTCCTATTTTTTGCAGGTAGGAGAAAAATGTGCTGAGTTTGGAGAAAGGCTTTGGACAAGGGCATGGAATGATAGGACAAGGGGGAACAGACTTAAGATGAAAAGGGCAGGGATGGATGGGATATTTGGAAGGAATTCTTCCCTGGAAGAGTGGGGAAGCCCTGAAATAGAATTCCCAGAGAAGCTGTGGCTGCCCCTGGATCCCTGGAAGTGTCCATGGCCCGGCTGGACAGGGCTTGGAGCAGCCTGGGATAGTGGGAAGGTGTCCCTGCCCACGGAATAGTCCCAATTTTAAGGTCCCTTCCAGCCCAACCCATTCCGGGATTCCATGATTGATTTCCTGGGGAGTTTTGTATTCATGGGACATCCAGGATCAATTCTACCTGGAGTTCATCGGGAGTTTTAAGGAGTCACATCTCAGATCGTTATCTCCAAACCAATGTAGGCACTAAATGGCTCCCTGTGAGTGAGCACTTCCCACTCTGGAGAGATTCTCATCTCCCTGATAGCCCGAGATACAGTCCTGGGGTTTGGACATGGAACTACAACAGAAAAATCAAACTGGGAAAAGAAAACACCCCTCCAAAAATACAATCAAAAAAAAAAAATACCACCAAAAAAACACACACAAAACCCCCCCCCAAAAATAAAACAAAGCAAAAAAAAAA
>VZTD01003898.1:359778-454903 GCA_013397725.1 Rhagologus leucostigma | reverse complement strand
AAAAAAAAAAAAAAAAAAAACAAAAAAACCCCGAACAAAAAAAGTGAAAAAAAAATCAAACAAAAAAGGAAACAAAAAAACTCCCACAAAGCCACGAAAACAAATAAAAACCCCACGGAAAGTAGAAAATATTCTAATTTTCTGACCCAGTGATTAATGCAACCATTGGGTCTTCCTTGTTCTATTGCCCTTTTGAATCCAGCAAAATATTCAGTAAAAGCTCATTTAAAAAATTTTCTGTGATGGGAAATCCAACGAAACTCTTGTGAAATTGGTCCAGGATTAATTAAATCACTGCTTAAAAGTTGTGCTGCATTTCTAAATCCATTTTATTGGTTCTACAGCTGTTGGAACACAGAGAAATCCAACAAATATCCAACATGAGGGGACAACATCCATCCTTTGTTCCTGGATGCCTGGGAATTTATTAGGCTGTATTAAATAATTCCTTGTTTGTTTTCATTTTTCCAACGCTCAGCACAATCGCTGCTCATTAGCACCCTGTTCTCTTTGTTACTTACTCCTAATTAACGGCATCTGCAATCCTCATTAGTGACAATTTCGGGTTATTGTTTCAAATATTAACAGAGATAAGACGTGATATCACAGATATCGGCTAAATAGCAACATCCAGACAGCTGGAAAGGTTTGAATTCCCAGAGTTACCTCTGTGACAACTCGGAATCATCCTGGATCATGGATCTGGAAGTCATGTGGCACCAAATGCTTTATGGGATTTTAAGGGTACAACAATATAAGCTGGATGGATGAGGCCAGTTTGGATTTCCAGCAAGGTAAGTGCAGGAATTATAAATTTATCAGATCCATTTTTTCATTTGTTTTTTTAATAGTGCAGCCACTGCTAAAATAAAGTTGGAAGGGAAAATATTTAATTATTTTGATACCGTTTAAGATTAGTTCGTTATTGGTTGGGGTGTTTGACACTGATGAGAAAATCAAAAAAACATGGAATGGTTTGGGTTGGAAGGGACCTGGCTGAGGCCTGAGATGGGACAGGATTGAGGGTGGTCGGAGGTGAGCAAGGAGTGCAAGGTCAGATTCTTCACAAGATGGTTTATTGATATCCCAAATGATGATATCCCGAATGATAATCTTGTTGATCATAATTTGATATCCCAAAGGATGATCCTGCCCATCTGTCCAACCACCTCACACACTTGTCCAACCAGCTCCCTGAAAACAAAGAACAACCTGAATTTTCCAAGTGTTCTCAGTTCTCCACAGAAATGTGGATATTTGCTGTGTCTTCTATTTCAGAAACATCCCCGCTTATCAAATATCCGATCACACCTATCAGATAATTCTGGTGATTCTCGTTGCAAAGCAGAGCTCAGTGGGTGGATATTCTCCATGTGGAATACTGGGGAGTTTTCAGCCCTGTGTCAAAGATTTGAAACCCTGATAACTTTCCAGACTTTTTGAGGGAAGCGATGTCAAAGGAAGTGGACACCAAAGGTTTTCCAAAACCTCTGACCGTGATGAGCCCAGAGCTCAGATGTTGGCAGTCATGGAATTACAGAATATCCTGAGCGGGAAGAGATCATCCAAGGGTTATCCAGCCCAACTCCTTCCCTGCCCAGGCACCCCAACAGCCCCACCCTGGGCATCCCTGGCAGCGCTGTCCAAATGCTCCTGGAGCTCTGGCAGCCTCGGGGCCGTGCCCATTCCCTGGGGAGCCTGGGCAGTGCCCAGCACCCTCTGGGGGAAGAACTTTTCCCTGAAATCCCAATATCCAACCTAATTTCCTCCTACCTGAGCAGTGTCAGGATTTTCCTGCAGTTCTACCCCTCAGGTTTTCAAATTATTGATCATAAATCACTGTTCCCAGTAACTCCTGAATCCAGGGCTGTTTTCCTCATAGGAGGCACCTTCTTCCCATGATCAGAGATTAAAAAAAAATCTTTTCAACCCCTTTCCAGTCCTTGTAGCATCATTCACGTGGGAATACAATATTCCCACATGGATACATTGCCTGATTCCAAAAGGAAAAGGCCAAGATTTGTAATTGAAATAGAATCACCACAGGGCGGAGTTTTCCCTGGAATCCAGCGGCCAGAATGAATGAAAAGGATCTGAAGGAGTCAAATGTCTCTTGCTGTAATTGTCAAGTTTTTGGGATGGGGAGCAGCCTTCCCTGGCTGTCTGGAATGTGCTAAACATGGCCAGGCACTTGCCTCCAGTTGCTATTAACAAACAGGCTAATAAATAATAATAAATTTTAGGGTGAAGGGTGAAGGGTTTTTTAATAAAATAAAGAGAAATAGCGGAGAGAAATTGCCCCTGATTCCCGCCCCCATCCTGGTTTAGGCAAGTGGGGATTGACGACACCAATGGCAACCATCCCACCAGATGGGATATTGGGAAGGAATTCCTGGCTGTGAGGGTGGGCAGGCCCTGGCACAGGGTGCCCAGAACAGCTGAGGCTGCCCCTGGATCCCTGGCAGTGCCCAAGGCCAGGTTGGACACTGGGGCTTGGAGCAGCCTGGGACAGTGGGAGGGGTCCCTGCCCATGGCAGGGGCTGGACTGGGATGGGATTTAAGGTCCTTTTCCAACCCAAACCCATCTGGAATTCTGTAATTAGGACACCTCTCGCCCTGTGATCCTTTTATCCAGAGGGATGGTGCCCATGGACATGTTTGGATCTCACCACTTTGGGAGTTTGTAGATCATTTCCAAATCTGTTGTTCATAATTGTTAACAATTGTTACAATTGTTAATGATTCTTAATAATTTTTCATCTGCTTTGGGCTGGGATTTGAATTTATCTTTCCCCATCATTCACTGATGCAGCAGCTTGACAGACAGACAGGCTCTTTCCTTTCTCCAAGCTGGAATATAATAGGAAAGGCTAATTTTGGGTTTTTCCAGAGCTTAATTTAGAGCAGAACCAGCACGATGGCAGCAGAGCTGTTCCAATCCCATCCCATTGCTCCACAACGGGATGCCTGGGAAGGACAAAGAGGATTTTTGGCCTTGGAATGCTTCACCTTTGATGTCCTGCTGCTTCTGGATCCAAAGAAACTGGTGGAGATCTGAGTGTGGCATCGCTACCTGGGATTTGTGTGAGATTCCTGTAAACACAGCTCCGTTAGAACTCGGGAATTTAATGCATGGGAAAGCCATTCTTCATTAGAGACCTCTGAATGAAAAACGTCTCCTCATTATCTCCCTAACGAAGCACAATCAATGAGCAGCTTTTCAATCCCAGCGTTAATGGGGAATCCAGTATTTCCCTGAGTGCTACACGGGGCGAGCGCTTTGCAGCAGCACCTCTGGAATTCGGCTGTAAAATGAAAACAAGGCAGGCAAAAAAAAAAAACCAGGATGAGTGGGAATTTGCCTGACAGGAATGGGATTTTAAACCGTGTTTGTACCCGGATCATGGAATCCTGGAGTGGTTTGGGTTTGGAAGGATCTTAAAGCCCATCCCATTCCAGCCCCTGCCATGGGCAGGGACACCTCGCACTGTCCCAGGCTGCTCCAAGTCTCGTCCAGCCTGGCCTTGGACACTTCCAGGGATCCAGGGGCAGCCACAGCTGCTCTGGGAATTCTATTCCAGGGCCTCCTCACCCTCACACCCAGGAATTCCTTCTCAATATCCAACCTAAATTTCCCCTCCAGGAGTTTGGAGCCATTCCCTGTGTCCTGTCCCTCCATGCCTTGTCCCCAGTCCCTCTCCAGCTCTCCTGGAGCCCCTTTAGGCCCTGGAAGGGGCTCTGAGCTCTCCCTGGAGCCTTCTCCTCTCCAGGTGAACACCCCCAGCTCTCCCAGCCTGGCTCCAGAGCAGAGGGGTTCCAGCCCTGGGAGCAGCTCTGTGGATTCGTCTGGGCTCTTTCCAGCAGCTCCACATCCTCCTGATGCTGGATCCCAGAGGTGGATGGAGCTCTGCAGGTGGGATCTCACTTGAGTGGAGCAAAGCTGAGAGCACTTCCCAAAGATCCCTTGGCTCCTTAGGGATCTGGGATGATCCAGTGGCAGCAAAACTCCCTCATGGACTGCAGAATTCCTCTGGCTGCTGTTGGAACCAGGAATTCTGGAACCAGTTTGTGCAGAGCCACCAGGGAGGTTGTTCCCCCACCTGTATGAACTGAAGGCCAGCCCAGCATCCCAGGAAAATCCCAGATTTTCCTCAGCAAACCTGGATAAATACAGCTCCAAAGGATTCACAGCCAGGCTGGAAAGTTTCCTCAGGGCCCAGCAATATTTTGAACTCATCGAGAGTGTTTTCACTCGCTCCTGATGAAGAACCTCCGAAGGCAGAGCCAGGAAGGGTCAAGAGGCAATTAAGAAAGGAAGATCCCGCTTTTCACTGCTGGGAAAAACAGTTAATTAATGGAACAAGTGGGAAAGAGAGAGAGGTAAGAGCTGAACCACAGTTTGGAAAATTCAAGGAGCTTTCTATCAAATGAATTGATTACCAGCCTAATCATAATCAGGACTTTGGATTAGCAGTTAATTCGTGGAATCAATTAATAGCGGCATTTTTCCAATCGCGGTTTCCAGGGAATTCAGTGCAGCAGGTTTTTGGAGATAACAGATGCTGGATTAGGGGCTGTGGAATGATTCCCTGTCAATTCAACAGCTCTGCTTCCAGGATTTTTATTTTTAGGGATTTTTTTTTGTGCATGTGACTGGGTGTTGGCTGAGTTATTTTAATTCCTTTCTTGTTGCCTGGGCACTTTCTGCAGTTTTTTATATTAAAGAACAAATTATTCTCCCAAGAACTTTTTAGTGCTCCCTGCTCTGTTGGAGGGTTTGTGGAAAAATCTCCTCTCTGGGGGTTGAGCAGGAATTTTCCTGCCGAAATAACGACTCAAAACTTAATGAAAACTTTGTGGGAATTTGCTCTCCTCTAGCTTTAAGGCAGCTGGGACTGGGATGCTACAACAGGAGAACGTTGGGAATCCGGGATTCTACCCCTTTCCTGCTCACTGGGATGGATTTTGTGGGAACATAAAAATGGGGTTGGATCCAGAGTAGTTCAGAATAACAAATTGCTGCCTATTAATTATCAGATGTGTAATTAAATTAATCCTGAACCATATTATGGCAACAATTCCGTGCCAGTGGGACAAATCAGGAATTTGTTTGGCACAAACCAGACTGGAATTATCTCAGGCCAGGACAATTCTTGAGGCCGTGGACTGATCCATCAATTCAGTATCTGAGGTGGTTCCTGCAGTCTTAAAGCCCAGATTTTGGGCTCCAGGTCATGGAAAAGCTCCTAAAATGTTTATCCATGGACTGTGAGCTTGGATCACACCTAACCCTTCATGTCTTCTGATTCCTGTTGTTAAAAACATGGATTTAGCAAAAAACTTGGCATTAAAACCACAGAAAGATGGATGAATTCAGCAGTCCTGTGCTCCATGGAGCCAGAGACGGATTTAGCAGGAAAACAGCGAAATTCCCAGCTTTTTGGGTACCTGTGGTCACCACTGGTCAGTGGCCACCTAAAAATCCAGGAACAGCTCCCCAGCCATGGGTTTTCCATCCCTGTTCCCAAATGATGATGGGAGCAAACCCATCCCACCCCTCTCTTTGGGGTTGGCTCCTCAAGATTAGGTTTTCTGTAGGAACTCATCAATAAATTGTTAAAATGCTGCTAATTGGAGTCCCAAGGAATTCCCATTCCTGGCTGTCCTGAGGAATATTCCTCTGGATATCCACGGGAAACACCTGAGGGATCAGACTTTTGGAAGATCATCCTGACTCCAGCAACTGAGACTTTCAAGATCAAAACCATTTTTTTTTCCATAATTTCCATGGAGCCAAGTCTCTGGTGTTCAGATCCTGCAGGAATTGAGATTTCGGACATCACAGAGAGGCACCAAATAATTTTTTCCTGACTAAAGTGATAAAAACCTCTTTCCTTTCCTTCTATTACCCATCATTTATTAGAGGATCTGATCTTTAAGTCTGTTATTCCTTGGCAGAATTCCAAATTGTGGCAAAATGAACTAAATCCAAAGCATTTAAAAACATTTCTAAACCCAAAATGGCATCATTCAGTCAAAAACCAGGAGGGCGTCAGACAGTGAAGGATCCAAGTGAAATCCCACATGGAATCTTATGCTTAATGAATTCCCCAACGAGCCATTCCTTAAACTATGACGAGAAAAAGGCAGGAACAAGATGTTTTAGGAAGTTCCAGACTAAACCAAGACTAAAAATGGCTTTTTTGGTAAATTCTGTCTCACAACTCTCATTTTATATTCTCCTGCTTTTCCATCCATGGCGCAGCAGGAATTTTACTCCTCAAGCTGTTCCATCTCATATTCCTTTTTTTTTCCTGGTGCTAAACGCATCCCTACTGGAGCATCCAGTTTATAGAATCCCATCACAAAATATTTGGGAAAGCTCATGGTTTATCCGTATAAACATTTGGAGCAAATGTCTCTGTGTCGTTTCCCATCTGCCAATTCCCACTCCCAACTTTTTCACCACAGGAGTGCCCTAAAAATCCTTTTAAAATGCTCATTAAAATTGATTTTACTGCCCAATTTTTTTAAACAATGAAACTGTATGAGTAATGAATAGATTTTGTTTTCCCCACAGCAGGATGTGGGACCTGTAATAGAAGCAGCACATGGAATAAAAGAAACAACAGGAAAACTGTGGAGGACACTGGAAATTAGGGAATGGAAGGTGTTGGATGTGCAGGGCTTCCGACATTTATAAATCTGCTTGAAAAATTGGGATTTATTGCTGTATATGGTGAATTTATGGGTGATAAATCCCAAATACGACACACTTGAGTCTGGCAATTCTTGTGAGGAAGTGCATTTGGAATGAAGAGGGGGAATTATTTGGATTTAAGCTCATGGGAATATTCCCACATGGAAGCACAGAGAAGCTGTGGCTGCCCCTGGATCCCTGGAAGCGTCCAAGGCCAGGCTGGACATGACTTGGAGCAGCCTGGGATAGTGGGAGCTGTCCCTTTGCCCAGCTGATTCCCAACACTCCATGCTGAATTCCTGGTTAATTCCTCCCTGCTCCTCCCAAAGGGGCTTTTATTTGGGACAGAAATAAAAAATCCCTTTACAATTAATGTTTCTTTTCCATTGGAATGCCTGGAATTGGTTTTGCTTTTAAATCCCACTTTAATTGTTGGCTCAGCGAGGTCCCCGGGAGAGTTTTGTGACACGAAACTATGAACTGACAGCTCGAAAATAACATTTCCCACTTCTTGTTTCAGACCAGCTCCCTCCCTCCCAACATTATTTCTGAATTTCGCCCCAAGCTGAGTTAATTCCCAACTCAAATATTCCTCAAAATTCTGTCAGCAGCTGTTTAAATCCACAGATTTTAGAGCTCCGTGTTTGTTTCTCCACGCTGAAAAAGTTGTTATTAAATACGGGATGAAATATTTATGCAGCACGGCTTTAAAGCAAAGAATATTTGATCACAAGAGGTTTCTTTAATTGAAATAATCTTGGTGTGTGGCTGGAGTTTAATTTAAACCCTGCCTTGTTAAAACTGAAACTAAGAACACGCAATGACATCTGTGGTGCTTTTCAAATTCAAGTAATCATAATATTATTAATTTTTTATTACACAGGAAATCAAATAAACTATTTCCATATTGCCAGATGTAGGATTTAATTGGGGATTTTTGTGAGCTGATTAATAAATAAAATAAATAGATGCAAATGTGGGTTCTACACAGCATTAAAGTCAAGACTTTGGGAGCCACCTGTCTATAAATAAAACCAGGGAAAAAGCACAGTGAGAAATCCCATCTATCTGGGAAGCTCTGCTGCATAATTATAGTTTAGAAATTAAAAATAATTTTAAAATTATTTTAAAATAATGTTAAATAATTCAGAACTAATTTTTAAAAATGGAATATAATTAAAGTAATTTTAAAATAATTTTAAAATAATTTAAACATAATTTAAAATAATTTAATAATTTTAAAATAATTTGAAAATAACTTGAAAATAATTTTAACATAATTCAAAAATAATTTAAAGACTCGGTGACCTTGCAGCAGAGGCATCTACTTAAACGTGATGCTTAAGGTGGAATTCCCTTCTAGGAAATGGCGATGTTGATATCCTCAGCTAATTATTGAGAAGTCCTTCACAATTTCCAGCTAAAACCAGGAATTTTTGGAGGAGTTTCTTCATCTCAATTTCCCCTGGGGCATCTCCTTCGTTCCTGTGAGCTGGGATGTGCCGAGGCGGGCAGAAACTCCTTCTCCTTCCCAGGAGCCTCTGCTTAAATCCGTGTTTCAACAGGCTTATCCCAGCTCCTGAGTGGTAAGTCCTGACAGGAGATCACAGTTCAGGAGGTTTGGGAATGAATCCCCGGGGATGCAGGGATGAGACAAAAGAAGGCAAAGCTTTCAGGAATAAAATCAACTCAAGGATGAGTACTTCCGTCAGGATGAGTTGGGTGACGATGAGCAGAGGGATGACGTTGTTCCAACCGTTGTTCCAACCCCCCAAATCCCTGGGATTGGAATTCCTGGTCTGGATTCCAGAGCAGAGCACAAGGAATGGCTGGTGAAAGGTAAGGACTTGGAAGCAGAAATTGGGGTTTTATCCACTCGTTGTCAAACCCAAAAGGTTTGGAATGCTCATCCCAAGGGCTGGGAATTCCCGTGGAATTAAAAAGGTGTCTTTTAGGTTTTTCAGGCTTTTCAGCTCATTCTGGAAACACTTGGAGGAGGTTTTGGAGTCAGAAATGGGAATAATGGGATCGTTCTCTGTTTGGATCAAAGGGAGAGTGGTTGGTTTTCAGCTCTGACAGACATGGGCCTTCCAAAAGTCTCAGCAATCCCAAGTCACGATTCCAAGCTCAAGATTTAAGGGAAATCTCCAAAAGACTCAGGAAAGAAGAACCCAGTGTCCCCTGACGGTGTGATACAGGATTTGTCCTGTATCACAAAATGGGATGGAAGAGTTGTGATAAAACAAGGGGAATGGTTTTAAACAAAAGAGAGAAGATTTAGGTGGGATATTGGGAAAGAAATCTTGGCTGGGAGGGCTGGAATGGATTTCCCAGAGAAGCTGTGGCTGCCCCTGGATCCCTGGAAGTGTCCAAGGCCAGGCTGGAGTGACCTGGGATAGTGGAAGGTGTCCAGGGCTTGGAATAAGATGGTTTTGAAGCCACCTTCCAACCCAAACCATTCCTGGATTCTCTGATTCCCTGATTCCAATCCTCCCCTGTCATTCCAGAAGGGATCAGAGATCATCTTTCCCTGCCAGATACCCCCCACCCCATGCTCCAACCTCCACCATCTCTTCCACCGCTCCCTGACCCTCCACACCAAAAATATTTTCCCAATCCCAGCCCAAATCTTCCTCTCGGCAACAAAACCCTGATTATCCTCGTTAGAGCCTTCTTGGGAAGAGAGGAATGATTATTCCTTTCTTTTTTCCAGTTGTTTTCTGTTAATCCATTGGAAACTTCCCTGTGGCCTCACCGACCCCCATCCATCCAGCCTGATGATCCTCGAGGTGTTTTCCAGACTTAATGACTCCATGATTCTCTTCTATGATCCTTTTCCATTCTTCCCAGGGATGAATTCCTTAATGACTCGTTTAAGGCTTCCTCGTGGCTTCATTAATTTGAGGAATTGGAGCTGGGAGCTGAAACTTTCCCCGGATCCAGAGCAGGCTGCTGGAAATCAAGTTTGCTCCTCCAGACTTGCTTGGAGTTAAATAATTCTAGTAATTCTCCAAGATAAATCAGCTTCTGGAGATAACCACACCACCTTTGGATTAAAAATAGCGGGAATAAAGATCTGGGAGCAGTTCAGAGCTCTCTTTAACAAAACAAAGCTGGGTTTTTTAATGATCCAGGGTTTAAAACATCTTGGGAGCCCATCCCATGGGGTTTGCTCCGCTCCTGATCCCCTCTTCCCAAACCTGGGTTCAATTCCCAAATTCCTGAAGTGTCCATGAACCAAATCCCACTGAAAAAACAGATTCAAGGATGGTTTAACCAGAAAATGGGGGAGCAGGGGCTTGGTTGACTCTGATAGAGATATCCCAATATTTTATCCTCTCGACCCTGAGCCAAAGGAACTCTGGGAATGGGAGTGCCACCACTGTGCCTCTCCAGAGCCTGGTGGTTGCCCTGCACATCAATAAATTGACTTTTATCAGAGGGGGGCAACAAATCCCAGGAAGGAAAATTTGGCAATTCCCAGCTCTGTTTGCTCTCAGGCAAATCCCTCCCCATCTCTGAGGGCATTTCACTCGATTTTCCAACTGGGAATTAAAGGGAGGGATGTTTAAATTATTTTTGACTAAATAAGGGCATTGGCCAGACAAAAATAATCCAACATCAAAAGGAAGCAAAACAAGAAAAAAAAAAATCCCTCTATAATAAAAAAAAAAAAGAAAAAAAAAGCAAACAGAGGGAAAATTTTTCTTTTGATCTTTTTTTATTCAAAGAACCCTCATGAGAGCAGAAATATTTTCTTAGAAATTATTTTTATTCACATCCTCGTGAGCTTTTTTGAGGAAATATCCAAGATTAAATGTGTCCTGTCCAGCTGCCAACCCTCAGAATCACTTTACAGCTCAGAGAAGCAGAGGAAAACGTTTGGTGTTGTTCACAAGCACTAATTGAAAATCAGTGATTTGGACTCATCTTCCAAAGTGGGATGTTCTGCCTCTCAAAGATTCAAGGAATCAGTGTGGGAGGTGGGAATTGTAAATATTTAGGAGTTTCCAAAGGTGTCCTGGTCACTAAGTGGAAGGAAATGTAAAAACTGCACTTCCCAGAAACCTCATTGAACAAGTTTTTTTTCCTTTAGAAGATTTTCAGATATTCTCCAGGAAATATGGAACTTTGATATTGATGGGAATGAAACTTATCCATAAAAACAGCTCCAATTTAAAGGTTTTCCTGGGAGTTCAGGTGGGACCTGCTGGTCCTGTTCTTCCAACCACTGACTCCTGTCCCAACAAGTAGCTGCAGCACAGAATCATGGAATTATTTAGGCTGGAAAACCCTCCAAAATCAAGTCCAACCATTCCCCAGCACTGCCAAGGCCACCACTGCCCCACATCCCCAAACGCCACATCCACATTGATTTTAAATCCCTCCAGGATAGGGAGTCCACCACTGCCAGTGTTGGAAAACCCTTTCCACGATAAAAAATTCCAAATATCTGAACTTTCTGTGGTCCATTTCCTCAGGAACCTCCCACGTGAGGGACAAAGTGGAGGCGAACTCCAGCTCATTTCTCCATGATTTTGCTTCCATGGAATTAATCAGCCTTGGATTTGTTGCAGCTCTGAGGCAAAATCCTCCTGTTTTCTCATGTTCCGTCCGACCATTGCAATGAATTCCTTGGAAAACTGGGAAATGAGGTGGGAACAGGGGTCTCAGATCCACAACTTCCTCAAGTGCGTCAGGGGAGTCAGCCACCCTGCATCAGATCCTCCCAGTTCCTCTGGGAAACGCATCCCAGACTTCTTTAATTCTATTGGAAAGCAGAAAAAAGAGGAGTTTTGGGCTTTTCTTCAACACGGAGTCATGGAATGGTTTTGGTTGGAAGGGACCTTAAGCATCATCCAGTTCCACTCCCTGCCATGGGCAGGGACACTTCCCGATATCCCAGGTTGCTCCAAGCTCCATCCACAAACAGGAATTTCCAAATATAAGCCCTCAAAGATTTCCATTCAGCATTTTGTGCTTAAATCAGCTTTTATGAAACTCTCTCTTCAACTGGGAAATAAAATAATTCAGAGATCCTTTTCCAGGCTTAAAAAACAGGGATCGGAGATGGGAGATAGGAGCACAGCACATTAGTGTGGATTTGGCATCCTTATCTCCCTTCTTTTGAAATACTTAGGCTTTGTTTGCTCCTCCGTTTGCTGTAGGATATATAGGGATCACCCATTCCACGTTAACTTTTCGGCAGCAAAATTCCTGAAGCACAGGAAGCTTTAACCTCCTGGAAAAATAACATTATATCGATAACTAAGCTGCTTTTCATAAGTTACATTAAATCAAGGCTGATAACATTAATGATTGTGCAGAGACTGGATTAGGTGGGAATTAGAGCAAATCCTGCTATTCCTATTGTTAAATGGGAAAATTGACTTGCCTTCCTCAAGGGCTCCTTAAAAACCAAAGGAAAATCATTCCAGAATTTGTAAACTCCACTTCTGGAAAGAAATGAAACTTCTTTGCCGTCCAGCAGGAGCACGAGGTGAGGCAGGGAAGGGTTCTCACCTCTCCACTGGCCAGAACAAGGAGAGGGACAGCATTCCAAGGATTTTAGTCAATCCTTCAATTTGTCCTGGGAACCCACAGCATTCATTTTCACCTGGCTGGGGCTTCTGTGTTTCTGTGGCTGAAACCCACAACAGATAGAGCTCCTCAACCTTCTCCTGCAGACTGTGGGATCTCACGTGGATGCAGGGTCATGGAAAGGTCTGGGAAGAGCAGAGGGATTCAAGGAACACATAGAGGATCACAAAACATCCCTTGAAGTCCGCAGGGGTGAACCATTAATAATTTCCTCATAGTGAGTTTCAAAAGGGCTTCAATTTCCTCTCACTGGTGTCACCGGGAAGCTGTTCCAGAGTCTCCCTGCTCCTGGTATCCCAAACTCCTTTGGAATTGGAGTTTGTTCCTGTTTAGGCCACTGGGAAGTTTTGTGACACCACAGAGAGTTTTCCAACCACTGAGCCCTTTGGAAGGAAATGAGGATCACTCCTCACCCACCACCTCCGCTGGGACATCTCTGCACGTGCTGATCTTCCCATGTCTGATCCCATCTGGATTTGGATGCTGGCCATGCTTCTCAAAGTCACTTCTCCACGGAAAAAAATATCCTGATTTTTCAGGAGCCGACCACTTCCAGGAGATTCTTTACCGGGTGATTCTATAATCGTCCTTGGAATGCTCTTCTGACCTTGCTCACTGTGTTCACCTCCCAAAATCTTCCATCCTGTCCCCTCCCAGGTATCAGACAGATCCTTTCCGACCCAACCCATCCCATGATTCCATGATTTTTCATTAATGTGAAAAAACCCATGGAGAGAACAGTCGTGGCTTTCCTCATTCTGTGGAAAAGCTCTCCCTCCACAAAAAGCCAAATTTCTGGGGTGTCCACAGGTTACCTAACATAAAAAGAGGACAGGAATTTGTATTTTAAAGGGTGGGAGACCTCAACCTGCCTGGCTGAGATGTCAAGAAGCACCTGGAGCAGCTGTTTTCCATCATCAGTCATTTTTTGGGATATTTCCATTATTCAGGAAAGATCTCCTGGATGGTTTCCCTCTTCTCCTGCAGCTCCACTGCAATATTGGGGTTGGGAAAAGGCAAAAATGACTAGTGTGGAGCTCTCCATGGGTCACCAGGGCAGCTGGGACAGAGAAAATCATGGTTAACCCTTTTTTTAGGAACTTTGGGACCTCTCCTGGTGATGTCCCAGGTTTATCCCTGGAGTGGGATTAGTATTTAATAATTTGCATGGACTGGAGTTTAAATCTAACGTTGTCTCACTCCTTTCCTGATATCCAACCTAAAGCTCCCTCAGATTCCCTCAGGTCCTGCTTTCCCTTTCTGTCCTCTACTCCTCATTTTTGGAAATTCACCTTTAAGACTTTCAACTTCCCATCCTGAACATCCACTTGAACTTCTGCGAGAAGGTGAATCAGAAAGCAGAATTTTTCCCTCATTGTGGAAAATGTCCTGCTCAGAAATTCAAATGAAGGAATATTTATTCATCCCGGCACTCAGGCATGGAAATCTCTGCACTTGGAGAACAAACACAACGATTCCTTTTATTTTAATCTCTCTCCTGCAAATTAACAGAGCCCTATCGTTCTCCAAATTCAAAACTCCAAGGATTAAACCCAACAGGCAAACACGGCTTGGGGATTGTTTTGTGGCCCAAATATGACGATTACAAAGTGGAGATGAAAGAGGCAATTCCAAGAGAAATTTCTGTTCCTTCCTGGGACTAAAGAAGATAAGCCTTAACTACATGTGCATGCAAAAATGTAATTTGATTTATTTTTCCAACAGGAAAAACTCCAGGATATTGCTCTCGGTCTCGGAGCAGTGTGACTGGAGGATAAATAAAACGCCAGGGGTTCACTTGCTGATGAGGGCTGTAATTATTGATTAATTATTGATTAATCCTGATTTTGGGAAGCTTGGGAACAAGGCTGGCTCTAAATGGACCACAGACACAACATCTCTCTCCTGGCATGGAATTCCAACATCCCCTCTCCAGAACTGCCGGAGGTTTTCAGCGTTGCTGGGGGATAAATGTCATCTCTGGCAGGGGAAGATGGAATTAATGCCTCCAAGTTTTGGCAGAGAATTTTAATGAGGATTAAACCAGAGAGTTAAAATAAAAATGGAAAAAAAATTGAAAAAATTTAAGCAGATTTTCCAACCTGAACAGAGAGAGAGGCGCTTGTGGTTTTCAGAGGAAAATGGGTTTCTTGTTATAATTATTATTATTTTAAATATATGTTTTTAGTATTATTTCAGATATTCCAAGCTCACTTTCCTCTGTTGTTTTCCCTGAGACAAAGATCTGCTGGATGTTAATAATCCCCTGGGAAGAGGTCTGCTCTTCCTGGAGGAAGTGCACAGACTGATGGTTGTAATTTTCCAGGCTTTTGGACACTCCAAGCCAGGATCATCTCCTGCAGCATCTGGAGCAGAAAGGAATTTGTTTTTCAATCCCAGCCCTTGGACCACGTGGACTACAGAAACTTCTCCGGGAGGAAATCCATAGGGGTGCATCCATGCCCTGAATTCCATGAGGATCAGCCGTATTTTTATTGGAGTCACCAGAGCCAGCTCAAGGCTGAGCTGGAGAACGAGAGGAAAATCCAGCAAATCTGAAGGAAGTTATCCAAATCCTTCGTATTTCCAAAGTATTTTAATTGATGGAGCAACTGTTTTATTGGAAAAGGGATAATTCTTGTTCTTTCTGTTCTTCCTTTTTGTTTCTGGTCCCTGAAGGGAAGGGTTTGACTCTTCTCCAGTTGCTCCAGGATAAACATTCCATGTCCTGGAAAGTCCTTTGGCTTCTCCCTCCCTGTGATTTCCAACCCCCTCCTAGGCTCTTTTAGAATCTTCCAGACAATTTCTGGAATACCGACTTTTTAAAATTAAATTAAATTAAACTTAAATTTAAATTCCTATTTTTTTAAGCAACAAAATTCCAAGGCAATTGTGATTCCCCAAATAAAACTCATCACTTTCCAAAAAAAAAATCTTTTTCCCTTTTTCTTTCTCCTTCTTGCAGCCTTTCCTAGGATAATTTCTGATCATGTGGATCGAGCTTGGGATCCAATTCTCTCCTATTTTCCTTGCAGTTCGTTGCAGTGAATTAAACAATTTATTACTCTGATTTTTCTCCCTCTCCTTTCCAGGCCTGTGACTATTCCAGAGCTTTTCTCCCATCTCAATTAACCTTAATTTTATTCCTTTCCTTGGGCAAAAATTCCTTCTGCTCCTTAAATGTCCCTTCTGATACTCTTTGCTCTTCTAATAATTACTTAATAAACTTTTTTCTTTAATTTTTATGATATGCCCCCAAAAAAACCCCAAAAAAAGCTGTTTGACTTTATTAATTAAACCCTAAAGAAACCCTATAAAACTCTAATAATATTTTTAAGTGCAGCATTTAATTCCTATCGATTTTCCAGGAGGTTGTGGCAGCAAGAAAAAGGAACTTCCATGTTTTTTTAATCAGGATTTTATTTTCCTGCCGTGATGGTGGCCCAGGAATACAAAATATTCTGCAGGAATCATTTTGCTGACTTGTGGGGAAAGTGGAAAAGGCATGAAAAATGCAAATCAAATTAAGAGGGAGGCGAAGAGAAATAAAAAAAACAGATAAAAAATGGTGCTGCCCAGAAATATTTGTGGGAGCCTGGATCATTATTTCCCAGCACAAGGAATTACAGGTGGGAATAAGATAAGATATTGCTTTTTTATTTGGATTTAATATAAGGCCCAAACGTAGTAGGAAAAATAAAAGGATATAAATCCAAGAGGGGCCTGTTGAGGAATTAATCAAGGATTTTGTAATTTAGGGAATGATGCCGTGAAGTGGTTGTAGGATCATTAAAATGTTGTATTTCAGGAATTTTGCCCTTTATGTGCTGGAATAATTTTAATTCCATCAGCATTCATTTATAACCAGGAGGAGAAAATCAGGACGGTGGGATATGGGATAAAAGAGGAACACCGGGACGTATCAGCTATGGATTTGGGGATGGAATTTTCCAGCACATTATTCCCATGTGCTATCCCTAAACGTGGATCCATGAGGACAGAGGTGATGGATACTCCTTGATGAAAAGCTCTGGATGTTCATTCAGAAGAGCCATAGGAATTCCCACCAGGTGGGAAGCTGCTCGGGGTAATTTATGGAGGAATAAACACATGGAATACTTTTCCCTGGAATGCACATTCCGTCTTTTCCCTGGAGAAAAGCTTTTAGCGGACAGCAGCATCAGGCAGTGCAAATCCATGGAGCTGCACCAGCAACAGGGAAGCTGGGTATGAAAATCTGGGAGGAGCTGCATCTTATCCCAGTTTTTCAATCAGATTTCCAAGGCTAAGGGGGATGAAAAGTTTGGAATCTCCAGGCTGGGAATCCTGCTTGGAAAAGCTGCAGGATTTCTTAGGAATTCATTGTATTTTCTTATTTCTAGGAGGTTATTATGTTCCCATTTCCTATTCCCACATTTTGAGTGTTTGCTGGAATGCTTGTTAATGACATCACGGTGTTACTCAACTCCTTATTGATTTATAGACATGTGTACACAAATATATTATATATATTTTATATATATATGAATAAAATACAGGATCTAAGAGGTCTCTTCCAGCCTTTTTATGTCCCTGGATCCCTGGAAGTGTCCAAGGACAGGTTGGATGGGGCTTGGAGCAACCTGGGTTAGCGGAAGGTGTCATAAATATAAACAAAATTCCATGTTTCTTAACAACTCTATGATTTTATACATGGATATACACTTATTTATATATATCATGGAATCATGGAATGGTTTGGGTTGGAAGGATCTTAAAGCCCGTCCCATTCCATTCCTTGCCATGGGCAGGGACACCTCCCACTGTCCCAGGCTGCTCCAAGCCCCAGTGTCCAACCTGGCCTTGGGCACTCCCAAGGATCCAGGGGCAGCCACAGCTGCTCTGGAAATTCCAGCCCAGCCCCTCCCCACCCTCCCAGCCAGGAATTCCTTCCCAATATCCCATCCAGCCCTGCCCTCTGGCAGTGGGAAGCCATTCCCTGTGTCCTGTCCCTCCATGCCTTGTCCCCAGTCCCTCTCCAGCTCTCCTGGAGCCCCTTTAGGCCCTGGAAGGGGCTCTGAGCTCTCCCTGGAGCCTTCCCTTCTCCAGGTGAATATTCCAAGCTCCCCCAGCCTTTCCCACAGCAGAGCTGCTCCATCCCTTGGATCTTCTTGACAACAGCTCCATGTCCTTATCTACATTCATATCCGTATCCATATCCATATCCATATCCATATCCATATCCATATCCATATCCATATCCATATCCATATTCATCCATCTCCACACCTGTCCATGGATCTCTGAGCCAGCGGGAATGTTGAAAAGCTCCCACTTGGCTTCATCTGCCAGAATTCCCCACATGGCTCCTGGGGCTCCTGAGCTCCTGTTCCTGCAGCTGGGAGAACATTACAGCCTCTTTTGTGTCTATAGGGACCACATTCCACTTGAAATTCCCAAATCAATCCAGTGCTGGCTGGGAGAGCGTTTGCTGTGCAGGCTGATGAGGGATGAGTTATCCATGGATGTTTTTTATCCTTCTGGAGAGACATTCAGCAGAGTGGCTGCATTTGATTTGATAATTGGCTGTGAAGGACTCTTAAATCCTTGAAAACGCTTTTCAGTCTTTAAAAAGGTGTTTTCAAGCTCCTTTCTGTTTGATTTTTTGACAGCTGCTGGATTCGGTGCTGTAAGAGATGAGGTAAGAAGTTCTGAGAAGTTTGATCCTGTTTTTTATCAGGGAATGCTGCCCAGGAAAAGTGGTCCTTTTGTATTTATTCTGTAGGGTTGACTGACTGGAATAAAAAGCAGATTGGAGTCTGTTATAGGGTGGTTTGGGTTGGAAGGGACCTTAAATCCAATTCCATTCCACCCCCTGTCATAGGCAGGGACACCTCCCACTGTCCCAGGCTGCTCCAGGCCCCAGCCAACCTGGCCTTGGACACTGCCAGGGATCCAGGGGCAGCCACAGCTTCTCTGGGAATTCCATCCCAGCCCCTCCCCACCCTCCCAGCCAGGAATTCTTTCCCAACATCCCATCTATCCCTGCTCTCCTTCAGCTTCAGGCCATTCCCCCTTATCCTGTTCCTCCATCCCTAACCCAAAATCCCTCTCCAGCTCTCTCGTAAGCAAATGTGAAATCCCTTTATCCTGGCTGGATTTGGCATAGGAGATCTTTCCAAACTCCCAAAAAACAGCTGGATCTAGGAAAAGAATCTTAAAATATTTCAGTAAAACTGAAAGATTTAGGAATGAAGGAAACTTGGAGGTTATAATTTGAGTTCAGTTGATGCCGTACCAGAAACACGTGGCTTTGGCTTTTGAGGGTGTCATGGATAATATGGATTGAAAAGATTCCTAAAAAAATCACAGACTGTTCCAGGAGCAACTGTTGTAAAACTATTTCAACAATTAAATTGATATCAAAAACATTGCTTCCTAATCCCTGGGGGCCAAACCAATCCACAGTGTCCATGATCTCCACAGTAGGATCTGGAGCTGGGCTAATCCGTGGTTATTTCAGAGATCTGAACCCCAAAACTCCTGCTGTGATCCCATAAATATTGATCCACTTCTTTTTCCCATTCCAGCCTCAGTTTTTTCCTGATTTTCTAGCTGGGGTCACCAAACCAACAATACCCCACCACATATTTGGAAACATTCCAGGTTTCCAAGGAGTTTTAATTTCTGCTTTTTCCTCCTGACTCAGATCCAGATCAAAATTCGGCTTTTCTCACGCCAGCTGTATTTGTTTTCCAGCGATTCTGAATGGGTTTTATCCACTCTGCTCTTGTGATTGTGGAATAAGAAAGAAGATTAATGGAAAAAAAACAGGAAAATGAGATCGCTGCTGTTTCCCATTTGGTGTCTGATTTATATGAATAATTGAATACATCCAAGATGACTTTTATTGAGGAAACAATAAATGTTTAATAAGGGAATGAGTAGTCCATCATCAAAGGGAGCTCTGCTTATGAGGCTTTCGGAGCGGGGAGAACTGTTTGGGATTTCAATCATCCCAGGGACACTTTATTCCCGTTGCTGCCTCATTAACATTCCACATTATCCCGCCGTGGGATGAGGTCACTACCAAGGAAAACAGAGATTTTAGGAGAGACAAGAAGCAAGATCCTCAAATGTGTGAGCTTTGGAGGATGCTATTCCACAGTAAACCTTTTTCCATGGATGGGTGGGAGCTCCAATCCCAACTCCAGCTGCAATGAAGCAGCTCTTGCCAGTGCATCCCACGGAAGATCTGAGTCCTTGGTTCAAGGTGTTTAATAATGGAAAAGGGAAGGAAAATGTCAATACCCGGCTGAGGCCAAGGCAGGGATTGGATTTGGAACCTCAGGAATTATTGTCAGGGAACAAAAGGATGAGCTGGAGACAATTGAAGGTTGGGAAAGAAATTAAAGATATTAGGAATGGAAAGGGATCAGGAACGCACGGATAAGCAAATAGATTGGTGTTAATTCCGTTCCTAATGCCTTGAAATGGGATAGAAGGATTTGGTCTGGAGTTTATCCAGCTCCGTGGAGAAAATCCCCACTTCAAGCAGCTCCCTGGTTAGGAATGGATTCAGGAAGAAGAACAGGTGGTGCCATTAACCCATCCCTTTAATTAATGAAGCATTAGCCAAAGATGAGTGAAGGACTCAAACTGATTGATCCTATTAATTAATTTTAGCATTCCATACATTCCTTGTATGGACAAGACCGTCTCAAACCCATCCCTGGAGCTGCAGGTGGAGTTTGGGAAGGGTGTCTTTTGGTGCACTCCAAGATGAAATGTTCCTGCTTTTATCCCAGAATCCCAGACTAGTTTGGGCTGGAAGGGACCTTAGAGATCATCTCATTCCAAGCCCTGCCATGGTTTGGGACACTTTCCAAATATTCCGGGTCTCTGATGATGCCTCCAGGACCAACAGTGGTGTGGGAATAAGGTTCACCAAACATCAGGATCTTCAGTGTCCTGTGGCCAATGGTAGGGATGACCAGTGGCCACCACCACCCTTTGGCCTGGTGGTCACCACCAATCCTTGGCCTGGTGGCCATCACCACCCTTTGGCCTGGTGGTCACCACCAATCCTTGGCCTGGTGGCCATCATCAATCTTTGGCCTGGTGGCCACCACCAATTTTTGACCTGGTGGCCACCACCTCCGTTTGGCCTGGTGGCCATCACAACCCTTTGGTGTCTGCAGGCTGGGGACCAGTTTGGTGTCTAGTGCCACTAAAATTCCTTGCAAAGGGCTTTAAACGACTTTGCCCCCAGAAAAACAAGGAAGGGTTTGATCCCAGAGCTGATTCCTCAGGAATTTGCCGCCTGAGGGGAAGCTTAGGAAGCCACCAAGCTCCAAAGAGAGAGGAGAAGACAAAATAAAGATAAACAAAGATAAAACAAACCAGAACCTTCTCCCAGTTGCGTGTCCTCAACAAAATCTCGAAGGGAATCAGGTGACAGTGTTGTGCCATCAGGAGGGGACAGGTGCCCATCCACCAGGATGTGCTGAGAGCCTCCGTGGGAGTCCTTGGAAGTTCTTTCTTGGGGAGATCATCACAGCAAGGAAGCACATCCCTGCATCATTCCCAAGTAAAAGAGTCTGGAAATGGTTCATCCTTCAGCTTGCAAGGTTTCCTGAGTGCAGTGATCCAACAATCACCTCTACAGGCAATGAAGGAAACATCTCCCTGCCCATGGGATGATCTTTGAGGTCCTTTCCAATATTTGTGGAGGGCAGCGTGTATAAATGCCAGGAATGACGTAACGGGAATTATGAGGGATCATCATTTTACTGGCACATATTTCGTTTTGCCTGGAATAAAATTAATTCCTAAAACTTGCTGGAGCACCAGGACTGGGAAAACCATCTCCAGCAGGAGCTGCATTCCGCCAAAGCCGTGGGAAAGGAAAGGCCATGGGAAGGACCAAAAGCTGGTTGGAAGCCACAACCACATGGATTTTAAATCCCTCCAGGAATGGGGACTCCACCACTGCTCTGGGCAGCGGTGCCAAGGCTGGACAGCCCTTTCCATGAGGAAGTTTTCCCCAATATCCAATCTAAACCTTCCCTGGTGCAACTTGAGGCCGCTTTTCCCACTGTGGGGAAAGGTTTTCAATTTCTGTCGATACCGAAAATATTCCAAACTTCCCAGAAATCCCAAGGGTGCCTGGTGTGAGGGTTTGTGGACTCAAACCAAGCAAATATTTGCAAATTCTTTGATATTTATATTTGGCAGCAGTTGCTAAGAACGAGCAGTAGAGACATTACGGAAAAGTGCATCCTGATGGATTCGGACACTGCCACCTGGAAGTGAAGGAATCTCAGAATGAGAAGGGATCTTAAAGCCCGCCTAGTCCCACCCTTGTCATGGGCAAGGACACTTTCCTCTATCCCAGTTTTTATTCTCATATCCCTGCAAGATTTTCTGTTTAAGGTGCTGATTATTTTACAATCCTATGAGGCAAATTAACTCCTGAAATTCCTGCAATGGCCCCAATACCATCCCGAAATTTTCATTAAGTGCCACAAGCACCAAGTGCGGCCTCACAGCAGCTCCTTAAATACATTTCAGGGGCATTCGATCCCCTTGGAGTGTTTGCTCCCGGTGAATATCCTGTAAAATCCGATTTTTCCGTGTGAACAGAGGCGCTGTGAATGTTCCACCGCCGATTTCCATCACAAAGGTGCAGCTCGGCTTTGTGCAGTCCCCGAATTCCAGCGCTTCCTGTGAGCGAGAGGAGAGAGTCTCCTGCCTTGTCAGGATTACAAAGAAGGTTGTAGCTCCTTCTCCATGCAAACAATCAATTCTTGCCTAATTAGTCGCATTTTGCACCATTGGCATTAAAGTTCACCGGCGCTGAACTTTATCCCTGCCCTTCCCTGTCCATTGGAGCTTCATTCCCATTCCTCCCACAACATCCTCGTTTGCTTTGTGCTTTTAATTAAAAAGGCAAACTTTGGCTCTGTGCATGCTCTGGAAATGCAAACAGTTCTTAATTAAAGCACGAGAAAGTGCCAAAATTAAGCATAATTAGTTGGGCAGGGCAGCAGCAAACAATGGGCTGCGTTCTGTGTGTGCAAACCCCCCAGAAACTGCAAAAACGGGAGCAAAAGGCATAAAATAACCGTAATAAATCAGTGCTGCTCAGTTATTAAACCTTTTTTTCCCTCAGCACCATCATACCTATGGGAATCACATCCATTCCTATTAAAATCTAGGTTTTCGTATTCGGTGTTTTTATTAATAATCATGGAATTGTGGATTTATCACTGCTTATTTCTGGATTTCTGATATCCAGCCTGGATGCTGATTGCACCAGAGCTCTGTATCGCCTGTCATTCCAGAAACATCCGTAATTCCTGCTGGAAAAGATGGATCCAGGCTGCAAACTGAGGTCTGGGAGCTTCCAAACCCTTTTATAGATGCATCCAAACCTTGGATTTATCCACGTAATTTAAATTCCTTTATACCTGTCCTGGTTTTGGCTGAGCTGGAGTCAATTGTCCTCCTTGGAGCTGATCTAGTTGGGAAATGACCGGAAACTGGCCACATCCCACAGTGCCATGAAAAACATCTTCCATCTTTGGATGGGAATCCATTCTTCCTGAAAGAAAAAGGAGTGTGCAGAATTCCTGCTGGAATCGACACCCATTTTTTCCCACCCTGTACAATTTCCATCTTTCCCCATTCCCTGATAATGGGATTTCTTCCTTTCCTAAACCCGCTCGCCTAAAAAAAACAGAATTTTGAAGCTGGAATTTGTTGCTGGATCTGTTGTTCCTGAAGCAGCAGCGACGTGTTTGGAATTCCATGATTTTTCTGCTCCTGTTTTAACTGGATGTTTCCTCATTTGGAAGTTAAAAACCTTGTCCAGCTCACGTTCCGATGACAAATATTTCCAATCATGAACTGATTCGAGCCTCTAAATTTTGCTCTGAAGCTTTTTATGGGTGTGAATGATGGAAAGGACGGAGCCCAAAGGCCAAATTCATTTTAAAATCTGTGTTTTAACCCCCAATATTTTCTGTTTGCAACTGCTGCTAAATTAAAGGCTCCTTGTGCATTCCAGGATGCACTTTAATTAATAATTCCCTAATTTATAGGTGCAAATGTGGATGTACAGAGAGGGATCAGGTATTGATCCTCTGAGCAGGGAGCGAGGTCAGAGAGGCCAGGCCAGCGCAAGTTAATCACTTAATTGATAAAGGCATAAAAAGTCAGGCCCCAGACATGATTTAAACAAATAATTTGCAAACTTTTACAGTGCAGGAAGGAGCATTTATTTATGTGCCATTTTGGGGGGTTTTAATTCAGAAAGGAGAATTGGGATTTTTCAGCTGGAGAAGAGAAGCTTTGGGGTGACCTCATTGTGGCATTCCATTGCCTGCAGGAGCTGCAGGAAAGATGGAGAGAGAGGATTTCCAAGAGATGGAGGGACAGGACACACGGAATGGCTTCAAAATGAGGGAGAGGAGGGTTAGATGGGATATTGGGATGGAATTCCTGGCTGAGAGGGTGGGAAGGGGCTGCGCTGGAATTCTCAGAGAAGCTGTGGCTGCCTCTGGATCCCTGGAAGTGTCCAAGGCCAGGTTGGAGCAGCCTGGGATAGTGGAAGGTGTCCCTGCCCATGGCAGAGGTGGGAATGGGATAAACTTTAAGCTCCCTCCCAACCTAAACCCATCTGGAATTCTGTAACTGTAAGCCAAGCTCATTTTGATCCAATTATTTTAAAGCAAATATAAAGGAATTACAAGTTTTCCTGCAGGTGTATTTCCATCATCACTGCAGTGTCAGGGAAGTGGAAGAAAAATGCCCAAGGACAGACTCAACCTCTCTGTCTGGCACAAAAGAAATCACATTTAAAATATATTTTATAAACTCCTGTTTACCTATGACTCTTAGAAGAATTTTAGCATTAAGGGAGGTCGGTTAGCAATTTATCTGGACATCAGAACTGTCATTATCCCAGTAAAATCCAAGGGAAAACACCAGCCTAAACATGTTTTACTGCTTAGCCTGAGACAGCCTAAAATATAAAACCCCTCAGTAGCAGCTCTGCCTTCCCTGCTCCTGAAAAAGCCCCTAAAAACGCAATAAACGATTTCAGGATTCAAATCCCTGCAGCACACACATTCCAGCCAAATCCCTCAGCAGGGATATTCCCAGCTTTCCTGGGTGTCTTTCCCTGGATGACTGGCATTTATTCACAGGATTCCAAAATTCCCATGATTTCTTCACTGCCGGAATTCCTGCAAAAGAAATGATGGGATCAAAGAACCCTTAAAGTTGGAAAAGACCTCCAAGATCATCAAATCCAACCTTGGAGCGAAGGACCTCAAGGGCTGAGCTGGATCCTGGTCATGCATAATATTAATTCAGAGGAATGTCTGGAGATATTTTCCATAAAATTTTAGTGTTATGAACTTAATATCTCAACTGAGGCGTGGGATGTGGAATATTTAGCAGGAAAGTCAATATTCCCCTGGGCTGGGAATAAATGATGGAACATCCCTGGGTTAGATTACGCCCACTTGATTTGGGGGCTGCTGGAAGGGGCTTTTGGATAAAAATCTGCTGCCACAAGGAAGGAAGAATGTAAGATATAGAACTGAGTTTAAAGCTCCCCAAAAAGCTGTGGCTGCCCTTGGACACCTGGAAGTGTCCAAGGCCAGGTTGGACAGGGCTTGGAGCAACGTGGGATAGTGGGAAGTGTCCCTGCCCATGACAAGGGGTGGAATGGGATCATCCTTGAGGTCCTTTCCAACCCAAACCACTGTTCCACGATTTTTTTGTTGTTCAGTCCCTGTTTCCATAGGTTTGTGGAATGCGAATCCATATGATGCCAGACTAGTCCCTGATGTCCCTCTATCCTTGTCTGGACTTTCTGCAAATAATTTCATTATACAGCAACAAAATCCAAGATCATTTCATTCTGCTGCTGGTCAGGACACTGGAGATCCAAACGTGCCCCTGGCCACCATCCCTCTGGAGGAAGGGATCAAAGGGTGGGAGACTGTCCTAATCATTGCATTCTGGAATGGTTTGGGTGGAAGCAACCTTAAATCTCATCTCATTCCACCCCTGCCATGGGCAGGGACACCTCCCACTGTCCCAGGCTGCTCCAAGCCCCATCCAACCTGGCCTTGGACACTTCCAGGGATCCAGGGGCAGCCACAGCTTCTCTGGGCACCCTGTGCCAAGGCCTTCACCACTCTC
Source organism: Rhagologus leucostigma (assembly GCA_013397725.1). NCBI lineage: Eukaryota > Metazoa > Chordata > Aves > Passeriformes > Rhagologus > Rhagologus leucostigma. The sequence continues at coordinate 429,405 of VZTD01003898.1, read as the reverse complement.
TCAGCTAGGAATTCCTTCCCAATATCCCACCTAAATCCGCCCTTTTCCATCTTAATGCCGTTAATCCCTCACCTTCTCCTTTTGAGAACAATGAGCTGGAACTGAGATCTCCTGAGCAGGAGGGAGACAACTCAGGATTTGTGTCCTGGACCCTGTTCCTCTTCCTTGGTTTGGAAGAGGAACCCACAGGACAACACCGACCACAAAATTGCCTGGAATACCAAGCCCTGGGGCACTGTTCTCTAGAACCCTAAAACAGCGCATTCCTACGATTTTGACCTCCAAACAAAACAGATAAAAAGGAGGAAAAATAAATCCTGCATACATCCTCTCTAAATGTAGTCCAGTGAATAACTTTGTAAATTATTTTACGTGGAGTAAATGCCTGGTCCAGGAAATAAATCCAATAAAAGCCCTCTTCCATTTCTCCAAATGAACCAACAGAGGTTCGGATGTGTCTCTATTCCGAGGGAAAGTGCCTGTGGGAAGTGAGTGTTTAGGTAAAAGCCTTTCAAGAGAAAATTCCTTCTGGGAAAGAGCTGCTGCTTCTCTGTAGGAAATTCCTTGGAGCAAACTGGTTTTTTAGGGCAATGTCTCTGCCGGTACATGAGCACGAAGCTTTGCCATCCGTGATTCCTGTTGGGCTTCCTGGGGATTTGGAGGGGGAATTTTCAGAGTGATCCCAGGGAGAGCACTGTGGAGACATCAGCACTGCGTTTCCGGGTTGCTGGAAGCAGGACACTGGGAAAAAAAGGGGATAAATGTTAATAGAGGGGTCTCCTGGGGTGCTGTACCGACAGCTGTGCCACTGGAAAAATTGCTTCAAAATTGTGGTAGGGATACTGGAAGAAATTCCCAGGTAATGGGTTAATACCAAACCCTCAGTGCCATGGAATGGTCACACAAAGGCAAACCAGCTCTCCTGAGATCCCACCTGGAATGCCATGTACAGGTGTGGTGTCCGCAGTAAAAGAAGGACTTGGAACTGTTGGAGCAAGTCCAGAGGACGCCACGGAGTTGATAAAGGGACTGGAGCACTTTCCCCATGGGGAAAGGCTGGAAGAGCTGGGAATGTTCAGCTTGGAGAGGAGAAGGTTGTGTGGAGACTTCACAGCACATTCCAGGATCCAAAGGGGCTCCAGAGAGCTGGAGAGGGACTGTTCCATCAGGAACTGGAGGGACAGGAAAGGGGAAATGGGTTCCCTGGCAGAGGGGAAATTTAGGTTGGATATTGGGAAGGAATTCCTGGCTGTGACAGTGGGGAGGGGCTGGAATAGAATCCCCAGAGAAGCTGTGGCTGCCCCTGGATCCCTGGAAGTGTCTGAGGCCAGGTTGGACACCGGGGCTTGGAGCAACCTGGGATAGTGGAAGGTGTCCCTGCCCATGGAATGGGATGGGATTTAAGGTCCCTTCCACCCAAACCACTCTGGGATTCAAACTGAACTCATGTTGGTTCAGAAAATCCTCTGAGCAGCCAAACTCTCGTTTATTTGTCACCCTCCCAAGCCAAGGCCTTGCCGGGGTTGTTGTTAATCAATACACGCACTAATTCCCACCAATCCCACAAAAAGGAACAGATCCTTGGGAAATTATCAAATAAAACCAGCCTCAGCCTGTTCCTCTCCTTCCTTTTCCATGCCCGTATTCCCTCCTCCCCTCCAGATCTTCTGCCTTTCTGGACATCTGCTGAAGGAAGGAAAAAAAACCCTGTCAGGTTATTAATTCACAAGCATCCTTCTCCTAAAAAACAGGAGCGAACTCAAGTTGAAACATATCCAGGATGCTCTGGCACCGCTCCCGAGCTCTCATTCCACTCGGAGCTGATGATGGGGTGCCACTCAGTTGGAATGATAAATCGGTGCCGAAAGGGCTCTCACCACCTCACCCTCAGACTCTCCACAGCTCATTCCCAAGGATTTGCGCAGCCTCTGGATCTTCTCTCCTGTCCTCCTGCTGGAAAATCTCCCGGGGTCTGGCTCCTTCTTCCATTATTCCAAGCAGTCCTGAACCCTGTGGATCAGGGATAAGCAGTGAGAGCTCACATTCCCGCAAACCAGAAAAAAATGGATTTATTTTAATGATGACTGGTAATAATTATGATTTATTAATTCCAGCCTGGAGAAGAAGAGGCTCAGGAGAACTTAGAGCCCCTTCCAGGGGCTAAAGGGGTACAAGGAAGTTGAAAAAGGATTTTGGAAAAGGACATGGAGTGCCAGGAAAAGGGAGAATGGCTTCAAAATGAAAGAGAGGAAATTTATGTCGGATATTGGAAGGAATTCCTGGCTGGGAGGGTGGGGAGGGGCTGGAATAGAATTCCCAAAGAAGCTGTGGCTGCCACTAGATCCCTGGAAGTGTCCAAGGCCAGGTTGGAAGGAGTTTGGAGCAGCCTGGGACAGTGGGAGGTGTCCCTGCCCATGGCAGGGGTGGGATGAGATGATTTTTAAGCTTCCTTCCAACCCAAACCATTCTGGAATTCTGGGATTTTATAATTCTATGACCTTCTCCTGATGCAAGAGCAGCACGAAAAGGATTCAAACCCCAAGGAAAAATTTCCTCCTGACCCCAAACCCAGACATCAGTAATTTTCAAAGTCATTTCCATAAATACACCACAAGCCAGGAACTGTATCAAGGAAAAGCAGTGGCAGAGGGGCCCGAGGCCCAAGAATGCCTGGTATTCCTGTGGGAGAAGGAGGTGTGATCCAACAGGAGGCTGCAGGAGGTGAGGATGCACCTTGCTCCCTCCTCACTCTCCGAAATCATGGATAACCTCAGGAGGATCAGCCTGGGCACCTGTGGAAGTGCAGAAAGGCCTATCTTAAAATACAGCAAGTACACAAAATCCTGCTTGGATTTGGAGCATAAAGACATTCCCACCTTTCCCTCTCCTTTAAATGAGTTACAAGCATGGACTGAGTGCCAAATTTGCTGCATTTTGCTCTTCATTATCCCAGAATAAAAATATGCAAGCCCAGAGCCAGGAGGAATAAATTCATCCCTCAGATTTATCAATTATTTCTCCAGTCCCCATCTCTGAGCAGTCATCATCAGGGGCTGCCATAAAACCGAGCTGGAATCCATAATATCCAATGTATTCCCTCTTCCATTGTAAATGTGGAGATTGGGATTCACACTTTATCCCTGGCAGGATTCCTGGCTGCCTGTGAATCCTGGAATCCTGGATTTGTCACCTCTCAGCTGGTGACGCTGCACTGCTCACACGGAGTATTTTGGTCCCGAGCCTGGACCTTCCCTCTCCTGCAGCCACTATTTTGGGAAGGTAAATATTTAGGATTCATTCCGTGCAGGAGAGGCTCTATTTATATCCCTGGACAAGGAGGAGGTCGCTGCTCCTGCAGAATTGCCAGGCACACTCCAGGCTGAGCAGAAGATTTGCAGGAATCTTCTTAAAGCACTTGAGGCATGTTTGCAGTTGGGTTCCTGAGGGGAAAAAAATCTGAGTTTCAGTTCTGGAGTGGCTTTTTCAAGTGGAATTTATGTTTTAGAGCAAATTAAGTTGGCTCTGGAGCTAACACAGCTCCTGAAACAGCGACCTTTGTGGATGTGAGAAGAATCATGGAATGTTTTGTCTTGGAACGGCCTTAAATCCCATCCACTTCTATCCAGGGACACCTTCCACTATCTCAGGTTGCTCCAAGCCCCATCCAACCTGTCCTTGGACACTTCCAGGGGTGGGACAACCACAACTTCTCAGTTCTGTTGGATGTTCTTTGTGATATCCACAACAAAGGAGAATCCAAATATTTCTGTTGAGGCCCTCAGGCCATGTTCCCAGCTGGAGTGCCCTGGCCCAACTCTCTGGATGTCCACTTGCAGCAAGGAGCACTTCCAGAACATCATTCCTGATTTGAGATTGGAAAACACCTTCTCTTGTTCCATCATGGACATTATCAGACCTGTGGATGCCTCTTCCCTGGGGAATGACATTAAAAATATCCAAAGGTGTGACTCTGTGGCATCCCATGACAAGAAATATGGAGGGGCTGCAGCGTGTCCAGGGAAGGGAATGGAGCTGGGAAAGGTCTGGAGCCCCAGGAGTGGCTCAGGGAGCTGGGAAAGGGGCTCAGCCTGGAGAAAAGGAGGCTCAGGGAGGACCAATTAATTAATTAATCTGGTTGATGAGCTCCCTTTGATGGAATTTCAGCTCCCTTTAAAGGAAGGCACAGAAGGGGGGGCGGGGAGAAAGAATTTCAGGAATTCATTTGTGAGGTTCACCTGGAAGCAAGGAAAATGGGGGTTTGTTTTCAATCATATTCCATTTCTCTTTGGCAGCTGCTTCCAATGCAGGAAAGGCAATTCTAAAAGCACTTCTGAATTTGACACTAAAATCCCTAATGAAAAAAATGTAAAAAAAAAGCAACTAAAATGTCCACGCTTATGAAAGTCTTGTAATTTTCTGGTTTATGCTTCGGTTTTCCAAATGTTCTTTCCAAATGAAATGCTTTTATCAATAAAGTTTCATTTTTCATTGAAGAGCTGGAAAATTTCAGTCCAAGTGGGATTTTCAGTCTGTTTCAATGAGTTATTTGTAAGTTAAAAAAAAGAATCTCTGAGGTGAAAATTAATTTTAGACGTGAATAAAATTTGGAGAGTCTGCTCCAGAATAAAATAAAGGAAAAATCATCAGAGCGTTGTTCAATAATGACCATTAGATAGGATAAATTAATTTAGGAGAAAATAAAAGTTTAATTTGGTGGGTTTTTACAATCTTTTGTGCATTTCTAAGGAACAGAGACATCCTGATTTCCAAATATTTCACCGTTTCCTCTCATCCTTGTTCTGTGGGAGCAGAGCCCGATCCCACATGGCTGCACCCTCTTGTCAGGGAATGTGGAGAGGGAGAAGGTCCCCTCTGAACCTCTTCTTCTCTTCCTTCCTTCCTTCCTTCCTTCCTTCCTTCCTTCCTTCCTTCCNCTTCCTTCCTTCCTTCCTTCCATCCTTCCTTCCTTCCTTCCTTCCTTCCTTCCTTCCTTCCTTCCCTCCTGTAAACCCCATGGCAGAGTCAGAGCAGTGTTGGTGTTCACGAAGCACCAAATGTTCCTGATTCTCCATGAAACACGAAAAAATTTATTCCACCTGGCTCTTCCCCTGGAAAAGCCAGCATTCTCTCCCAGATTATAACAAGGATTTATTCCAAACCCTCTGTTTATTCCACCCCTCAGGACACAGCTGTGACCTCTCCCGGTTTCCTGCTCAGTGTGTGAGGTGGGAACACAAAACACTTCCAGGGCTCTGAAACCAAACTGCCTTCTTTTTCCCGGGCAGATGATTTCCCGGAATGTTTCGATGGGATTTGCATTCTGACCGCGTTCCCGCTGCCTCCTGCAAGCCCTTCCCTGCCATCTGTGCTTCTCCCTCTGTGCTCCGTGTGGGCTGCTCCATCTTGTCATTTAGCAACTGTTGTTGTGCCTTTGGTGCCAGCTTTTGTTACCTTGGCGGGGCGGGAGTTGGGAATAAATTATGGAAGCTCGAGTTTTGCAAGCTCTTCTCCAGGAATACCTGCTCCGGAGTGCTCTGGGACAAACAGTTCTGGGAATGCAGCGGGAATGAGTTTCCGCACAATCTGGGCGGGCTCAGGTTTTAAAAGGATTTGTGCTGCCAGGAACAGGTTCCACCAGAAGCTTCAGGGTCGTTCAGCAAGGGAAGGGAAAGGCTGGAAATTATTCCTGGGGAAAATGAGTTTTTCCTTGTCTTTGCACCAGTGCAAGGAGCAGCCAGTGGTACTTCCATGTGGACGTGGATGCACCAGTCAGAGTTAATGAACCCACCCCAGCTCAGACTGTGACAGCTCCAATAATTAGGGAGGTTTTACAGCCCTGTCCATCCTGCAGATTCCCAGGCTGTTATCCCAGAATTACTGAGGTTGGAAAAGAGCTCCAAGGCCATCGACTCCCAGCTGTGCCCGCTCCCCCCCCGTCCCTAGTCCAGAGCTCTGAGTGCCACGTCCAGGTTTTCCTTGGACACCTCCAGGCATGGGGACTCCAACCCGCCCTGGGCAGCCCATTCCAATGGTCAGAATTCCTTGTGATTATAAAGGAGGATTTTTCCCTTTTGTGCCATGATCCAAGGTGGGAGATTTGCACAATTTTGCGCTTTTTGCACAATTATCCTCTCACCCCAGAGCCACCATTTATCATCCATGAGGAGTTCTGGAATAGGTGCATCCAGCTTGCTCTTCCTGCACCGCACAACCCAGGTGTTTTTCCAGCTGTCCAGCAATCCTCAGCTGCCAAATGCCTGGAAAAAATGACAAGGGAGGACATAATGACACTTCATGTAGTCGCTGCAGATCCAAACCTAAATCCATCTGCCGGCTGCATCCCTGGGACCGCAGGCTTCCCACTTCCCTTTCAGTGCACACATCCATTCATCTTTCTGGGATCGTCACCAGCTCCAGCATTCCCCATCTGGCAGCCCAGCATGACCCATTGTCCCAACACAATGTCAAGTCCATGAAGCACAATGGACCTCCAGCTCCCGGCTGGTGGATCCTGCCAGGAATGTGGAGCATCCATGGAGCAGGAAAGCACAGGATGGACCCCAGGGCTGAGTGGGGTTGTCAGAAGTGAATGGTCTCCTTTAGTGTTTGTTCTTTATGTTCCCATCCTGCTCTCATCCCTGGGGTATCCATGTTCCAGATCGGATGCTTCATCCCAGGCTTCCCTCTGTGTCCTCCTCATGATCTAAATCCTTCACTGATGGAGGTGCTGGAGGGCCTGGAGCATCTCCGTGCCCAGGAAAGGCTGAGGGAGCTGGGGCTGCTCAGTCTTGAGAGGAGCCCCAGCTGAGAGGGGCCCTCAGCCCTGGGTGTCCCTGGGTGTCCCTGGCTGCAGGGAGGGCTCCGAGCAGGGCCGGGCTCTGCTCCGGGGCCCAGCAATGGCACCAGAGGGACGGGCAGGGGCTGAGCCCAGTAATTCCCCTGCAAGCCCAGTAATTCCCCTGCACAGGAGGCACAACTTCTGCCCTGGGCAGGGCCCGAGCTGGAACAGAGCCCAGAGAGGGGCTGGAGTCTCCTCCCTGGGGATATTCCAGAGCCCTCTGGACACACTCCTGTGCCCTGTGCTCTGGGATGGCCCTGCTGGAGGAGGGAGTGGCACCAGTGACCCTCTGAGGTCACTTTCAGCCTGACTCATCCTGGGATTCTCTGTGAATCCATAATTCCGTATTATTTTATAACCCCCCCTTTTCCATACCTTGTTTATCCCTGCACTCCAATCCTAATGGCTCCTGGCTCAGCCCCACTGCTGCAATAAGATTTCCTTCACAGGTGACACTTTCTCCTGGTGACAGCTTCCTTATGGGGCATCTTCCCTGGCCACTGGCCCCTGGCCAGCCCACTGACAAGGCTCAGCCATCCACCCACTCTCACTGTGTCCAGCACATGGTTTTCAATCCCTTTAAACAGGATTGAATCCCATCCCAGCATCCATGATTCCCTCACAGGCACAGCCATCTCCCGGCGGGATCTCACCTCACTCGCTGCTGTGCTGTGGAGGTTTTTATACCAAGTGCTCTTTGCAGGGATGATGACGTCATTATTGTCACCCAACAAGCTCCTGAAGTGCCAGCCTCCTGAACTTTCCCATTTCCCGGATTGGCCTCTCCAAAGTGTCCCAGTTTTCCTCCAGACCACACCCCAGACCCACCTTCAGACCCTTCCATCAGTCCTTTTCTATCCCCAACCTTCTTCACCTTCCCATTTCCACGACTGGCCTCTCCAAAGTCTCCCAAATTTCCTTCAGATGAAAACCATCTTCAGATCCTTCCATCAGTCCTTCCCAACCCCCAACCTTCTTAACCTTCCTATTTCCAGGACTGCCCTCTCCAATCCTTCCCAACTTTCCTGCGAACAACATCCCAAATCACCTACAGCCCCTTCCATTGGCCTTTTCCAGTCCCCAGTCTTCTTCAGCTTCCTATTTCCAGGCTCCAAAGCATCCCAAGTTTCCTTCAGACAGCATCCCAAACCCACCTTCAGACCCTTCCACTGGCTGTTCCCAATCTCCGACCTTCTTCACCTTCCTATTTCCAAGACTGGCTTCTCCAAAGATTCCCAGTTTTCCTTCAGAAAACATCCCAAACCACCTACAGATCTTTCCATAGGCCCTTCCCAATCCCCAGCCTTCTTAACCTTTCAGTTTCCAGGACTGCCCTCTCCAAACCTTCCCAGCTTTCCTTCAGACCACATCCCAGCCACTTCACCCCCTTCCATCAGCCCTTCCCAGTGCCCACCCCTCAGCTAAGAACAGCCAATCCCAGGCATAGCTAAGCCAGAATCAAAATAAAAATTGCTGGATCAATTTTCTCTCCACTGTAATAAAAACCCTGTGTGAGCCACAGATCCAGCAGAACATTCCCTACCACCGTGGTTGCATTCTCAACATTTAAATCCCTCTTCTCTTCCCTGCATGGTCTCAAAAATTCCCTTTTCCCTTTCTAGTCAGGTCTGTGATCCCTGTTTCTCTTTCCGGCGGCACATGTTAATTGAGAGAGTAGCAATTATGTGATAGAGCAGCTGATAGCTGATAAGAGAAGAAAGGTTATCTCTGTTTGCACGGGCAGAGAAATTAGCAGAGGTGCAAAATCCGTTCCTTATCTTGCTCTGCCATAATAGGGAGAGAACTGAGGGATCCACACACGGCAGCTAATCCCTAAATACACAACCCACAATCAGCCTGGATCTTATCTCTGCCAGTGTTCGGGAAACGGAGCCCGGTGTATCTTGCTGGAACAAGACTTTGCTAAAATGCTGAAAGTCCTTGAGTTGCTGAACTCGGATGTGGAAGCTGGAAGGGAGAAGCTGAGGGGCAGAGTAACTCCAGGGGCTCCAGGAGAGCTGGAGAGGGACTGGGGACAAGGCATGGAGGGACAGGACACAGAGAATGGCTTTAAGATGAAGGAGGGTAGATTTAGATGGGATATTAGGAAGGAATTCCTGGTTGAGAGGGTGGGGAGGCCCTGGAATAGAATTCCCAGGGAAGCTGTGGCTGCCCCTGGATCTCGGGAAGTGTCCAAGGCCAGGCTGGTCAGGGCTTGGAGCCACCCTGGCACAGTGGAAAGTGTTACTGCCATGGCAGGGAGTGGAACTGGATGGTCTTCAAGGTCTTTCCAACCCGAATCATTCCATGATCCCATGATTTGCTGTCACAGGAGGAGTGAGTTTGTGGGGCAGAAAGGAATTGGGAGTTTTACAAATGCCGAGGGGTTTGCACTGGGAAATCCCAGTAAGTAACAGCTGTAAACTGGTAAATCCCAGTAAATACCAGCTGCGTACTGGTAAATTCCAGCTCTTCTCGTGCTCCGAACAATTTAGGCTACAGATTTGCGCTCTTATTATTGTGTTGTACCAAACCCCAGACAATGGGACTCTGCACTCTGATTATCAGTAACATCGTGGGGTTTTTGTCTTGAGTGGACTGAGGAGCCACCAAATTTCCCTCTCCAATCTGGTACCAGATCTCAGATCTGGTTATGTTTTATCTCTCATGTGGTTCTGCTTCCAGTTCCAAACTCCCTTTTTCTTTCCCAACCCTTCACATGTTTAAACATCCTCACCCTAAAGCAGCACCCCAGAACCTGCACACACGTGAAATTCTCTGAATATTCTCTGGTTTTCAGCTTTGTCCCCAAAGACAAACTTCTCCCTCTTCCCTACAAAGAACAGAGTCTAAAGCTAATCCCAGATAAATAATCAGGAATAAAGATCTATAGCAAAGGAGAACAATCCTGCCAGGCCCTCTGTATTTTGTTAGGGCTTCTCAAATTATGTTGACCTTTTGTTTTTCCCATTTTTCTTCCAATTTGTCCAGAAAGGTCACGGCAGGATGGAGAGTCAAACCAAGGGAGTGAAGCTGATTTGGTCTGTGAATTAAATGAAAATTTAACACTGGTTTGTCATAGAATTACAGAACGGTTTGGGTTAAAAGGGACCTTAAAGTTCATCTCACCCCACCCCCTGCCATGGGCAGGGACAATTTCCACAATCCCAGATTGTTCCAGGCCCCATCCAACCTGGCCTTGGACACTTCCAGGGATCCAGGGACATTCCTGGGATATTCAGATTCAGTCAAGAATTCAGATTCAAATCCCATCCACACCTGGGGCGATTCCAATCCACAAACAACAGACTTTGAAACCTTGGCTGAGGGGTTTAAGGATTAACTGAGCAAATTAAATCCTTTAGATATCAACCATTGACCAAACCTGAGGCTGAGTCTGGATCCAGCCACACCTGAACTCCCCTCAGGAAGGACTTTGGAAGGCCAAAAGATCCTTTCTGAGGTCTCTCTGGCAGATTTGTCTGTCCTTGCCCACTATTCAATAATCAAATTAACCTCGCTATGGAATCTTCTGGAATCACTTTTCCATTTCAAATAAATCCGGGTTAAACCCCTGTTTTATATCCACAAAAATTTTGTTACTTCTCCACAACTGAAGTGATCACTCCATCCTTGTTTAAAGCAGCCTAAAGATTAAAGTCCTGACCCAAGAAATAAAGAGACCTGGTTTAATGTCTCTGTCAGCTTTCCTTCCCCTTCCCATCTCTCCTCCACATTCCAGGAGTGAGCTGCACCCTGAAGTTCAGCTGAATTTGGATGAAAAACCTTCCCTGTCTCCTGCTGTGCAGTCCTTGTTCCTACCCCTCCTTCATTCCCACATTTTCCATCCAATAATCCTCGTACGAAACCCAGAACTGCTGAAGGAGGCAGGAGCAGAGCCCAGGTGCCCCTGTCCTTGGATCTCCACCTGCCGCATCCCCTTGGCTGCTCTCTGGCTTCTCCTCTTCCTCCTCTCCCATGGATCCTGCTTTTTTTCCTGGCTCCATTCCAAGATGTTGCATTTGGGCCATTCTGATGTGTTCGTGGTTCTTTTCTGGGCCTTGCAGTGAGGCAGACTTGCTGGAGCTGGAGAGTTTGCCGAAGCAAACAGGATTCTAGGGGAATTTAAGATGCTCAAGGCTCCCTTGGGCATGAGTTAGGAAGTCAAGCAATTTAAATAATTTTTGAGGGAACTGTGACCCTCGGTCTGGTCTCCAGCCGTGATCCATGAGGGTCCCTCTGGAAGCAGCCCCTGGACAAGGACAGGGATGCAGAGCCCTCCATCCGCACAAGAGGGGACGTGAGGGACCAAAAAACCCTAAAATGCACATCCCAAACCCTGTTTGGGGTCTGAACTTGCCACACCCCACAAGTGAAAGTCTTTATTTGATTTGGGATATTTGATTTGATTTGATTGAGGGCTCTCCACACCCTTTATTTTCCACACACATTTTAGGCCCAGGCCAGAACCTTCTTAATCAATCTTTTAACCCACAAAATTTAACGAGGAGAGCAGATCATCAAGGGATTCCTGGGAGGTTTGGGCTCCACAAAATGGGAATCCTGCTTTAAATGCTTTGGTCGTGAGGGAGAACACCTTGTTTCCCAGGTGAAAGGGTTTAGCCTGAAGTTTTCCTTCAGTTTTCCAATTTTTCCTGCAGTGTTTCTCAGCAGGATGACTGGGGCTGATGGAGTGATGCAGTGAAGGTGCTCTTGGATGGACAGGACCCAAAATAGCCCTGACTGAGCATTCCAACACCTCCTGGAGTTCCCAGATGGAAAAACACGCAATTAATTTCCAATTTGAGACCGGGAGAGGTGCTAAAAGCCACATTCCCCCGTCAATGTCAGCTCGGACTGTGAGGCCTAAAGGGAGTGGCCATGTGATTCCTTGAGGTCCTTCCCAATCTTTCGATCTATCATTCCTCAATATTCCTAAAAAAGGAAGTTTTCATCCCTGGCAGTGTCCCAGGCCAGGCTGGACGGGGCTTGGAGCACCCTGGGATAGTGGAAGGTGTCCCTGCCCAGGGCAGGGGTGGGGCTGGATGGATTTTAAGGCCCTTTCCAACCCAAACCATTCTGGAATTCTGTGATTCCATGATTTACTCTCTTACAGATGTGACAGCCTGACTGACTGAGCAATCTTTGTTTTCTTCTTGTCACGTAGAGGGAGAAAAGCCTACAATTAAATGAATTCTGTGGCACTGTGCAACAATCCTCCATCGTGAGGTGTCTAATTCTGTTCCTTGGGAATAGGAGTTGTTCCAGGGGCCTCAAATGGGGGGAAAAACACAGGAATTCTGCAGCTGGTCCAAGAATTTTGAGCACAAGATGATTTTTCCTTTGGCAGGAGAAGGGGGAAGAAGAGGCTCTGCTGAAAGAAGCCACTGGGACAGACGGGAGGGTGTGAGATGCCACCAGCCTCAGGTTCAGCTTCCCACAGGAAGCAGATCCAAAGGGACCGTCGGGACTGTAGAGCCTCGGATTTTGTAAAATACCAACTGCAGGACTTCTCTGAAGTCGTTCCATCTCTAGTTAAATCAAATTATTTTGAATTTACAACAGAATTTCCCAGCCCTGATTTCAAATTGCTGAGGGCAGAGGGACCACAGCGTCCTCTGAGCTGCTTAATTACCTTCATTATTAATGACATGCCCCCTTTTCCAGCCTGAAATTTCACCTAACTGCCTCTGGAATGCCTCACACCCTCAGGAATTTCACCGAGGAGCCCATTAGCCGCTTTTGTTTGTGTAGAGGACCCATTTCTCTCCCTATTTTTCCCTGGAACAGCTTTAACACCGGGGATTTCCAGGCACAGACACAAATTCCAGCCTTCCTCAGGGCTCTTTCCCATTTATCCATGTTGTGGATTTGCAGGGAGGAGATGGAGCAATCTGGAAAAGCTTCTCCTGCTGCAACCTGGTTTCTCCAAGGAGATTCTGCTGACACCGGGATTTGGTTTTACTTAACCTGCTTTTTCTTTGCAAGTTTCCCTCAGTTTCTTTGGGATGAAATGCTGGCTTGGCTGAGGGAATGTGGTTCCCTCGTTTTCCTCAAATTTCACCTGGTGGAGCCAAGGATTGGAGTCACTCTGCTCTTTACCCGGAATAATTCCCTTTTCCTACTGAAAAGAAATCTCCTTTCCCCCTTTTCACTGTGTAAAAAACCTTCCAGACATCCATTCCTTTCACAGGTAAATCCACATGGCATCAATCATTATGGATCATTGGAAAAATACCTTAATTTTTTTACATCCGATTGATTAAACTCACGGCAGGAAGATTTAAATATTATTTGCCAAATTTTGGAAGTCCAAAACATTTTTAAACCTATTTTTTTTTGAGCGTCTGAGCATCTTTTATCAGCCCTGCAATGCAAATTTTCACGTTATTTAAAACTTCTCACCTCAGAGAATTAATAAATAACAGATATTTGATCCCTGTGCCCCTTGACATGAGTAGCGGGAAGGGCTTGTCACAACTCTGGCACTTCCCAAGTGACAAAACATCTTTTCCTGCCTGAAAAGGTGGGAGAAACACCTGAAACTGTTAAATATTTGATGTCCTCTTGCTGCAGTGCGGTGCAGAGCACTCCAACATTCCAGTTTGGAGAGCAGAGAAGGAGGAGAGGGAATATAAAAGGAATAACCAGCCAAAAAGCGGCTCTTAATTCAGAAATTCCACACCCACGACAAAATAATAAAGCCCTAAATAATAAATGAGGGAATAAAAAGAAATCCTCCATTCCCTGGGCCACAGGTGTGGGGTTGGCAGCACAGATCCCATTCTCATCCCATTCTTGTCCAATCCCATTCCCATCCCATTCCCATCCCATTCCCATCCCAGTGCACCAATACTTGCACGGCACATGGAGCTCTCTTGAGATCCAGCAAAAGAACCTGGAGTTCCAGGACACAGGGAATGGCTTCCCACTGCCAGAGGGCAGGGATAGATGGGATATTGGGAAGGAATTCCTGGCTGGGATGGTGATGAGGGGTTGGGCTGGAATTCCCAGAGCAGCTGTGGCTGCCCCTGGATCCCTGGAAGTGCCCAAGGCCAGGCTGGAGAGGGCTTGGAGCAGCCTGGGACAGTGGGAGGTGTCCCTGCCCATGGCAGGGCTGGGATGAGACGGGATTTAAGCCCGCTTCCAATCCAAACCATTCCAGGGTGGAATACAGCTGGATTTTGATGTGGTTTTTAAATAAATCTTTTTATAAGAAGCAAAAAATTTTTTAAAAAGAAGCTTTGAGGCAGCCAAGTTCTTCATCTCTGAAGCAGAACCATCATTTTCCAACCTAAATCCAGGCTGAGAGCAAATGTTGGGAAGTGGACTGGAAAAGACAACAGCGCTGGAACCAGGCAGCCTTGCTGGGTAGAGCCACACACTCATGGATGTGGAATTATGAATGGAATTAGCCTGACTGGAGGCAGGAGGAAATTCCATGAGTTCCGGGCATCACATCCTGTGGGATGCGCCGTGAATTAAATCAGCTCTGTCTTCATCCTGTGCCTCACCTGGAAGGACTTCAGAGGGACTCTCTGTGCTTAAAGCAAGGCAGCAGCCTGAGTTTAGTTAGGTCAGGGCTGGGCTTGTTTGAAAACCAGAGATCTACGCCTGGTTTTGTTTACAAAAAACATAGATTTTAGGGCATAAAAGCAAATTTATAAAAAATGAAAGGACTTGAGCACGAGTTCAGTTCCCAGCGCACACCTTGACGTTCCCTGGGTGGTTCATGGGGCACAATCAGGGCTGAGCTCCTCATTGCAGATATCAAAATGGTCATAAAGGCAGAGGGGTGAGAGGGAAAACCTTTCCCAGGGTAAGGGAGAATGCTCCGCTTCCTTCCTTCTCCCTGTTACACAGCATAATTTTGAGGATTAGGGGATAATTGTGAGACCAAATTCTGATGACCCTAAATACCAAAGGCAAAGCCACTTCTCACCTCCACAACCTTAATTTTGGGTGAATATTTTGTTCACAAAACCAGAGGTTTTAGGGCATAAAAGCAAATTTATAAAAATTGAAAGGATTTAAGCATGAGTTCAATTCCCAGCTCAGACCTTGGCGTTCCTGGGACAAAATCAGGGCTGAGCTCCTCATTGCAGATATCAAAATGGTCATAAAGGCAGAGGGGTGAGAGAGAAAACCTTTCCCAGGATAAGGGAGAATGCTCCGCTTCCTTCTTTCTCCCAGTTATACAGCATAATTCTGAAGATTAGAGAATAATTGTGGGTCCAGCTTCTGATGACCCTAAAAACCAAAGGCAAAGCTGCTTCTCACCTCCACAACCTTAATTTTGGGTGGATATCTGGTGGTGTGACTTTGCCTTTTCCAATTCTCTTCCTCAATCAGCATTTTTGCTTTCAGGTCACAAAATAAATTTGATCCTTGGGCCTTTTGGGGCTCAGCAGCCAGACCTCATCTGATATTTAAGGATGAAAATCCCTTTTCTGCCAAGTTTATTCCTTTTCCTGAACTGGCTGGGGGTGGATCTGAGGCTGGCTGGGAAGTCGGGGCCAGGATTTGGGTGACCTTTGGAAGGGATATCCGAGGAGCAGGAGGATTGTCCTGTGTGTCCCTCTCATCCTCCCCACCTCGATGTCAGCGGAGTTATTACGGGGGCACGGCCACATCCCTGAACCCGGAACCTCCACAGGGAAAGGATTCCAAACATTTAATGAGCTCAAAACACATTAAAGGGGCAGGTCAGCGTTTGAAGCAGAGCTTTAAGGAGAAACTCCTGGTGGGGAATTTAATCCAGGCTTTGTCGGGTATTTGTAGTTCCCACATTTTCCCCTCTCGTTAAGTTTCCCTCAGGGATCAGCTGCTCCCAACTCAATCCACAGGGACGGATCCCACCAAGCCCTTTTGTGCCTCAAACCCCCAAATACTGGGAATGTTTCGATTAATTTACCAACAATCTGCCTTAGGGAAAGCAGGATCCTCGGGAATAGAGGGAAAACTTTGTCTGAGGTCCAGCTGCTGCTGACGCAGCAGAAAGGATCCCAAAATCAGCATCCAGCTCCCATCCTGACCGATCCAGTTGTATCCGTGACACCTGAGTGCATCTCACAAAAGGCAGATCCCTGGAAGTGAGGGAATGTGGACTTTATGCAGAAAATTCCATTGCAGAGCCAACCCACACCCTGGAAAATGGGAAAACCCCTATAACTGATAGTGCCTTTAATCAATCCTAATCAAAGATTCCTGACCCCTCTGAAGGTGCACTCATCCTCTTTTTTATACATAGAAGGAATATTTTCTCCTATCTCTCATAGAATCCCAGAATCCCAGACTGGTTTGGGTAGGAAAGGACCTCCAAACCCATCTTGTTCCACCTTCTTCCACAGGCAGGGACACCTTCCACTATTCCAGGTTGCTCAGAGTTTTCCCAGTTTTCCCTACAATTGGGATTTCCACAAGTACCAGAGTGGGGACAGCTGGGGTATCCCACTGGACACATCCATGGATCTCTGGGAGTCATGAGAGATGTTGGCTTGGGACACAAAACCTCATCCTCCCTCCAGACCTCCTCGGATGGCCCTGGCACAGGGAACCCCATTTGGTGACAATTGTCACCGTTAGAGAAACTCCTCCCTGAATCCTGGGATAACAGCAGGGATGGGACGCAGCCCTTGGCTTCCCACTGCCAGAGGGCAGGGATGGATGGGATATTGGGAAGGAATTCCTGGCTGGGAGGGTGGGGAGGGGCTGGGATGAAATTCCCAGAGCAGCTGTGGCTGCCCCTGGATCCCTGGAAGTGTCCAAGGCCAGGTTGGACACTGGGGCTTGGAGCAACCTGGGACTGTGGAAGATGTCCCTGCCCATGGAATGGGTGGGACTGGACGGGATTTAAGGTCCTTCCAACCAAAAACATCCCGGGACTGCGATTCCATGATCCTCTTGCTGCAGCTCAGATCCAGTAGATGGCGACAGGATATAAAACATTTCTTCCATTCTTCCATGAATTGCCGGCTTTTTATGTCCCATCCGTTTGAACATTCCCCCTTTTTAATACTTTTATTTCCATATTTCCATGTCATGGCTGCAGTGACTTCATTCATCTTCCCAGTTTTCCCGTTTAATTCTCATGCCATGAAATCCAATCCAAGGTGGGAAGCACAGCCAGTCTCCTCCCACTGCTGCACGTCTGGAGGAGCTGCTCCAGGTTTTCCTCGGTCATCCAATGCCCCGGGACAAGGAATTCCGCCAATATCCTCAGCTGGGGAATTTCGATCCATGTGATTTCACTTCTAAACCTGAGATGTCACTTCTTGGATCTGGAATAAATTTTTCTGGCCCCCTGGAATGTTGGTTCAGCCATAAGGATGATCAGTCATCCCTTTGGAATGTTCCCTGCCCATGGCAGAGCTTTGGAATGAGATGGCTTGAAGGTCCGTTCCAAGCCAAATCATTCTGGGATTCCATGATTTTTATGGCTCAGAAAAGGAGGAATTCTCTTCAAATTTGATCGTTTTTTACCTCGGGCACGAAAATACTGTGGAATTATGAGCAATCCGAGTCTTCAGTTTGAAAGTGAAGCAGCCGTAGGATGGGAAAATGGGGAAAATCCAGCAAATCTGGGTTCTGTAGATCCCATGGAATGATTTGCTCTGGAATGGATTATTAACAAGAGCATGAACAGGACAAGGGGGAGGGGCAGCAGGTTTGGATGGGATATCGGGAAGGAATTCTTCCCTGAGAGGGTGGGGAGGGGCTGGGCTGGAATTCCCAGAGCAGCTGTGGCTGCCCCTGGATCCCCGGAAGTGTCCAAGGCCGGGTTGGACACTGGGGCTTGGAGCAGCCTGGGAGAGTGGGAGGTGTCCCTGCCCATGGAAAGGGGTGGGATGGGATGATCCTTAAGATCTCTCCCATCCCAAACCATTCCAGGATTCCACGAATTACAATGTACTAAAATAACGGTGCAGTCCCACACCTGCAATCCTGAATTCCCTTCCAAGATATCAATCCAAGGACAACCCACAGCATTCCAGTCTAATTATTTATAGTTCTCATCCCAGCTTGCTGAAGTCTCTTTATCCATCATAAACCTGGAACTGGATTCCCACATTTTGTGCCGTTGTCCCCGTCTTGTTTGGGATGATCCACCAGCTCAAACAGGCATTGAGGTGATTCCCAAATTCCTGGTTGTCATGGAGACAGGAACGGGCTGACCGACTCCTGCTTCCAAGAGGATGGAGTGGGCTATAGACTCTGCTCCCCATATTCCAAAGACTTCTGGCACATGGAATTCTGACATAGAAACACGCCTTGGGCACGGGGGGCAGTTAAAGCAGAAGTGCCTGAGGTACTTGGAAAAGCTATGGAATGCTGAACAATTCTTGCATTTCAAATGGAAAAATCTTTCCTGTATTTCGTTCATGACCAGATGACCCCACACTGGTTTATGCCGTAAACAACAAAATTCCCGGATTCAGCTGAATTTAGATGGAATTATATTGGCATAAAAAAAGTGCTAAATGCAGTCAAATCCCTGGAATCTCAGATCCAAGGTTTATCCCCTAAATAACAAAAATCAAGCCAAAAAACCAGCGATGACCTTCATGAGATCCCTGTGTTCCTTCCAACCAAAATCTGGATGGGATATCCATGCCAAATCCTAAATCCTGATTTATAAGAAAGGCCACTTCACATATTCACAGAAGCTCTGATGGAAGCAGCCAAATCTCTGGAGCACAGAAGGGTCTGCCAGGCCATCAGCCAATTAATTGTGGGAATTTATATGCCAAGAAATCAAATTTTTCCCACTATTTGCACAGCCAGCATCCAGAAAGATTTACTGATTCCTTATGGAAAGCTTTATGGAAAACTGATTCCTCACCTGGAAGCAGAGAAGTCCTTTAAGTTTCCCCTAAGTATTAAAAAAAAAAAAAAGGAAATATATTAACTTGAAATTTTCCAACGTTGTTTTGGAATCCAGGACTTTGGATGTCCCAAACCTTTGTGGTGAGACTCCACCTGTCAAGGATAGGACAGATTCCCGTTCCTGGAGGGATTTAAATCCCTGTGGATGTGGCACTTGGGGACATGGGGCAGTGGTGGCCTTGGCAGCACTGGGAATGGTTGGACTCCATGATCCCGGAGGGCTTTTCCAGCTTTAAACATTCCGTGATTCCATGATTTCAGCTGCCATGTGATTCAGGATTTTGGGAAGATGGCAAAAATGAGCCCCTGGAATGGATTTCTCCGTTAAACTGCAGCTCTTTGGGACAGAGCCCTGCAATGCCTTGGAAGTTGTGCCGAGCCCTGCTCCACGTGGGGACCAGCTTTTATTCCCAAACCTTCATTTCCCAGCCAAGATCCCACTCTTCTCTCCCGTCTCCCATCATTTTTGGGAGTGACTCGTCCCAAGAAAGGCTGAACCTTCCTGGCCAATGTTGAGAGCCTCAGCTGAAGAACAAGAATTCCAGGAATGTTGGAAATAACACACAGGGAATCCAGCCAAAGGGAAGAGTGGGAAGTGTCCCTGTCCATGGTGGGAGGTTGGAATGGGATGATCCTTAAGATCCATTCCAACCCAAACCATCCTGTGATTCCACGAAAAAGAGGAAAGAGAGAACCACCCAGTTCTCCAGGTGCTTTCCAGATCCCAAATTTCCCAGCAGAACTGTGGGTCTGGCAGATTCATGTTGAGGTTTAAAGGATATTTTCAGGAGGCATCCAGCTTTTCTCCTTTAAATGGGAATTCCCTGTTGGATTTGGAATTAAGCCTCTCCTGCTGCTTGGGATGAATCCCTCTGCTCGATCCCAGTGCTGCTGACCAGCCTCCTTTGGGAAGACGCAGAGAGGAGATGAATTCCCCGCCTTTTTCAGAGGAAAAGCTTTTCCTTGGGAAATAGGATTCCGCATTTCCAAAAGTTTGGGATGTGCGGTTCTGTTTACCAGCTGAGCTCCTGCGCTGCTTCCCCGCGGAGCAGCAGATGGATATGCAGGAGGAACGAAAGGAACAAAACAAGTGGAATAAAAGCAGATGGAGAAAGGGCCGGAATGATTCATTGGGAATCAAGGAGTGGCAATTCATTTGTGCCTGGAATCCGCAATTTCCCGCCTGGAAGCCAAATTGTTCACCCATTATGGAGATTTGGGATGGATCCAGGCAGGGATTCAACTTCTTCAGGATCGGAGCACCTGCTCGTGAGATTTGCTGGAGCAGGGCGGGGATAATCCGTGTGCTGGAAGTTAAACATGGAATTTGTTGGAAGAGCAGCTGGCTGGGATGGGATTTAGAGGGTTGGGATCTGAGCTGAGCATTTAGATGGAAAAGCAGGAGAGTCTAAACACTGAATTCTCCCTTCTAGCAGCAGAATTTGCCTCATAAATGGGTGAAATTGGGACGTTGAGAGAGGAAAATCTTCACTCTTTTTCCTAAAATTATATGGGGGGAAATAATAAAAATAAATAAAAAATAAT
The DNA here is from genome assembly GCA_013397725.1 of Rhagologus leucostigma. NCBI lineage: Eukaryota > Metazoa > Chordata > Aves > Passeriformes > Rhagologus > Rhagologus leucostigma. The sequence continues at coordinate 409,136 of VZTD01003898.1, read as the reverse complement.
TAAAACTAGAAACAAAACCAAAACCCAACCAATCAAAAACCTCAAACCCAAATGAACAAAACCCCCAAACCCGGTATGAGATACAAAAATGTTTTCTGCCTCAAAAAAACCTCAAAACGTAAATGAACCAAAAAAAACCCCAAACCCAAATGAACAGAAACCCCCAAACCTGATATGAGCTGGAACAATGTTTCCTGCCTCAAAAAACCCCGAAACCCAAATGAACCAAAATACCCCAAACTGGAATTTCTAATGAGGCCAATCATTTTTCCAGCACATTTATATTTCTCTGGAATATTTGTAAATTAGGGAAGGGACAAATTTCCAGCATCACCTCTATTTATAAGGCATTCCCAGCAGCAGGCTGTGATCTTTTCCCAGTTTTCTTTAGGATCATTGTGATTCCGGAGATGTGAGGATGTTCCCAGAAGAGGAATCAATAGGAAAAGTGACACCTGAGGCACATCCTGAATTAATAATCCATTCCTGCTGCTTGGAATGCACACGGGATTCTGGCATTTATGGATTAAAACCTCACATTCCCAGGAAAAGGGTGAGAGATCCTTGACATTCCGGCTTTCTCTTGCTTTCAAAGTCAGGAGGATCAGCTGGGAATAAAGGATCTGCATAGAATTTGTCTTTTTTTAGGGAATATAATCCAGGATTCCTAATAAAGGATTCTCCACAGCTCTTCCTGGACCAATATTTCCATGGGAGGATGAATGCAGTTAAAGGATAATTTATTTAACTGGGATTTGGAGTTATCTAAATCTGGCTGTTGATAAACCAGGCTGGCAAACCCAAATGGAGCTGGATTTTAAATCCCATGAGGGAGATTCCGGGAGATCTGTGCTGTTCCCTGGAGAAACCTGTTCATCATCATCAGAAAATCCTGGAATGGTTGGGTTGGAAAGGACCTTAAAAATCCTCTCATTCCAACCTTCTGCCATGGGATGGGGGGGTTGGAACCCTCCAGGAAAATTTAGGAAGAAAACACCAAATTAAGGATCATGGACAGATGGAAATTGCTGAATTCGGGAGTAAATCTAGACTGAATTGGGATCCAGGAGCCCAGCCTGGATGTCTTGGCTGTGCTGGGAATAAAGGATGCAGAGGATTAAGGAATTTAGGAAACCCTGTAGGTACCTGGAATTCTGGTTTAGCTTTCTCTCCTTACTCCAGGTTCCTAAAATCTGGGATTTTCCCCCAGATTAGCTCCGCTCCCACATTTCCTGCAGACAGTCTCTGTTTATTCCACTCTCCTTTTCCCGGGATCAGGTGAGACCCCAGCAATGTGCTGAGAATTCCTGGATTCAGCTGAATTTGGATGGAATTACACTTGCATAGGAAGTGCTAAAAGCAGTTAAACCCCTGGAATCTCAGATCCAAGGTGTCCTAACCCAAAATCAGGGATAAATTCTCAGTGTGCACAACTTTTCTCTTTAAAAACAAGGCTTAAAAATCAACTCTGCTTTCACTGAGGTGACAAAAAAATTGGATTTGGGAACTGTTCAGCCACTGTTGCAGGATGCATCCAAGGCAAAACTGCAGGGAATTAATAATTCTGTCTCCAGAGTGAGGTTTGGAACGTGAGGAACAAACCCAGCTTGGCTGAGGAACAAGAGGAAAGAAAATTCAGAGTTTGGTGAGAAAAAAGTGTGTTGGGATCAGAATTGCAGTCCTCGGGTTGGAAGGGGCCTTCAAAACCTTCCTGACATGGGCGGGGACACAATCCTGGCTAAAAGGTGGATAATTCACCTGTAGGTGGGATAATTCCTTCTTCAGGGATCCCTGATTCTCCTGGTTTTCAAGGGAAAACAAAGGAAAGGATTTAACTTTTCCCAGGGAAAATTCTGGGAGATGAAGCCCAACCCATGTGAGTTCCAAAAACCAAAAAGCAGTTTGAATTCCCTGGACATTCCAATTGTTGGTGGGAATTTTTGGTAACTCATCCGCGAACATTTTTATTCATAAAAATATATTAATTTATGAATATTTATTCCAAATAGACCCATCCTAGAAAGACTGGATGGATCTTGGATAGCTTGGAATTCCAGACACGCATCAAGCATGGTTTGGTTGATAATTTGTGGGAATTATAATAATGGAAGAGTTACTGATGCCAAAGGTAAGCAATAAAACCTATTCCAAATGGTCCTAAATCAAAATATTCCCACACTTTTAAATCCTTCAGACCTCAGTGGTTGTTTATAAAGTTGGAAATTCCTGAATGATGGCAGCAGTGAAAGGAAATGGGATTTGACAGCTGCCCAGAGGGAGAGAGATCCCCAGAAACTCCCGTTTCCTCATTTTAGTGGGAATTCTGGCAACAAACTACTCCTTATCCCTTCCAGGCTTCCTGATCACTTCCTTCTAAAAGCAAATATTTGAATTCCTTTTGATCCCTTCTGTTTCCTCAGTATTTTTCGTGTGGGTCCCTTTGTAATTCCAGAATCCCAGAGTGATTTGGGAAAAAAGGGACCTTAAATCCCATCCCATTCTACCCCTGCCATGGGCAGAGACAGCTTCCACTATCCCAGGCTGCTCCAAGCCCCATCCAGCCCAGCCTTGGACACTTCCAGGGATCCAGGGGCAGCCACAGCTTCTCTGGGAAATTCTATTCCAGGGCTTTGCCACTCTCACAGGCAGGAATTCCTTCCCAATATCCCATTTAAACCTAATCCCTTTCAGTTTAAAGCATTCCGCTTGTCCCGGAGTTTCCTGCATTTTTCCCAGAGCAGAGATTCTGGAACAAACTCAGTCCCGGTGAGACGTCATCCCAATGCAGGCAAATCCCACCCCATTCCTTGCATCCTTTAAAAATACAATTGCCTGGATCCCCCAGAAAACCAGGAATTGTGACAAAAATCCTTCCCCACCAATCCCCAGGTTACAAACCCTGCAATCCAAGGATTTTGAGCTCTGGCTCTCGAGATTCATCGAACTCTTTCCTGATTATCCTCTCTACAATCGACATCATTCCACACATCCTCTGGCTCCACCTCCACGAGCAAGAAGCTTCCTGATTCCCATGAAGTGGAGACAATAACTTGGGAATTAACGCAGCATTTTAATCACCTATTGATCTGTGGCTGTAATGATACAAAACCTCCTCTCACACCAGGACCAGCTGAGAAATCTGAAATCATTTGGACTACAGGGTTTGGGGTTTTTTTTTTTTCATCCTGGGAAAGCAATTCCAGAGGGGACAAAGAGCTTTGAGTAATTTTCTTGTTTCGAAATCGAAACCGGATGTCGAACAAAAGGTGAACAGGATTAAGGCACATTATGAAACCTCTCAAGTAATTAATCTGCTCTTTGGGGGATTTGGAACCTCCTGAACTGGATCAAGGCAATGTTTTCCTTCCTTTTCTTGTCGCTGTCAGCGGCTACAAAGTGGTTTTGTGATCCCAAAACCTTGAGTAAACATCGGAGCGGGCGGAGGGGAAAAATCGCTCATCCATGCGTGGTTACTGGGAGGAGCTGTCCAGCCTCCTGCTCTGCATTCCCAGCAATTCAGTGGATTTGCACCTCATTCCTAAGGTGTTTTACACCAAAAATCTGTTATTTTCCATATGGATCCCAGAAAACCAGTCCTGGGTCAGAGTTTCTGTGGGAATGATGCACCTTGGTCCATTTAGGAATTAAAACACCACAGCCAGAGCATCACTGCGGATCAAAAAATTCCCAAATTCCCCTTCCAAACTCAATTTTGGTGCTTATTTTTTAATTCGCCTGCACTATTTTGGGACAGGGCTGTTCTGATAACGGGCAGAACTCCGATCCCAGATCCACAGGATATACTGATTCCACAAGGATCATCCAACCATTAAAGCCTTGCTCCCTGCTTCCATGGAAATCACAGAATCCTGGAATGATGTGGGTTGGAAGAGACCTTAAATCTCACCTCGTTCTTGTCCGGATCCATATTTAACAGAGTTTTTCCCTGCTCTGGAGGTGAATCAAAGTTCCCCCAAGGTTTAAAGGTTGATGCCAGCCCAGAGGGCAGAGGTGACAGCTCTGTCACCCGCAGCAGTGGTGGCTTCGTGGAAACCCCCAGCCTGGAAGCTCTTGGTGCCAGCAGATGATGAAAAGGATGGGCTGAAAATTTGGGATTCCCATTTCCAAATGGGAATCTCATCTTCCTTTATCCTTTAAATATCTCTTTTCCCTCTCTCCGGTGATTCCCACATTCCAGTGCCAATTCCCCCCATCCCGGAGCCTCTTTGGCACTGGGAACTCAGTTTTGCGTTGGACAAATCCAGGTCTGGCTTAAGCTGCGTGATTTAAATGCTGCAGCAACTTCATTTTCCTGGGGCTGAGTGCTCTAGGATTGTCTGGAGGGGATGAATTGGGAACATCCTGCTTTGGGAATGAGGGGTGTGTTTGGAAAAGGGATCAGAATAGGGAACATCCCGCAGTGGGAATGCTGGATGGGTTGTGGAAAGGGTATCGGAATAGGGAACATCCCACCTTGGGAATGAGGGATGTGTTTGGAAAACGGATCACTCTTCCAATCCAAGAGCTCCAAGAGTTTAACCCTGGAGACCCTTTTCCCATTGTTATCCCTCACTTTTGCCCCAGGATCCAATCAACTTTAACGATGGTGCTGAAACTTCTGTGAGGCTCAGAAAATGTCAGAAGAGAACCAGGGGCACTAAAGGTAAATTCGGGATCGTCAGAACCACTTGGAATATGGAAAAAATTTACTAAAGGAAAGATAATTTTGATCTTTTTTTTCCCCTGTAAACCTGGCTTTGATCAGCAAAGCCATTGTGACTCTTCACAAATAAGATTTGTATTAATGAGTTCATCAAAACCCCAGCCCTGCACTGTATTTAAACCCCATATACATCCAGGCAGCTTTAATTAGACATTTAATCAATGGCTTTTAATGGAAGAGGATTGCGATTATGCGGCATTAACAGACACCAGATCAGATTTTTCCTGCTGCAACAAGAGGCTCTGAATGGATTTTAATTTTCAGGGGTGAAGATTTCTCCATAAAAATGGGTCAGCTGAAATCAGAAGTGGCAGTTCTGCAAAGAGCCGGGGTTGTGGGCCTGGCACGAGGAGAGGCTTTGCAGGAAGAAGGGCACTCGTTGGCCATTGATGTCACCAGGAGAGGCGTCACCTGCAGAGATGGCGATGAAAGAGCCGAGGAACAGCCAGGGGAGGGGGGCAGAGATGACAGAGAATGGCAGAGCAGAAGGAACAGAAATAATGGGGTTGAACTCGGCAGTAGAGACAGGAGGGGAGAGCAGTGAAAGCTGAGGAGAGCTGGATTGCGTGGCAGGAAAAGAGGAGCCAAGCGAGGAGCTGGGGGTGTGGAAAAGAAAGGAAGAGCTCAAAAGCCTCGGCAGAGGCACGTGGAACTTGGTACAAAAGCCTTTCTGGCCGATAATGGGATATATTGGAACCAGGGGTTCTGTGACCCAAAGCATCCCAGAATGGTTTGGGTGGGCAGGGACATTAAAGCTCATCCCATTCCGTGGGCAGGGACACCTTCCATTATCCCAGCGTGCTCCAAGCCCTGTCCAACCCAGCCTTGGACACTTCCAGGGATCCAGGGGCAGCCACAGCCTTGTGGGAGAAACAAAAACTCTCCAAAAACATGTTTCTAGTGTTGGAGAATAAAGGCATTACTTTATTCTGGCCAGGATGTGCAGTGGAAATCACTTCATCCACACATTGCCCAGGCTGTGCAGAGAAAATCATCCCATCCCACATGGTCTTGTAGCAGATTTTTCTCATTTTTACATACAAAACCCAGAGAAACTCCTTGGTTCAATGTTCATTGGTCCCAAATTACCCAATCGTTAATATTTGGTTTCCTATTGGTCATTGATCCCTTCAATTCTAATTTGCTCCTCATTCTTCAGTTCTCTTCTCGATCTTTTCCTGGACCAGGTGTCTCCAGCCACGCCAGGGGTGATGTTTGGAGCTGATGTTCCTTAACGTCCTTAGATAGTCGTTATCTCCTCTGGATCTTCTGGCTGCTCCCAATCTGTGCGGATGTGAAACTCATCAGGCCTTGCTCATTAAAACACAATCTTTCGGAAAGAAACTTCAGTTCCTTTTGCGCTGGGCAAAGAAGAACAAATCCCCAGCTAAAGTTAGTTTAAAAATTTTAGAAGTTTTATCATTTCCAGCAAAAGCATTCCAGAATGGTTTGGGTTGGAAGGGACCTTAAATCCCATCTCATTCCATCCCTGCCATGGGCAGGGACACCTTCCACTATCCCAGGATACTCCAAACCTCATCCAACCTGGACCTAGAAAATTCCAGGGATCCAGCGGCAGTGCTTGGAAGTGGCTTTCACAGGTATCAGCCTACCTGGACCAGATCTATCAGCCACCAACCCACTCATTTCCAGAAAAATTGGGATATCTCAGGGCCATTTTCCAGGAGATTTGGAAGAACAATTATGTTTATTTATAACTCTTTCTTTTATTTTGGGCAGGGTGTAGGGATGTCAAAATGGATCCAGCATCCATCAATAATATATTACTTTATTTTTTAAATTTTTATTATTTTTATTGCTATTATCATTAACACTGCAATTTATTTTACCATGCACAATTTATTGTGCCTCAAAAAGATGAACATCTGAATTTATTTATATACAAATATAAATATACCATAAACCAGAGCAACCTCAGGGGCCAGAAATCAGCAGAGCTCTGCCTAAGCCAGCTCCAGATCTGGCAGCTGAGCCTTGTCTCTTTACATGCAGAGCTCAAAAAAATGATCAGCTCCATGATTTCTCTGGGACAATTCCACCCTGTCTGTGTTTGACTTGAAATGGTTCCATCCATGGATGCAATCACCACTTTGGATTATTTAAGGGATAAATAAAGCACCTGGAGGATCAGGTATAGGAAGAAGTGAGGTTTTTTGTGGGTTCCTTTTCCTGCCTGACAGATCTTCATCTGCCAGGGAGATTTATCTCTGTGCCTCCATGAAATGAGGCGTGACGGTTCTGCAGATGTCAGAGCTGGACATAGAAGGATTCTCGTTTTTATTTTTANGGGTTGGGAGCTGGGTGCTCTCCTCCATAATTTCTCTGGGACAATTTCACCCTGTCTGTGTTTGACTTGGAATGGTTCCATCCATGGATGCAATCACCACTTTGGATTATTTAAGGAATAAATAAAGCACCTGGAGGATCGGGTATAGGCAGAAGTGAGGTTTTCTGTAGGTTCTTTTCCCTATCATCCACAGATCTTCATCTGCCAGGGAGATTTATGTCTGTGCCTCCGTGAAAGGAGCCGTGACAGTTCTGCAGACGTCAGAGACGGACACAGAAGGAATGCGGTGTTTGTCTTGGATTTAACAAACCCTGGAAAATGCCTAAAATAGGAATGTTCATGTGCAAGAAAAGACTCTCTCACTGGATAGCGAAATCACAGAATACAAACAGAATCACAGAACATCCTGAGCTGGAAGGGACCCACAAGGATCATGGAACCCAGCTCCTGGCCCTGCAGAGACACCCCAACAATCCCACCCTCGGCACCCCTGGGAGCGGTGCCCAAACACTCCTGGAGCTCTGGCAGCCTCGGGGCCGTGCCCATTCCCTGGGGAGCCTGGGCAGTGCCCAGCACCCTCTGGGGGAAGAACCTTTCCCTGAAATCCCACCTAAACCTCCGTGACACACCTTGCCACTGTGCATTCACTTCCCGCTGCCAGAATTCCGTACGATCCACGCATCTGAGAGCATGATCCTGCCTGGAAGCACTGCCAGAGTCACACCTATCCTCTCCTTCCACAGAACTCCAAACACTAAACAAGAGCCATTCAGAACCGGCTGGAAACGTCCCTGTCCATGCCATAACGGGCTGGAACTGGATGATCTTTGAGGTCCCTTCCATCCCAGGCCATCTGTGATTCTCTGGAATGTGCAAAAATCCCTCAACCACGATAAATGCAAAATCTTTTTTTGAGGTGTTGGTAGAATTCTGATTTTTTTTTTTTTTAACAATAATAAAATCAGAGGCTTTGATGACTTGCATTAAGCACAACCAACCACTGGCCCTGAAGATGGGTTGGGAGCTGGGTGCTCTCCTGTTATGGTTCCCACGTCATATTCCAAAGTCTTGATGGACACTCCTTGAGGGACAGAGACCTCAGCGGTCTGTGCTGCCTGGAGCAAACTGAAGCAGCTTTGGGTCAGTGACCACATCCTTGATTACATTTTCCTTCAAAATATCTTGGAAATGGGTGTGAGAACCTCATCAGGTTGTCCCAGCCTGCAGAGATCCCCCAATGCAACAAAAGGATGACCAGGCATTGGCACAGCTTCCCAGGGCAGGGGGGGAGTCCCCATTCCTGGAGGGATTTAAATCCATGTGGATGTGGCACTTAGGGACATGGGGCAGTGGGGGCCTTGGTGGTGCTGGGGGATGGTTGAACTCAACGATCTTCAAGACCTTTCCCAACCTAAAAAAGCAAAATTTTGGGGAGCAGTGGCTGGTTCTGCTGGAACAGAATTCCGTGGCCAGATTCCCACCAACTTCAGGGGCAACAGGGACAGGCTCTGGGCTTTGCATCACCCTCGTTGGACCTCAGAACGTGGATATTGATCCAGGTACAACCTCACATCTCCTGGCACCGGGTTTGGACACACCAGAAAATCCCAAAAATTCCCTGTGAGCCCCTACCAGCGGGTGCGGGCAGGGGAAAAACACATTTGTGGTGTTTAAACTGTGGGAGAGTGAGGGGGGTCAGAAATGGGAGCACTGGGAGCATCCACACGGATGGAATGGGCAGTTACTGGGAGAGGGAGCTGCTTTATGGCAGCTGAAAGAGAGCAGAATAAAGCTTTAAGACAGCTCTAAAATATTTAATTACTGCAGATCCTCATTGGAGGCAGTGAAGAGCTCCATTTTCGAGTCCATCTGCCCACATTTCCATTAATAAAACAATTCAAGAGTCGTTTGAGGGAGAAAACGCCAGCGCAGAGCCAAAACCGAACCCAAAGCACGGCTCAGCCGTGACCCAATAATTAATATCTTTCCTCCCACTTCCCCTTAAATAAACTCCGGCTAAAAATCAACGTGGATCTGGCTCAGATGAGCAAAGACAAATGGATGTGAGCTAAAAACAGCTGGAAAAATGCCACTTTCAGGTGCCCAATAAATGTAAATCAGGCATTTTCCCCTAAAAGCTCAGGACCCAGGGACATCTCCTCGTTTTCTGGAGCTGGAGGCCATTTGCAGTCATGGAAATTAAAAATAAATGAATAAAATTGAGTCTGGAAGGGTTTTTTATTCCTAAATTCCCTGTCACCAGTGCTAGGGAGACAAGGCACCAGCAGGGGATATCTGAGGGGCCGAAGGGCCCTGTGAAGAGATGCTGAGGGAGAAAATGGATTTGTTTTTCCTCCTGGGATCGGAGGGACAATTCTGAGCATCCCAGAAACTGGGAAGCCTCCAGTGGAGGGCATCAAACGTGGCGGGATGCTGGGAGTCACCACCTCAAGGGACAAGCTGAGGAAAAGCACATTAAAAAATGAGAATTGCAAGGGCTGTGCAGGCCTTGGACAAGGGTCACGAGCCAGCCCAGGTGGCCAAGGAGGTTGTCACCATCCTGGTGGGACCAGCACTGGTGTGACCAGTGGGAGCAGGGCAGGGATTGTCCCCTGGAGATTGTGCTGGGAACTGCTGGGGCACCACAAATCCTGAGGGCAGCTCTGGGCCCCTCATGGCAAGAGACACTGAGGGGCTGGAGCGTGTCCAGGGAAGGGAACGGAGCTGGGGAAGGGTTTGGAGCACCAGGAACGGCTGAGGGAGCTGGGAAAGGGGCTCAGCCTGGAGAAAAGGAGGCTCAGGGGGGACCTTGTGGCTCTGCACAACTCCCTGACAGGAGGGGGCAGCCGGGGGAGTCGGGCTCTGCTCGCAGGGAACAGGGACAGAAGGAGAGGGAACGGCCTCAGGCTGGGCCAGGGGAGGCTCAGGGTGGACACCAGCAGGAATTTCCCCATGGAAAGGGTGCTCAGGCCTTGGCAGGGGCTGCCCAGGAAGGTTTGGAGTGCCCATCCCTGGAGGTGCCCAGGGAATTCCTGGAGGTGGCACTCAGAGCTCTGGGCTGGGGACAAGGTGGGCATCGGGCACAGCTTGGACTCGGTGGGCTGGGAGGGCTTTTCCAACCTCAATAATCCTGGGATTCTGGGACTCTGTGACAGGATAATACACAAGCACAGAGTGATCCCATGCTGAGGTACTTCAGCCATGCACCAGTAGACCCAGAATGGATGAACTGGTCTGGAACTGGGAGTTTTTATTGCTCGGGGGTGATGGAAGCAGCATCCATGACCTGTGGAACATCCCACATTCCTCATGCTTCACCGACCTAGCCAGGATGACACAGGGGCTGTGCCTCAGCCACACTGAGTGGGATATTTGCAGGAATAAAACACAAGCATGTAGCTCATCCAGTCACCTGGAATTCCCGGAAAAACCAGAGAGGCACCATGGACAGCAGAGCTGACTGGAGAATCCTTTTTATTCCACACTAGAGACTCATGGCGAGCTTCTGCCGGAAATCTTGGACATCCAGATGTGCCTGCATTTGTTCGGACACGCACAGCACCGTTATTTTGGCAGCTGAGGCAGGTGGGAGATGCTGAATCCTATTCCAGCACCAGCAAAGGATCTGTCAGGATACAAAAGACTTTTCCTACTGCAAAAAAAAAAAAAAAAATCGGTGGAAAGGTTTTGGAGCAGTCTGGGTGCTCTGTTGGCTCCCAGCTCAATCCAGAGCAGCACTTATCCCACAAACAGGATGTGGAGAGAGACAAAGAGGGAAAAAAAACCCAATTCCCAAAAATAAGACATCAAAAACTTCGAATTCCGTATGAAAAGGTAAATCTGAAAAAAAAAAAATTCTAGAATAAATAGAGAGAGATCTGATATTTTTTAAGGCGCCCTGGAGGTGACACTGGTCACTGAGAAGCCCAGATGGTCACTGGGATGATAAATCCAGCTTTACAAAGCCAGGTCAGCTGCACTGACCCCTTCAGCACCAGCAAAGGATCTGTCAGGATACAAAAGACTTCTCCTACTGCAAAAAAAAAACAGGGAAGAAAGGTTTTGGAGCAGTGTGGGTGCTCTGTTTGCTCCCAGCTCAACCCAGAGCAGCTGCTCCGTGCAGTTGTCCCACAAATAGGGTGTGGAGTGGAGAGGGAAAAAACCCCGAATTCCCAAAAATAATTACCTTCAAATCCCATATGCAAAGGTGAAACTTCCAAAAAAGTCTGTCTGGAACAGATAGAGAGAGATCTGTTCTTTTTTAAGGTGCCTGGAGGTGTTACTGAGAAGCCCAGATGGTCACCGGGATGATAAATCCAGTTTAACAAAGCCCAGCTGGACTGAACCTTGCTGCACATCCCTTCTCCTCTCTGCCGGCGGAAAATCCGGATCCAGCTGTCATCCCTCTTCGTGGCATTTGCGAGGAATCATCAGGTGCCCTGTGAGGATGATTTTCCACCTGTCTCGTTGATCTCCTGCCGAACAAACCGAGCCTAAGCAGGATCCGGAATTCAAGGAAAAGCTCAACTGATGCTCTGCAAGATGCCCTGACTTGGCATCGTGTTCATCCGACCTTCGGAATGTTAATCCAAGGCTGTTTGGAGGGGAAGGTCAGCCTAGAGATGAAACAAAAGCATGAAAAGCTTGGCAGGCTAAAATTATCTCTCCCTGTAAAGCCTCAGGAGGTGGAAATTGGATCCAAATCTCCAAATGCTCCTGACAGGGTGACAGAGAACTGGGAAAAACGTGGTTTTGCCTCTGGGATTTTGATGGATCCTGAGCTCCAAGTGCTGCAGAGCTGCTGCCTCTGCCTGGTGTGCTCAGGTCTATATTTTCATAATTTAATATTTCTCTGCCTCAGGTCAGAAACTGAAACTGCACCAAAATTCAGTCAGAAAGAGCCCAGTGCAGCAAAAAATCAGGTGCAAGAGGTGTCCTGAAGATCCCATCTGGAATTCTGCATCCAGCTCTGGGTCCCCAGCACAGGAAGGACCTGGAGCTGCTGGAGCAAGTCCAGAGGAGGCACCAGGATGATCCAAGGATAGAGCAGCTCTGCTGGGAGCCAGGCTGGGAGAGCTGGGATTGTTCACCTGGAGAGGAGAAGGCTCCAGGGAGAGCTCAGAGCCCCTTGCAGGGCCTAAAGGGGCTCCAGGAGAGCTGGAGAGGGACTGGGGACAAGGCATGGAGGGACAGGACACAGGGAATGGCTTCCCATTGGACACAGGGACATTGGGGTGGGATACTGGGAAGGAATTCCTGGAAGGGAGGGTGGGGAGGGGCTGGGACAGAATTCCAGCTGTGGCTGCAGCTGGATCCCTGGCAGTGTCCAAGGCCAGGCTGGATGGGGCTTGGAGCAGCCTGGGATAGTGGAAGATGTCCCTGCCCATGGAATGGGATGGGATTTAAGGTCCCTTCCATCCCAAACCATTCCAGGATTCCATGAATCCTGACACCAGTCAGGAATTCAACCACGGATCAAGCATGACAAGGAAATTTCCCCCTTTAATCAAAGAGTTCAATTTTATGGAAAAATATCCGGACTTGTCCAAGAATTGCAGTCCAAGGAGATTTAACTCCACAAGAAGGGAAATTATGAAAGCGAGGAATGTGTGGCTGGAAAAGCAGTCATGGAACAATCATGAACGGGAATGGATTCCCAGTTTTTAGGAAAACCACAGCCCTCATTTGCTCCCCAGAAATTATATCCATATATTTATTTATGGATGTACACCAGGATTTATGGATAATGGATTTATTCACAACTCCTAAATAATAGAATCCAAACTACACAGCTGGGATTTCGGGAAAAACAGTAATTTTTCACCTAATTCCTCAATCCTGGCACATTTTTGAGTTCTCCAGCTCCATATATCCAACTTTTCCTTGGTAAACAGAGCTTTCCAAGGCAGAAAATATTTCATTTTCACTATTTCTCTCCTAAGAAAGTTTCCTTTTTTCCCTGCCAGTGAGTGAAGCTCTGTTTTGATGCTCCCAAAAATTGAAAGATGCTTTCGGCACCCAGGTGAGGTTTTCGTTCCAGGTTTTCACTGGGAAGTTGGATAAAAAGGGTTTGGAGCTGGCTGAGGAAAACAAACTGCCAGGTCCTTTCAGGAGAAATAAAAGGGTCTGAGCAACGTGGAACTGCTGCTTCCACTCTTTGGTTTGGCTTGAAAAGGAAATGTAAAAGCTCTTTGTACACTGGGAAAAATCCCGGCTGTTCTGTGTTTTCAGGAATATCAAATTGTTTGGATTAAAGTAAGGAAAAAACTCCCATTTAAGGACTGGAATTGTTATGTTAGAAGAGAATCCTGTAGGAGTTTTGGGTTCTGGGGTGCTTTTCTTGCTCCAAGGAAAGCGGGATTTGATCCAAGTAAACGGATACTCCATGGGATGTGATCCATGGGAACACTGGAGAATTTGGGGAAATTCATTCCCAGAAATCAAATAATGATCAGAGTTAGGAATTTAGTGAAGAGTGTAAAGAAACACAGCACATCTGTTCGGGAAAAACCCAAACCCTCCTGATTTAGGGAACAGCTGATTCCTAAATTATTCCAGTTTAAAGCATGGGGGATAATGCTGGAATTGGCATCCTCTCCCAAGGGAAAGGGGAAAGGGAAAGGGAAAGGGAAAGGGAAAGGGAAAGGGAAAGGGAAAGGGTCAAACACATTTGCAAGGTTCCATGGATTTAACCGCCAGGAATTCCTAGGATGGATTGAAATTTCCAGGCAATTTTCCAAGAATTCTGAGCTTTTAAATTCACTGTGAGGAGAAATACCCAAGTTTTGTTCTGCTCCAGCCTCAAGGGAATGTGTCTGACAAAATTTGGATGAGGGCAACAGAAAGTGTGGGAAGAGTTGGAGCACCTTCAGCATTTGCTTCTCTTTTATCCCATTTTTTCACAGCCTTTTCCTCAAGTTTTTCCAACTCCTGGTTCCACAGGAACATTCCTTACCATGAATCCCTTGAAAGTTCAGGCTGGAGCAGCAGGAATTCTTTTCTCTCCTGCTGTGGCTGCAATTCAGGCACTGGAGCAGAGCATGAACCCATCTGTATCCTGCAGAAAAGAGGGAATAGCCGGAGAGTTATGGTAAAACCAAGGAAAGGGTGAAATTTTAGCAAATTTAAGAAGTTTAGCAAATTAAAGTGGGTTTGGGCAAGAAGATGAGAGGCAGGAATGGAAAATAAACCCAAGAAGACTACGTGCTCCTGGCACTGCCATCACTGAATTCAACGACAAAAAATCCCCACATTCCAAGGGAATTTTCCCTGCTCCATCTCAAGGAGTATGCAAACGCTCAGGAAAGGAATTGTATCCATTCTGGGCCTTGCAGGAAGCTCAAAGACAATTGCAGCAACACTAAAATTGTTCCAAATCGTCTCAAGCTGTCCCACAAATGATCTCCTGCTGCCTCAGCTCTCTGAGATTTCCAAAGCGGAATAATTGAAGGCCGGAGAGGCTGCCCACACTCCTTAAAAACTGCTTGGGATGAACTTAGGAGGACTTGGAGGGAGTATTATTTATCATCCTCTGGGCATGGAGCGAGGGAATCGCTGATGTCATCAAATCCTTTCTCTTTCCCTGCCGACTGTGTGGCTCTCAATGCACAGCTCCACTCAAACGGAATTTAATCCAGACACCAGGACACGATTTTGAGTTTATTTGATTCATTTCTTGCCAGATTCCATTTGCTGACTCCTGCTCTTTCTTTATTTTTTTCCCTGCTGATGAATCCTATTAAGGAGGTAACGATGGAAGCGGAATTTGGAGAGAGTGAGCCTTAAAATAATTGATGTAGGGAAGGCAACCCTGAATATGGGAGTCAAGAGCCTGCTCAATTTAACAATTCTGTTTTCAAGTCTGGCTTAAATCCCAACCATTCCCAGGCCAGGGAAGTTTGAAAGGCCCCAGAATGGGAATTTTCATAACAACTTGAGGGTGGAAAGGTCCCTCAGGTGATTAAGTCCCCCCAAACTTCAAAATCCCAAACTTCTGGATTATAAATTTATGGAGTTGTCCCAAAGATTAAATCCCAGCAAGGAGCATCTGCTTGGCAGAGCATCCCATGAGGATGCTGAATTCTGGTAGTGCTGGATTAATCCCTGAAAATTTCCATGTGCAGATTTATGCCTGAGGTTTATCTGGGAGCTGAGATTTTCCATCAAGGATCAGCAGCGGACAGGAATCGTCGAGAATTCCTTTTGTGGCTGTGCCTGGGTTGGATTTATTTTCCTCATTTGCCGCATTTTGGGAAAAATCTCCTCTTCCAGTCAAACCAGCAGTTCCCTGGATTTCTCTGGTAAATCCAACAGCTGGGGAACGAGTAATCCTGAAAATTCCGTGTTTGAGCAGCCCAGATTAAAAAAAACTGGGATGAAGGTCCAGGTTATAGGGGCAGGAATAACAAAGGAAATCTCCTTTCCTCCAGACTGCAATGGGATTTAAGCCTTTAATCCTTGCATTTATCAGACCCTGCCCCAAATGCATTTGGGGTTTGTCAGCACAATCCACGATGTTCTGGGTTTGAGCAGCCCAGGGGAGGCCACAAAGATGATTCCGGGCATGGAAGATCTCTGGGACAATTGGAATTGTTCACCTGGAGAACGAAAGGATCCAGGGAAGCCCTTCCAGGGCCTGAAGGGGCTCCAGGAGAGCTGGAGAGGGACTTGGGACAAGGAATGGAGGGACAGGACATAGAGAATGGCTTTTAGCTGGAAAAGGGTGGATTTAGGGTGGGTATTGGGAATTAGGAATTCCCGGCTGGGAGGGTGGGGAGGGGCTGGCACAGAATTCCCAGAGCAGCTGTGGCTGCCCCTGGATCCCTGGAAGTGTCCAAGGCCAGGCTGGATGGGGCTTGGAGCNAGTGCTGGATTAATCCCTGAAAATTTCCATGTGCAGATTTATGCCTGAGGTTTATCTGGGAGCTGAGATTTTCCATCAAGGATCAGCAGCGGACAGGAATCGTCGAGAATTCCTTTTGTGGCTGTGCCTGGGTTGGATTTATTTTCCTCATTTGCCGCATTTTGGGAAAAATCTCCTCTTCCAGTCAAACCAGCAGCTCCCTGGATTTCTCTGGTAAATCCAACAGCTGGGGAACGAGTAATCCTGAAAATTCCGTGTTTGAGCAGCCCAGATTAAAAAAAACTGGGATGAAGGTCCAGGTTATAGGGGCAGGAATAACAAAGGAAATCTCCTTTCCTCCAGACTGCAATGGGATTTAAGCCTTTAATCCTTGCATTTATCAGACCCTGCCCCAAATGCATTTGGGGTTTGTCAGCACAATCCACGATGTTCTGGGTTTGAGCAGCCCAGGGGAGGCCACAAAGATGATTCCGGGCATGGAAGATCTCTGGGACAATTGGAATTGTTCACCTGGAGAAGGAAAGGATCCAGGGAAGCCCTTCCAGGGCCTGAAGGGGCTCCAGGAGAGCTGGAGAGGGACTTGGGACAAGGAATGGAGGGACAGGACATAGAGAATGGCTTTTAGCTGGAAAAGGGTGGATTTAGGGTGGGTATTGGGAATTAGGAATTCCTGGCTGGGAGGGTGGGGAGGGGCTGGCACAGAATTCCCAGAGCAGCTGTGGCTGCCCCTGGATCCCTGGAAGTGTCCAAGGCCAGGTTGGATGGGGCTTGGAGCAACCGGGGACAGTGGAAGGTGTCCCTGCCATGGAAGGGTCTGGAACGGGATTTGAGGTTCCTTCCCACCCAAACCAGTCTGGAATTCTTTCCTGGCAAAAGCCAGAGCTCCCAGGGCCATTAAAGCAAATTTGACTCTTTATAAGCAATGCTTGGGAGAGCCCAACCCCAAACCATTCCCTGGATGAGGATTTAAACTGCGGAACTCAATAAATCCATAATAAATTATCAAAATTCTGCACTTTTTGGGTTTTTTTCTGGTTATTTTCCCTGCAAATGCTTTACCCAGGTCCAGTCTGGAATTAAAGCTGTCAGCAACTCCCAGGGGGATTTGTGTTTCTTTGGATTTGCACCGGGAATCATCAACACGTGGAGAAAACTTCAATATCCTGCTTCTTATCCACGTCCCCTGGGAATAAGGAGCAAGAACACCAAAAATTTCGGGATGAGATTCAGACAAACTCCCTAAAAGTGGCAGCGATTTGTTGGGCTGTCAAAAGACAAAGATGTCGAGCTCATCAAAGCTCCTCTGGGAAGCTCCTGAATATCTGCTATTCCCAGCAATCGGAAAAATCCTGGGAAGGGATCTGTGATATGGCAAAAAGGCCCCTAAAAAACCCCAAAAAAATTAAATAATCAAAGAAAAATACTGAAAATGCTCCTTTTTTTTTGTACAGAAATAACAGAGGTAAGAAAGAGAGATAAACTTCCACCGATGCAGAGTGACTTTATCCCAAATTATTTAGGAATATCCTTAATTAGCTGTGCCAGAATTTGGGAGAAAACAATTCCATTGCCTCCTTCTTTTCTGGAAGGCTCTGACTGGGGCTATAATTTAGGAATTTTCTCCTGGATGTGGATTCTTGGGCTGGTTTTCCAGAGGCAGGAGTTGAAGCAGTAATTAAAGAGAAATTAATGAGGATATCACCACTTAAAAGGTTTTGCATGACTTCGAATTCCCTTAAAACTCAAGAAAACAATTTCCGTGGAAACAATTTCCAGTAAAACCAATTTGGTTTTTGAAGAAGTTTCTGCTTTTTTATTTGTACTGGAAAAAAGCAGATTTAGGGAGTGTTTTGCATAAAATCATTGGCATCAGGAATCTGTCCAATAATGTTGGGATGTCCCATAATCCATCGTCTCCCAGTTCATCCACTGGTTTGATGTAATTCCTTATAATAATTTAAAAATGAGAGAATTCCAGACTGGTTTGGGTGGGAAAGGACCTTTAATCCCATCCCATTCCACCCCTGCCACGGGCAGGGACACTTCCTACTGTCCCAGGTTGCTCCAAGCCTCGTCCAGCCTGGCCTTGGACACTTCCAGGGATCCAGGAGCTTCTCTGCTCCCAGAGAACATGGATGGGAAGATAAGAAACAACCTGAAGTGGCACCAAGGAAGGTTCAAGTTGGATATTGGGAAAATTTTTTCATGGAAAGCATAGCCAAGCATCGGAAGAGGCTGCCCAAGGAAGTGGTGGAGTCCCAAACCATGAAGGTGCTCCAAAAATTGTGGATTTGGCTGTTGAGGCCGTGGTTTGGTGGAGAACTTGCTGGTGGCTGATTGATTGATGATCTTGGATGTCCTTTCCAACCTTAACAATTCCATGATTCCATGATTTTAGAAAGGTATTTAACCACATTCTTTAATTTCTCCTCACCTTTTCGAAAGCTCCTTTCGCGCTCCAGAAATTCCTCACTGGGCGAATACCATTTGCAAAAGCCTAAAATTCCTTAGGATCGGCATAAACGGAATGAATTGGAAGAAGCTCATGGAAGATGTTTGTGTTAAACACAGATTCCAAAGGAACGGCAGGTCCTGACTGAGGAATTGTTCAGCTGAGGGCACTTGGACACAGGAATTCCCAGATCCAGCTCTCACATTCCTTGCTTTCCTCGTGTTTAAAGAGCTGGAATCTCATGTTCCAGCACAATCTGTGCCTCCCGAGCTGTTTTAACAATCCCCAGCTGCATTTCCTTCAACATTTCCAGTTTTTCCTCCTCTTCCAGCACTCGTCCATCCTCCCTCATCCTCATTTCATTTTCCATCCCAACCTCCTCTGTCAGCCAAGGGAACTCTCTTCAGCCCAGACCATCTGGATGTTTTTCTTTGGATGGAAATATTTGTTGTGGGCTCACTTTTCCATTCTCCCGTTGTTTCCATGGTTTATTTACAGATGCCAACGGACACAGTTGGATCCCACACAGATTTCTTCCTTTCCGCCGGAATTCTACCACAAAATGAGGAATTTGTCACGTTGGACTGGTGTGAGGGTGCTGGGCACTGCCCAGGCTCCCCAGGGAATGGGCACATTCCCGAGTCTGCCAGACCTCCAGGAACGTTTGGACAACACTCCCAGGCAGGGATAGATGTCGGATATTGGGAAGAAATTCCTGGCTGGGAGGGTGGGGAGACCCTGGAATAGAATTCCCGGAGAAGCTGTGGCTGCCTCTGGATTCCTGGAAGTGTCCAAGGCCAGGTTGGAGCACCCTGGGGTAGTGGGAGGTGTCACTTCCAATGGGATGACTTTTAAGGTCCCGCCCAACCCAAATTATTCCATATTTCCATGAATGGTTTGTTTTCCAACCATGTGCAGATTTATAATTCCAATTGCACCTGGATCAAATCTTCCGTTTGGAGTCTGTCCTGTGCAGAAATCTGTCCTTGTCTCGCTGCTTGCTTTGAACACAGCCGCAAAACCCAGAAGGAATCAGGAATTTAATGATGCTTAATTAAAAAGTACCTCATTAAGGGGAGATACTGAGACAAGAGTGGTCTGGGAAGGGAGCAGAGCATGGGTCAGGCAGCAGCTCCATGGAATTGAGCACTTCCAGGTTTTTCTCTTGGAAACAGACTGTGGAACTCGGGCCTTTGAGGCGGCTGAACCTCCTCTGGGTCATTCTCATTGATTTTCAGGAAGCAGCTTTGATTTTTGGCTGCTTTGTTCCAGGTGTGTGGCCGGGCTGTGCCGTCAGAGCCGGAGGAAGGTTGGAAAATCTTTAATGGAGAGGAAGGAGAGGCCAGTGTGGAGTCAGGGAAGCACAGATTGTTTGAACAGGAACAGCAGAAACGATCCCAGAGGGAATCTGAAGACTTCACTCTGCACGGTTTTGGGTTTGTGCTTCACAAACATCGGAGGAAAAGCAATTCCTCTGCTCTGATTTACATCCAAACACGGAATATTTGAATTTTTGCCCCCAAAGACAAGGAAGGGGCTGCCTGTGAACCAAAGCTGAGCTGGAGATGAAGTTCCAAAGTCTTCAGGAACAAAAAAGCTGCCTTGAGAAATGTCCCCAACCTTGCCCAGCTCATTTAGCACGGCTCCTGCTCTCACTGAAGGCTGCTGACATTGAGAGATTGGGACAGCAAAGCGCGGAGCCCCGGAATCAGCAGAATTCCAAGGATAAGCCGGAAGGTGAACGATCCAAATCACTCCGATGTGCTGAGTTAGGTGGCTGAGAGCAGCAAAATGAAGCAGCAGCTCCACAAAAGGTCCAGCAGGGAGCACAAAAACCATCGGGAAGCTGGTGCTCGGCAGGAGGAGGAGCTCGGAAAAGCACCCAAAAATGCTCTGGGAATGGCTCCTCCCTGAGGATTCCCAGTGCTAAAAGAGTGGGATGGGCCACAGTGGGTTGGAGGCGAATGGAGAGTTTGTTCCTGGAATGAAGGGCATCACTGGAAAATAAGGAATGCCTTAATCAGAAGAAAGGCATTTGGTGACAAGTCTTATTGGACCACCTGGAATCCACCTGGAATCCACCCAGCACAAATCCACGGCCCTGCAAAGTGTGTTAAGCACAAAAAAGGAAAAGAATCTCTGGAAATGCAGTTAGACCAGGAAAAACACCTCTCCATTCCAGGTTTCCTGGAAGTAATGCAGCAGGAAAATCAGAAATGCAAAGCAGATGGTTCTGGTTTCTGCTGGATGGGGTTTGCGTGGCTTAAAAATGGAATATTTCATCCCTCCACTGGGATGATTCCCTCTCTTTTAACCCACCTGGCTGACAAAGGAAAGAGCGATGGATTTATCTTTCCTGCTCTCACTCTCCCCACAAAAGATCCTTTGACAGAGTGCAATCTGTCTTTGCACTAATTATCTGCTCAAGTGAAATAACAGCTCAGAGCTGGTGGCACAGGAGTGTCCTAATGGGGACAGAGGTTCATTTCCACAAAAAGGGAACGAAAAAAAAAGGGAAAAAAAAAAAAGCTGGAGGCATCAGGAATTCATAAAGCATTTCTTTTAATATGATCTGAGTGAAAGTGTCCCTGCCCCACGGCAGGGCGTGAAACAAGATGGTCTTTAAGGGCCCTTCTAAAACATTTTGGGATTTTAGGATCACTTAGACTCATTTAGGAAGCTGAGCCAGAAATCCCATGATTTTATAGGATATTTTGACCAGCTAAGAGGGAAAGATAAACCAGATGCTGACTAAGGGGACACATCTGGGAATGTGACACCCGAGTTTTGGTGGGTGCTGGGGGGACGGGGCACCACAAAGGAGTGTCTGACGGGACAGCATCCAAGGAAAAGGGAGGATTTTGCAGGAATGATGGCAAAAAAATGCTGTAAATAAAGGATCTGCACTCGTGTTGGAGATTTTGAGGCACAAACCGGGGAAGAATCAAAAGCTGAGAGCATAAAAATTGTCATTTTCCATTTCCCCCCCCGGAAGTGTCCCAGTGTCAACCGTCAGAGGGGCAGTTGTGACACTCAGTTTGTCACCTGCAGGGAATCCACTGGAAAACACGGAACATTTCCTAGTCTGGATTAACCATGGGAAAGTCTCTGCAGATTAACCAGGGCTTGGTTTCCACCCAGACTGTCAGACAGGAATCTCCGTGTGTGGGTTGGATCGATTCTACCCTGCTTTCCCTTTGTTTTGAGCACCATAGAAATGGAATAATTTGGCTGGAGCGAGGCCAGGAGCATTGCGGAGTTAATGAATTTCTGAGCAGGTTTTTTTAGCAAGGCTTTGTGCTTCGAAAAAGCCACCGAGCACAAAATTAACTGGGCAGGATTACAAAACAGCCGAGGCAGACACTGCAGGAGTCAAGGAGAGGTTGTGTGGGAAAAAGCTCTTGGCTTTTATCTCCCTGAGTGTCATAATCACAGATGATGCTTTATCCTGGGAATTAAAGGAGTGATTCCAAGCCTATTTAGGACGAGAAGGGAAAAACTGGGGGTTGCAGGACTGGAGCTGGTGGGAAATGTGAATTATTGCTCCAGCACAGCCCTGGGGTTGCTGTGGGCCAGGGTTTGTTCGCTCCATACAGAGAAGTGTGAGGGGAGCAAAGGGCACTCGTGGTGTTAAAATCACGGAATTGTTAAGGCTGGGAAAAACCTACAAGATCATCAATCCAGCTGTGAATCCAGCCTCACCTTGTTCACCACTAAACCGTGTCCCCGAGTGCCACATCTGTGTGGTTTTGGGATGGGAACTCAACCCCTGCCCAGGGCAGCCTGTTCCTACGCTTAACAACGCTTTCTGTGGAGAAAGTTTCCATAATATCCAATCTAAGCCTCCCCTGGCACAACTTGAAGCTGTTTCCTCTCATTCCTTCTTGTCACCGGAGAGAAGGGCGCACCCTCCACCTGTGTTCCCTCTCCATGTGGGAATAGCGGGTGCTTCATCCCAGGAGTTGCCCTGTATCACCCCTGCCACCTCTGCCTGTATTTTCCACTGGCTCTGGAGCAGGGTTTGGATATTCCCCCAATCTCTCCTGGTGCTGGGATGGTTCATTCACTGCCTTTGCATGTTTGGAACAAAACTGCTGGAGGATGGGGAATTTCTGGGAACAGAAACCACTCCTGTGGGAACATCCCAATTAATGAAGGTTGGACAGAGCAGCTGTGGCTGCACCTGGATCCCTGGAAGTGTCCAAGGCCGGCTTGGATGGGGCTTGGAGCAACCCGGGATAGTGGAAGGTGTCCCTGCCCATGGCAGGGGTGGGATGAGATGATTTCTAACGTCCCTTCCAACCCAAATCATTCCAGGATTCCATGGAATTGTTCTTCACCTCTGGGCCTGGAGCACAGCCTAGAGGTTGGTAGGGAGGAATAATTCCTTTCCATCCTCCCCTGGAATGTTTTCCAGCAGTTCAAAGGCTCTGCTGGATTGTTTTACGGAATAGTGACCATCATGCTGTGAGCAAACACCTTCTGGAGCAGCCCCTGGCCACCGGACAGCACATCCCGTGGAGTGTGGGAGAGCTGCTCTCTCCCACAAAAAAAGTTCTTCCCTCCCAGTAGGTTCCACCTTTCAGAAGTGCCCTAAAAACAGCCCTAAACTGAAGTCAAATTTGCTCCAAAATGTTGCCCAGACTCGGTTTGCTTTAAAAAATAATCGAATTTGTAGTGTTGATTACTGTACTTTTCCCTAAAATTTGCATAAGCATGGAATGGGCCCTCAGGCTCCTTCCCAAGGCTTCTGGGCATCCTCTTCCCACATTTATTAACAGTGCTTGAACTCTAGAGCAAATTTTAATTTTTCTTTCGTCAATCCCAATGTTTCCATTACTGCCCAGGCTGGAAGGAGCTCAGGGTTCTCATCACACTCTTCAATTAATTTCTCTTCCCCTCATCAAGGTTGTTGTTGGATTAATTCCTTTTCTCCACTTTTCTTCCAGGAAAAATAAAATAAAGACAACAGCCATGAGAGGAAATAGTTGAATTCCTTGGAAAAAAACTGGTTGGGAAAGGGAGAGTTAAATCCAGGCAGTTTAATTCCAATCCTGCTGAAGGCCTGAGCATTTTAATGGAAATTGGATGATTTTATGGCTTAAGAAATGCTCTAAATCTGAATTTTGAGGGCTATTTAAGAGGATGGGTGATCCAAAGGAAACAGTTTGTGGGCTGGGAGCTTCCTTCCTTCTCACGGAGTCCTGGAATTTCAGAGGGAGGTCCACACCTCCTGCTGCTCGCAGGGATCCATAAGGATACAAGAACCACGCTGTTAATTATGAAAGGAAAATTATTTTGCTGTGGGTGGTGTTGTCCAATCTCCCATTCTGCTGTTCCAAACTCCTTGGAATTCCACTCTGGAATCAGGGATGGCTTCAGTGATCCCCTTGAAATTGTGTCACGGGATCCTACGACCTCAAAACAGATTTGTGTCCACCCCGCTATGAACAAAACGCGAATTTTGGTGTTCTAGAGCGACACAAGAGCAGCAAGAAATTGCTCTTCTTCCCCTTTTTCCCGTTGGGGGGTGGCTGAAGATTGGTGTTCCTCATTTAGGGAAATATTTTCCTGATGGGGAAAGGAATTATTTGATGGACACCAACAGTTTGCACCGAGCTTTTCAGGGAGCAAAAAAATAAATGTGTAGATGAAACAAGCAGCCAGTTAATTTCTCCTTCACAGTTGTTTCATGGAAAATGAAGAACTGGAATTCTTCGGGAGCCATCAAAGCTGGGAAATAAATGTGCAATTAGCTGCAGGAAAGTGCTGAAAGCCATTAGCGCTCATTTGAGAATAATAATGCACTTCAAGCCTATTTGTTGAAATATAAATACAATTATGGGGAAAGAAATTAATGCACAGTGGGAAGTTTCTTGAAGATGGCATCGAATTTTCTGCGGCACGGGATGAAATGAGTGAAACCGTGGGGTTTTGGGGGAGGCAAACAATGGGGATGGCGTAGGAAAGTGGAGATAAAATTGGAACAAAAAATGCTGGAACGTCCCCAGCTGTGCAGATCAAAGGAGAGGAAGATTTGCCGAAGGGGTCTGAGGGATGAAAGGCTTGTCCTGGTCTCCAGGGATGTTCCCAGCAGGAAGGAGTTTTGGGGCACAGCTGGAAGTGGAGGTGCTGCCGGCAAAGGAGAAGTTCAGACCACTGAAAGTTTGGCCGAGGAGATCTGACAGATTCCTGCTGCAGATAATTCAAGCTGATCACCAGTGCAGTGGGCAGAGGTTTATCTTCATTCAAAATCATCATTTTTGAGCTTTTCTTTGCCGTCCTCCCTGATCTTGTCAGGAAACTTCCCTGGAGATGCTGGCACAGAGCTGAAGACTGGAAAACCTCCCCCAGCAAATGGAGCTGTAGGTGGTGGATCAGGGGTGACGGTGCTGGGAATTCCGGGATCCACCAGGAGGGTGGCCTTGGAGGAGAGCGATCAGGGATGAAAACACAGGGCAAGGGTTGAGTGGGTGTGGAAACTCAGCCTAGAACCACAGGATCACGGGATCAGAGAATACCGGGATTGGAGAAACTCAGGATCACAGAATCACAGAAACACGGAATTACAGAATCACAGGATCACAGGATTATGGGATCACAGCATCAAAGAATCACAGGATCACGGAATCAGAGAATCACTGACACACGGAATGGTCTGGGTTGGAAGGGACCTCAAAGTCCATCCATATCCACCCCCTGCCACGGGCAGGGACACCTTCCACTATCCCAGGCTGCTCCAAGCCCTGTCCAATTGGACACTTACCATGAGGGTGGGGAAGCCCTGGAATAGAATTCCCAGAGAAGCTGTGGCTGCCCCTGGATCCCTGGAAGTGTGCAAGGCCAGGTTGGACATTGGGGCTTGGAGCAGCCTGGGATAGTGGAAGGTGTCCCTGCCTATGGCAGGGGGGGAATGGGATGGGATTTAATGTCCCTTCTCACCCAAACCCTTCTGGGATTCTATGAATTGTCAAATCACAGAAGAAGTGGGAGAAGCCTGGAATATGTTGACACAACTAATTGAGCTTCAGTTTGGGAGCTCATAACCTTCAGGAAGAATGAGAATGTTCCTCATCTCTGAGCACGCAATTAACGGTGTTGGAATCAGCTGGGATTCTTCTGTGCTTCCATTTATCCATGAGCTGCTGCCATTGTGAGCTGGCCCAGCTCTGGCTGACACTTTTCCATCTTCCTTGGATATCCTGAGGGAAAAGGGAAGGAAGGAAAGGTTAAGTAGTCAAATCACTCTGTCGCTTTCCTTCCTTCCTAACGCCAGCAGAAATCCCACAACATTTCCCCGCCATCAGCTTTTCCGAGTGCCCCATCCTTCAGGACTGACTTTCAAGAGGAGATCACAGAGCAGGGCTGGTCCAGTAATGCTGTCATAATTTAAATCTGAATTGCCAACATGAAATGGAGATGGCAGAAACTGCTCATGACAATGACATAAACGGGACATTTCTCTGCAATTTTTATAATGAGATCCCCCAGTCACTTAAAATAGGAATGTAAAACGATTTGGAAGAGGGTGATGTATTAATCTGTCCTTGGACGTGTGTTGAATTCCATCAAGGATCTGTAAAACAGGGATTTATCCCACCTAACTGCAGCTGTGTGGAGGTGATGGACTTAAGAGTGGCAGTGTAGCCGTGCCTCAGCAGATGCTGGGACTCCCTCACAGGGAGATGGACACTTCCAGGAATCCAAGAATCCCACACTCCAATCTGAAGACGTCAGCATCCAAACAGCTCAAGCTGGATAAGCGGAATCCCACTTGCAGGCTGGAAGATCGGGGCCTGCCCACCACTGACATGATCCTACCTGGAATCAAGATTTGCAATCCGTTGCGTTCAGAAAACCTATTTTTCCAAGTTTTTTAGATGTTGTGGACACAAATGAATTCATAGAATCATGGAATGGTTTGGGTTGGGAGAGGCGTTAAAGCCCACCCAGTGCCACCCCTGCCATGGCAGGGACACCTCCCACTGTCCCAGGCTGCTCCAAGCCTCATCCATCCTGGCCTTGGATGCTTCCAGGGATCCAGGGGTATCCACAGCTTCTCTGGGCATGAAATAAAAATTTAGAAGGCACCTTGAACATCTTCTTGCTTCTGTCCTGAGGCCATTTTTGGCCACCAAAGCCACTGCTCCTCTGCTGACTTCCTCAGCAGACAACCTTTGCCTGGTTTACTTAAATCCCCAGGCTGTGAGGAGTCAAGCAAAACAGGAGACAGCTCCCACGTGGCTTCCTCGGGACACATTTGCAGCTGCTGGAAAAGCTGCTGGGAGCAGTGAGCTGGTCCTGCCCCGGGGCAAAGCTTCTCCTGGAGAAGCAGCTGCAGAGAGAACTCGACAAGGTGCAGCTCATCTCTATTCTGGTGACATTTCCAGGACAGCGAAGTGACTTTTTCCCCCCAAGGCAAAGTGTCTTCTGACACGAGGCTTTGCTTCATCAGCCTGCCAAGCTGGGAGCCAAATTTATCTGGAATCCTTGTAATTCCACTTTGTACCTCACCCTGAAGCCCTCACGTTCGTGGAGAGGGTTTGGATGCCCCCGGGCAATTTGTTAACGCTCTGTTAATGCCAATTACATCAGACCTCAAGCAGGGAGGAGAAGGGGAGTGCTCCTTCGTGGAAATGTGGGGAAGCACATTCCTGCTGCATCCATGAAAAGCAACGAGCTCCTGGTTGCTGAAGGGCAATAAATAATGGACACAGGGAAAGTAGGTTGAGGTTTAATTGCTCAGCCTGACACCAGCAGGTGACAGAAAAGGCTCACGTGCACACCCACGGGAAAAAAGGTGGGATGATGGGATGACACCACAGCTCCATCTCTTCCCGCCAAGCGACCTGGCGAGCCGTGCTGGAATGAGTGATGCTAATGAAGATGTGAGGGGAGTGCTCCAGCTCCCAGGAAATCCTCTGGAAAAGGAAAAAGCTCCCATAAAGAGCCAAATCCAGCCAAGCGAGCTGCGAGCACGAGGAGTTTTTTCTGACTGATTTCATCAGGCTCTGGTCGAAACCATCCAAAGGCACAACCCTGTGAAGGACCAGAGCAGCCCCAGGGTTTGGGTCCATCAGGCTGCTGGGATTTCTTCCCTAAAATACCTGGCTGTCCCCAGAGCCTGGGAGCTGCTCCAGTCGAAGGGGTTTTTAATTGGAGAGGAAATTGTGATATTATTCCACGGATATGTGGTGAATCCCCTGGGACTGAGACCCTGCAACAGCTGAAGGGTGGCTCAGGGGCTGCCCTCACCTCCCACTTGGCCCTTTAACCCCCAGTTCTGTGTGGAAAAGACAGGAAACATAAATCAGACACTTCAAATAAGCAAACAGGATCACAGGCCTGGTGTCTGCCTCTGGTCACGTTCCCGAAGCCAGCAGAGCGATGGGATTGGTGCTAACGAGCTAATTGGGAAAATTTCCCTTGGCTGTGCCATCAAAAGCTTGGTGTTCTCTATCAGCTGCTCCTTGAGAGCAGCTTAGGAGAGACTGGAACCTACTGGAGTCTTCCTGGCTTTTTGGGAGCCCACAAGAGTCAGGGATTTGGGATCAGTGCAGTTCCTGCCTCACGGGCTGATGTTTCTGATGTTTCTTCCCATGCATTGCCACCTTGCTGGAATTCTTTTTTTTATTCCCTCGCAGATGAATCACCTTTTCCATATAGCTTGTGAGGAGAAACCATTTCTACCCAAATTTGTCTTGTTCTTCTCAAACCCTTAATTGCCATGGTTACCTGCCAGGGAGCCCCAGTGGATGCAACCAGCAGAAAATTGGGATACGATTCCTGTTTCTCCTGGCTTATAAAAATATCTCTGCTGATTCCTTCTTCCTAAGGCTCATTTTTCCATCAGTTCTTATTTCTGTTCATCCTGATGGACTCCTGCTTCTCCACTTGGCAATATGGAAGGAATTCTCCCCTGTGAGAGTGGGGAGGTCCTGGAATGGATTTCCCAGAGAAGCTGTGGCTGCCCCTGGATCCCTGGAAGTGTCCAAGGCCAGGTTGGAAGGAGCTTGAAGCAACCTGGGATAGTGGAAGGTGTCCCTGCCCATGGAATGGGATGAGTTTTAAGATCCTTCCAACCCAAACCATTCCATGATTCCACGATCCTACACCAATTCCGAATGCTCCAGAGGCAGCCTGGGCAATAAATCAGAGATTCCAACCTCCAACACTGGAACTGATCCAAAACACATCAATCATCCAAGGCCTTTTATCCAGGGAACAGCACAGGCAGCAAGAGGTTACCGAGAACTCGTGATCGAGCAGTGCAGCTTAAATCCTAAAAACCAAAATTAATTCACTGCTCCTTTTAAATATATGTAATTCCATCTTGGAAAGGATAAAAATCGGAGAGCTAATTTGGGAGTTTACAGCCTGCACATCAAAGCCACATGTGTGGAAATGCTCATTATTCAGCTGGATGATAAGCAGGTATCAATTATGTCCTCAAAAATGTCATCTCCACACACCCAAAATTCAGAAATTCTGGAGCTTGGGGATGGCTTTGTCTCGCTCTAATACTGGTGATGGAAGAGCCATAAACCAAGTGTAATAAAAGGGAAGTTCTTACCATGATTAAATATCAGAACTTGTCCATTTAAACTACATTTAATTGTTGGGGATGCCTTGCTGGTGAGCAATAAATCGTTTTCCTAAATAATACTTCACCTAAGGATGCAGAGTGAGCATTTGCACTCAGATTTCTCCTTATAAAAGGAAATATTTTGATTAAGGACATATTCACTGTGACTCAGTTTCTTATTTGTCATTATGGAGGGGGAAAAAAAATATCAGCATTCTTGGCTGTGGGTGATGCAAACACTGCTCGGTGGAGAATGGATCTGATCATTCCAAGCCATCCTGAGGCTGAGCCAGGATTAAATTTAAACAGACCAGATTTCATGGTCAGATAAGGGGTAAATCTACTGTGGGATCGGGAAGCAAAGCTTGTTAATAACTCCGTGGAAAATCAGTGCTCTGCTTCCAGAGGCAGGGAGGTCACGGATACCTGAACCCCTCTGTCACCAAGTGACACAATTATTTACAGCCTTTGTGACACCAGGGCTGGGCCTGGCCCTCCTGAGGTCCCTGTGCCTGATTCTGCTCCTTTTTCAAGTAATTCAGGTGTTCAGTGTCCCCAGGAAATGGTGACAGCAGCGAGACATGAGCCAGGGTGGGCAAGAGGCCAAAGGAACTCGGCCTGGATCAGAGCAGGAGCAGGGCAGGGATTGTCCTGATTGTCCCCTGTGCTGGGCACTCGTGAGGGACCTCAAATCCTGGGGACAGTTTTGGGCCCCTCCTGACAAGAGGGACTTTGAGGAGTTGGAGCATGTCCAGGGAAGGGAACGGAGCTGGGAAGGGTCTGGAGCACCAGAAGCAGCTGAGACACCTCAAATCCTGGCTGGACATGAGCCCAGGGGTGCCCAGGTGGGCAAGGGCCAAAGGCCTCTGGCCTGGATCAGGAATTATGTGGGAACAGGAGCAGGGCAGGGATTGTTCCCCTGTGAGGGACCTCAAATCCTGGGAGCAGCTTTGGGCCTCTTGTGACAAGAAGGACATGGAGGGGCTGGAGCATGTCCAGGGAAGGGGACTCCAGGGATTCCAGCCTGTTCCAACCCTTCCATGAAGAAATTCTTCCTAATATCCAGTTTCAACTNCAGGGGTGCCCAGGTGGGCAAGGGCCAAAGGCCTCTGGCCTGGATCAGGAATTATGTGGGAACAGGAGCAGGGCAGGGATTGTTCCCCTGTGAGGGACCTCAAATCCTGGGAGCAGCTTTGGGCCTCTTGTGACAAGAAGGACATGGAGGGGCTGGAGCATGTCCAGGGAAGGGGACTCCAGGGATTCCAGCCTGTTCCAACCCTTCCATGAAGAAATTCTTCCTAATATCCAGTTTCAACTTCTCCTGGCCCAGCCTGAGGCCGTTCCCTCTCCTCCTGTCCCTGTTCCCTGCAAGCAGAGCCCGACCCCACCGGCTGCCCCCTCCTGTCAGGGAGTTGTGCAGAGCCACAAGGGCCCCCCTGAGCCTCCTTTTCTCCAGGCTGAGCCCCTTTCCCAGCTCCCTCAGCCGCTGCTGGGGCTCCAGCCCCTTCCCAGCTCTGTTCTCTGCCCTGGACACACTCCAGCCCCTCCATGTCCTTCTTGTCACGAGGAGCCCAGAGCTGCTCCCAGGATTTGAGGTCCCTCACAGGGGGACAATCCCTGCCCTGCTCCTGCTCCCACAGAATTCCTGATCCAACCCAGGTGCCTTTGGCGTCTTGCCCACCTGGGCACACTTGGGCTCACATCCAGACAGGATTTGAGGTCCCTCAGCCCCTCCTGGTGCTCCAGCTCCTTTTCCAGCTCTGTTTTCCTTCCATATCTGTCTTGCCCATATTGCCATGGTTTTCAAACACCTCCAGGGATGGTGACTCCAATACCTTACCACACTTCCAGCGAAGAATTTTTTTCCTGATATCCCCACCCCCCCTCCCCTGGGCAACTTGGAGCCATTTCCCCTTTTCCCACCTTCTAACAAGAGGTTCAGGAACCTGGATTTGCTCTGCTGTGCCCAACATTGGCCTGGCTGTCTATTTACCCAGAAAAACAGAGGGAGAAAGACGTGGGAAAAAAAAACCTCCAAAACAGCAACAGCTCCAAGCTCCAACGGATAAATCCAAGGTGTTTCAGCTCCATTTGCTGCCCACACAATGCTGGGAATTCAATGCTTGCCTCGTGGAACATGAGGTCATTCACGAGGCCTTTCTGTGACATTTGATTCCTCTTTTTCCACGAACTGAGGCTGGAATTTGCCCTGGGAATGCTGAGGACGGTTGCAGCCGTGTAAAACGTTCTTAATTTCATGCTCATTGTTAGAAAAGCCATCTTTACCTCGGGATGTGTTTGTTCAGCACGGAGCTGGAAGCAAACAGAGAAAAGAGGGATAAATGGATCTCAGGGAAGAAACAGAAATAGCTCTTGGCGGAGAAACATTCCCTGACCCCAGACTTAGATCTCGACAGTGATGTGAGGGGCAAAAAAGACACTAATAATTTACAAAGCAAATTATTTGGAGCATCCCCAGCTCCAAAATTCCCAACACTGTGGGGAAAACAGCCTCAAGCGGAGCTCTCTGCTCCCAAGAAAATAAAAATATTGGCCTCTCTTTTTCCCTTCTTCCTTCGTGGGTTGGGTTGCTTTACACAACAAACGGGGTTGAAAAGGTTTCTGAGAGCCTCACACCCAGCAAAATTAATTCTGGTTTTAAGTTGGAGATGGGAAAAAATTGGATTCCACGGGAATGTGGGAAGGTTGCGGATGTGAGTTGTCCACCAGCGTTCTGTTTTAAAGCTCAGAGGGAAGGGACTTACAGCCTTCTTTGTAGATTTTACTGGAAGCAAAGAGATCTAACAGATGTTTCGCAAAATTTTTCAGGTTTTTCCCTTGAAAAAAAAGGGATTGAGCTGTGTGACTTTTGGTGATGAAGGCTATAAATGAAAACTGGGTGTCAGCTGGCTCAGATTCCCTGGAATTGTGGCTCTGTTGCACCCGGGGCTGCCGGAGCCTAAGCTCCCTTTTCCATTCAGAAGCCAAATATTTGGAATTAATTCCGTGTTTCATCCCAGTCATCCTCATCATTGATTCTGGGAATACTCAGAAGATCAGGATGAAAAGTCCTCTCCATTTGCTGAGAGCTGTGTCTTTGGAATTCTGCTCCACCAGAAGAGAAATACAAAGTAGAACGGGGATTGTCTGAAAAAGCTGCATTTGCCTCGTAAATCCCCTCACTGGGGCTGCTGATGTGTGGGATCTCATCCTCTACCTAAAACCCAAGCACTGAACATAAAAATAATGTTGTTTTATGGATTTCAAACAAAACACTGGCAGATTTGATCCCATAAACTGTCTCATTTCCTTTCATAAATCCAGAATGTTCAGCAGAACGTTAAGAAAATGATAATTTTTTTTCCTATTTTTTCTTACTTTTTTTTTTTACTGTGACACAATTTAATTTTTCCTTTTTTTACTGGCATTAAAAAGGGACGTGTAATATTCCTTTTATTTCAGATATAATCACATACTTCCACAAAAATAAAGTGGGATAAGCCACCCACCACCCACAGAAATGATTTAAATTGGACTTTTTTCAGTGACTTTTTTTTTCTGTTAACAATTCTCATCCACAGAAAATATTTGATCTCTCCAGCAAGACCTGACCTCCCTAAAATCCTTCAAAACGTTAAAAATCTGAGGAATTAAAGGCACCATAATCAGGCACGAGGAGATTAAGGATTTTCCCTTGATGTGGAACAGGAATGAGGATGGAGATGTTGGAGAAGGTGTTTTTCCTATGGTTTCTCCAAACCATGGCAATAAAACCCGGATATAAGAAGTCTCTCTTATTAAAAATCATCAACTTTTAGAAGATTTAATATCTGGATTATTAATATCTGACGTTATTTAATGTGCTCTGATTTCCTGAGCACAAGAAAACTTCTCCTGGTTGCCAAAAATTCCCTGTTAAAATTCCGGATGCAGAGGGGTTTTATCCTTAAACCTGGGACTAAAAGGATTGGCTTGGCTTCCTCATTTCCACCTTTTTTGACACGAGAGAGCAGGAAAAGAAGAGATTCTATTATAGATGATTATTTATGGAAAACATAGAATATATTGAGCTGATCCAAGTTTCTCCTGGGTGGAGAATCCCAGGAGCTCAGGGATGTGTGTCCCAAAAAGCCGGATGGAGCCATCCAAGCGATTGTTGGGAATACTCAGTGGGAAAAACAGGATGTGGCTGGAGAAGGAGCCATGTGGAGGTGGGGATTTTCAGGGAATGCCATCCCTGTTCTGGCTCCGGGGCAGGAATGAGGCCAGGAAGTGCCCATGGACTGCAGCGGGATCAAGACCACCCCAAACATCCAGAGCCTCCAACACATCCCCAGGAAGGTCTGGAAGAACAGACTGAGCACAAGAACTAATTTTTCTTCTAGGATGGGGAAAACTCATCCCTAAAAAGGTGCTCCCAAATCCCGGGAGGAGCCCCAGGACCCTGCACATCCCCTCAGCTGGGTCAGCGCTGGAGCCAGCACTGGAGATCTTCCTTTATCCCGTTCTCTCTGTCTCTGTTCCCTTTTATCCCACCCCTTATCCAAACCCCACTTCCACGGGCTCATCCCAGAAGATCAGAGACCATCCAACACTGATTTCCATGCCAAATCTATAATTTATTAATAAAACTGTGGAATCCTTTCCAGATCCTCTGACTGTTATCATTCCTTTTCCCCCACAGGCACAGGCATTCCCATATGTTCCCTTCCCTGTTGGAATGGGACAGGGATTTCTCCTAAATTCATCCACTTTTCCTGCGTTCACCCTGATATTTTCTGGGGGGATAACCCTGAAAACCAACCAAAGCAAATTCCTGCTGGATCCTCTCCCTGTTAATTTTTTTTTAAGATGAGAAAGTTCTGCTGGAGCGTTACAATCAGAGGGAAATTCCAAACGAGTCTTTAATTAGGAGTTTGTTTCCACGTTTAATGATACTCCTGCAAGAATTTGGGGCACTAATTGGCGCTGCTGTGCTCCTGCTCCTAAAAAGAGCTCGGGATAAGCTGCCAGGAGAGGGAAGCCACCCTTGGAGCGTGGCAGGTGGGTGGGTGGTGGGATGGGAAGCAAAGGGAAGAGCAGGTGGGAATTTCAGGAGACAAGCAGGAGCTGTGGAGGTGGAGGAGGAGAAAACAGTCGTAAGGGGGGCTCTGGGAAGCTGAGAGGCAGAAATTGGGGATGACACTGAAAAGAATTTTTTAGGGTTTATATCTCGATAAATATTTGGGAGGTTTTTTCCAGGAGCTGTGGCGCTCCCAGAATTTTTTTTTAAGCTAAAAATTTATATTTATTCACTTTTATTGATACTGTCAGGCAGGCAGAGGTCAATGGACAGCCTTGGATGGGAATCCAGGAATAAAAGGGAAAGGAATCCGCAGCCAGGAGGATTTTCCAAGGTTTGCCTGCGGTGAGAATGGATTATGGAATATCAAAACAGGCAGGGAAATTAAGTTTTTCCACAGCATTTATGGGATGAAACATCCAGGTTAAGAACCTTAAAACCAGGGAGTAACTTAAATTTATTATAAATATGGAATATCCACTGGAATGTTCTTGGAAAACTCACTTTTAATTCCAGCTAGCCCTTGCTAAGTGTACTCAACCCATTGAAGTTGTTTTCTCAGGGAGATGGGAAATAATATCCCAGGATTTCAGGATCCAATGGAAGCGGCATTTCCAGGCCCATCTCTTAACCACCTTAATCCCCTAAATCATCTTATTCCCAGAGGCAGCAGGGCTGCAGTTTTGATCCCATTCCGTTCCTTTCCATCCCAGGAAAAGACCCCTGGCCCATTCCATCTTCCAAACCCAAATTAATCAGGAAATATCCACAATTTCACTGGGAAAGCAGCCGAATCCATAGCAGGGCCAGCAAATCAGTTTTGAGCAGATAGATTTGTGCTCCTCACTTGGTGGATTCCTTCTCCCCCACATTTTGGGAATCTATTTATGGGAATTATTGGGAATTAATTTATTTGCCAATTAATTCTCTTCACTCGTTACGCATCCTGTGGCTGCATCACAGGACACAGGGATGGACCTGGAAATTCTCCGGAATCCAGTGGGAGATGGATTCCTACACCAGCATAAATCAGGTGTAAATCCAGAGCAGATTTGGATACTCAGGTGTGCAACTTTTACTGGGATAAACCTTTGATTTCCAAGCCTGCTCCAACCCTCATTCCACAGCCAGAAAAAACAGAATTTTTCTCAACCCAAAATTAAATCCAGCATGTGAAAAATCAGAGATTTTCAGCCTTTCATTGTGCTGTACAGGGGATTTTATCACCATTTTCTGTGTGAAAAACAGGGAGTTTTTCCTCTTCTTTGCTGCAGTGAGAGCCTGATGCTGTTTTCACAAGCTCAGCATGGGAAAAGCAGAATTAATTCCTCTTTTTTTCCAAGGAAGTCTGAGCTCATTTTGGTCTCCAGAACTGCAAGGAGAAGCCAATACTGATCACACTTTCGAGAGGTAATAAAAGCGGAAGAAAATGGGAAGAAGAGAAGATAGAAAGAAAATTACAAACTTTGCTTTATCTGGTGATTCCCAGCGACTGGAGGGATTTTCCAGTCTTTATTAAGCACTTTATTTATTAAATAAACCCAAAAAAACCAACACGGATCATTAACATGGAACTTTACTGATTATTATTACATTCATTATTGCATCATTGTGGCCCAAATTAAACCCTCTAAAATCTTAAACTCCGACTTTGGCTTTGGGATTGTGCAGGAAGATCAACCTCGAACAAAGATGCCCTGAAATTTCCCATGGATTCCGTATCTCTTGGATGAGTTTTCTCATTTCAATTGTCCTGTGTATTTGCTGACCTTAAAAAGGGATTTTTGATGCAAATTCTGACCTACTCAACATGGGGAAGAGCCCAGGGTTGGGCAAATGTTGGAGGTTTTATCAGGGTGATTTCATCTCCATGGCCCGGCCAGCAGAGGAAATAATCCTTGGGAACAGCATTCCCGATCTAAAACCCTCTGGCAATTTTGGAGCTGGTATTAACAGGCCTTGGACTGGGTCCCTGCAGCCTCTGGCATTTCTGCAGTGCTGTCGGAAAGGAAAATCGAAACGGTCCAAGGTTTCTTTTGAGTAAGGAAGGACTTTTAAAAGCCGATTTTAGGGTGGAATAACTGAAAGGAACAAACTTTTTATCTGTGTTGGTACAACACAAATGGTTTTAAAACAAAAGAGGGTTGATTTAGGTTAGATTAGATTAGATTAGATTAGATTAGATTAGATTACATTCGATTCGATTCGATTCGATTCGATTCGATTCAATTAAGGAAGAAGTTTGAGACAAGGAGGGCGGTAAAACACTGGCACAACTTGGAATTGTAGGATCACGGAGTCATGGAATCATGGATCTTTCTCCAGTTCCACCCCTGCCATGGGCAGGGACAGTTTCCACTATCCCAGATTTCTCCAAGCCGTGTCCAGTCCAGCCTTGGACACTTCCAGGGATCCAGAGGCACCCATAGCTTCTCTGGGAATTCCATCCCAGCCCAGCCCCACCCTCCCAGTCAGGTATTCCTTCCCAATATCCAACCTAAATCCACCCTTTTCCAGCTTAAAGCCATTCCCTGTGTCCTGTCCCTCCATGCCTTGTCCCCAGTCCCTCTCCAGCTCTCCTGGGGCCCCTTTAGGCCCTGCAAGGGGCTCTGAGCTCTCCCTGGATCCTTCTCTTCTCCAGGTGAACACCATCAGCTCTCCCAGCCTGGCTCCGGAGCAGCTCCGTGGTCTCCACATCTTTCCCGGAGCTGGACAGAGTTCTCCAGGTGAGGTTTCAAAGTAAAGCAAAGCAAACATTAAAGAAACTTCTCCTGGTGGATCCAGGTGAGGTCACTCTGGGCAAACTGAGGGAAGTGCTGTGGGGGATATCCCGGGAAATTCCCAGGATGGGTCTGAGCACAACAACCTCCTGAGGACACCACAGATCCCAGCACCCTGGTTTGTGGGCAGGAATTTTCAACCCATGTGGATCAACTCTTGCTCTCCAGCCCAGCACACCCACAGCTTCCTCATGGAAGAACAGAGTGGGAACAGAACTGAGGGAAGCAGGAACAACACTAAAAAGCAGAGAAAAAACCCAAATTTCCCTGATAAACACAAACCAACTCATTCCTGCCACATCGTCCCCCAACCATGAGAATGTGTTTTGCTTTTTCCATCAATTTCCAAGCCAGAAGCTCCCGCTGACCTTTATTTGTGTCCCCTCTTTGTGTAATGATCCCACTTTGATCCCGACCACGCTCGCAGAAAATGAAGTGCGGCCCCTGCCAGGGTGTTTATATTTAGATATCCTCGAGGCACAGAGCAGGTTGCTGATTTTCCGTGGAAATTCTCTTCCCAGACAAATGGATCTGCATCAGTTGCACGGGGAATGATTAAACCCCAGCCCTGTAAGGGATAATATGAGCAGGGTTTAACAAAGCTGGCACAAAAACCTGGCTTGTAGCAAGGGCTGCAGCCCACCCAAGGGAAGTTGTCTTTATGCTGCTTGTTTTCTCAATAAGGGGAAGTTTTAAGAGGGGAAAAAAAAAGGAATTTGGGCAGTGTTCCTTGTGAATTCTTTATGTGTTTTGGGAATTAAGTGTTCAGTCAGCACAGGGAGGAAAAACCTCATGGAAAATCTGCCCCAGAGCATAAAAGTAAAGGGATTCTAGGGATGAGATTTCGGCTTGAAAAAAAGTTTTAAGCAGGGAACTCCAGGATAGTATGGATTGGGAAGGAGCTTAAAATCCACCTCATTCCAACTCCTGTCATGGAAAAGGACACCTTCCACTATCCCAATGTGAGAGCTGGGAATGTTCCCCTGGAGAGGAGAAGGCTCCAGGGAGAGCTCAGAGCCCCTTGCAGGGCCTAAAGGGGCTCCAGGAGAGATGGAGAGGGACTGGGGGCAAGGCATGGAGGGACAGGACACAGGGAATGGCTTCCCACTGCCAGAGGGCAAGGCTGGATGGGATCTTGGGAATTAGGAATTCCTGGCAGGGAGGGTGGGGAGGGGCTGGGCTGGAATTCCCAGAGAAGCTGTGGCTGCCCCTGGAACCCTGGAAGTGTCCAAGGCCGGGTTGGAGGGGGCTTGGAGAAATCTGGGATAGTGGAAGGTGTCCCTGTCCATGGGAATGGGATGGGATTTAAGCTCCCTTCCAACCCAAACCATTCTGGAATTCTGGGAATCCGCGATTCCCTTCTCCCACACCATCCTGGCAACTCCCAGGTTTTGTATCTGGTGCTGCTGAGGAAGGGACACCCTTGTTCATCTAAAAGAATTTCGCCTGGAAAAATTCCATCCTTTTCCTACCAGGAAAAATTTGGATATGAATTATTTCCAGTAATACACGTAGACAGTGAGGTTACTTTGCCAATTCGTAACAAGCAAAGTACTTTGTGAATTTTGTTAAACAAAAACAAATGAGGGATTTTTAAAAATGTAATATTTTAGTAGAGCAATGATCTTATAATCACAATCCCATTTTTAACTCCTCCACCCCAACCCTGTGGCCGATTGAAAATAAAAGAGCTCGAATGAGGATTTCAATAAAAATTTAAATATTTCACAGCGATCCCAGAGTTAATTTTTTTCAACAATTAAGAAAAAAGGAGTTTTTCCTTTCATTTTTGGTATTTCCATGGCAAAGCCACATTGGAAAGTTTAGGGCTGGTTTCACTGCTCACATTCTGTTTTATCCCAAGTCCTCGTCTTCTTCCCACCCCTCCAGCTCGTTACAAGGATCATCCATCATGAATAAATTCCATGCTCTTTGAATAATTTCTCATCTTCTGTTGTACATCAGTTCATGTCAGTTATTGAATTAAGATGAAATTAATCAGATTTAAGTGGCACTGAACAAACCTCAGCACTGAGCAGTTAAAGAGATCATCAAAAACTCCTTCGGCTTTGTTAAAATGATTGAATTGGGATTATTAAAACCACTGGGAGAATCCAATCCCTTTGTCCTGCTGGGTTGGCAGCAGAATCCCAGTACTCAGGAAAAACTGAGAGGCACAAAGACATTAAAAGTGAAATTGTTGTGGCTTTTTTCTCCTCAATCCATCTCGCATTTGCTAAGTCAGGACTAAGGAGGTGAAAATCCCAGAATTCCAGAATGGTTTGGGTTGGAAGGGACCTTAAAGCCCACCAGAATTTATAAAATCATTGTAAAATGGTTGTGATTTTTCACCTGGAATTTTCTATGGAAAGAGAAGCTTCCAAAATATTTTGGGGTTTTGTTTGTTTGTTTGTTTAACAAAAAATAAATGAAGTTTTTTTTAATTTAATATTTTAGAGCAACGATCACATAATATTCACATTGTTTTCCATCTAATTGTTGGAGCTTTGAAGTGAATCCACAGAATTATCCTGGAGATTTCCGAAATACTCCTCGAGATTTCCACCCCAGGCAAAACAAACACTTGGATTCTCCATGGATGGATTCAGAGTTGTTTTTCCCGCTAGGAAAACCTCAGGAACAAAAATTCATATCCAGCTGCTCGACGCGGTGCAGGAACTCCAAAAAAAAAGGAAATAAAACAATCTAGAATTCTGAATTTACTGGGAATTTGCTCCTGCATTTCCCAACAACATCAGCAACAGGAGCAATTGGAGCTCTTGGGTCTGGATGCCTTAGGAAAAGGATATTTGGGAATGTGGGAATAAATCGACACTGTAAAAAGAGCAGGGAAAGAATTAAGTTAGGTAAGACTGGAGTAAAATTCCCTTGGGCAAAGGAGCCAATTTGGACAACTTGGAAAGCTCCTGGGGCTGGAAGGCTGAAGGGAAAAATCCTGAGCACAGTTGGGGAATTACACAATTATATTTTGTCTTTTTTATTTTTAAACAAATCTCCTGCTTTTAATTCAGAGTAAATTCCTCATCCATATTTTCTTCAGGAATTCCTGTAAAATACAGTTGTGTCCTACAATTCCTGGGTGATGGAGTCCAACCACGGGATCCTTAACCACATGTGGGTTGGGAAAATCCTTGTTATCCACTTCAGTGTGGCTGAGGAGTTGGGCCCAGCTGTTCCTCCATCCCAAAAAATGTCCTTCGTCACGGGAAGGCATCATCCTGCAAATCACCACCTTGGAGAAGTGACTCCATGGAAAAACACAGAGACATCCAGCATCTCAACATTTCCATCAGGGATGGATCCATGTCTCCAGCCTGGCATCTGTCCTGGAGGAGATTTGCGGAGGTTGTAGCTTTGTCTTTGAGGAGAAGGTGAAGGCTTCTCATCTTTAGCGTGGCCAAGAGCATTCCTGGGAGGCTCTGTGCAAATTATCCTGATTTTTTCATTCAAATCTTGGTTTTTTAAAGCACGCCCTCACAGGGGTGGATGAGGTGGGGAGCAGGAGGGGAGCTTGGCCAGGTTGAGGAATCAAAGGAGTAACAGTGTCGGTGCAATTCCACTAATTCTTTTTCCTGGTTAAGCTTTGATGCCTGCAAATCCCAAACCCCATCCCTGATTTAATGACCCTGACATGAGAACCCAAAAAAAAAGGACACTTGGATGAGATGATCACGGTCAAAAAGGTTCCAAGGTGTGATTGCAGCAACTTCCAATTTCAAAAGCTGGGAGCCCATCAAAGGAGCTCTCCGGATGTTCCTGCACATCCATAATTTCTAGGAAAGGTAGAGAGGACCCACAGCTCTTCCTGCTGGAATTCCAGCCAAATTCTGTGGTTAAGTTAAATTATCTCCCAGTGTTCGTGGCAGGGTTTGCTGCTTTTATCCAGTGAGATATTCCTAACCAATTCTCGCTTCTCCCAGATTTCTCTGCCCAACAATCCCACTCTGTGCCTGGAATCCTTGTCCAAACACTCCTGGGGATATTTTTAACCAATTCCTGCTTCTCCCAGATTTCTTTCCCCAACAATACCACCTGTGCCTGAAATCCTTGTCCAAACCCTCCTGGAGCTCTGGATGAGTTGAATGTCTGGAAGGTCTGCGTCCACTTCCCTCCGGAGCAGCCTGACGAATTTGGGCACCTGGAAAAGACTGGGGTGAGCAGAGGTCGGATTGAAATCTCCCATTCTATTTCCTGCTGGAATTTTGGAATATTGGGAGCTAAAAATGAACCAGGAGAGAGCAGAGAACGTTGAGTAAATTTACTCCATAGAACCAGGCCTTGAGGCAGGAGAAGTGGGAAGTGACTCATTCCCAGCTTCCAGGGAATGTCCCAGCTGGACACAGGGATGGGGGCTGCTCAGCTCAGCGAGGGGCAGCCACCTCCAGGCTTTTCCAGGACTGCTGTGCGCGTTCCCAAGGCTGGGCAGCAGCAATTTGGGGTCAGAATAACTTCGGTGTGAGCAAGGCAGAGCTCAGGACGAAATCCATGTTTTCTCCGGCATGCTGGATCCCAGGAAACAGCCTGGGGCGAAGCCAAGGGCATCTCATTTTCCTGAATTTTCTCTGTGCTGTTTTCTCCGCTCTGCTCTCAAAGAAAAAGTTCCTCTTTACTTTTTTTGGCAACACTGGAATGGGAGAAATCCTGAAATTTTCAGATCTTCGGGAGCTCAGCAGCAAACAGCAAAAACGCAGGGCTGGGAAAACATCTCCCTGCTCCTTAAATAACACCCCTGCAGGGCTGGGATTGCAGGATTCACCTCCATCCCGCGGGCTGCTCCTTCCGAGGAACAAGATTCTCGAGGCTTTCAAATCCTCATTTTCTCCCTCCTCATCCAAGATGACACTAATGGAGCAACGCTCAGGGCGGGGAAATCAGTGCTCCCTGTGCTCCCAGAGCCCGCGACGTGGCCACAGCTGTGGGAAAGACATATTCCACTAATGGACTTTCCTTGTTTTTTGATTCCAGACTGGATAAATCCACAGGCGGGATTTCTAATCCATTACTTGCCCCTCATCCCATTGGAAAACGCCGAGTTCTGCTCCCCAGCTCCCATCTCCATTAAGTCACTCCCAGTTTTGCTCCTTTCCAGAGGCAGCTGTGCTTTGCATCGCCGCTTTTCCGGCTCCTGGTGCTTCCTGGGCCTGCTCCAGATGGAGCAACATGCCAGAGACAGATGGAAAAGGGCTTTGGAGTCAGGAATGTGTGATGAGGCCATGGATGAGAGCTGGCCTTGGGTACCCTCAGTCCTGATTTTGCACTGCTCACATCTCTCTGTGGGGTTGGTTCCAACCCCACTGATCCAGATCTGATCCCGAATATTCCATGGAAGGCTGGCTGTTTCCCAGGAGTTTGTCCGTTTTATGCTCCCAGACACATCCTTGGCTTCTTTTTCCATGGGGACCTTTGCATTTTAGCCTGGGGCATTCCCAAATCCAGTATTTCATCAGGAGGTTCCCTGCAGGGTGTCAAGATGGCTCTTCCATCCCCAAATCCAGCTGCTAGGTGGAATCCAAGGATACTTTATCCCTCTTTAGCACCTACTCCTTAATCAGACACCTTGAGGAGGCTTCCGACATCCCATTTAAAATTCCCGATTCTCCCCTTGCTGAACAAGTTGATCACTCCAGGAGAACAACATGACCTGGAATAAAAAAATCCCCAAGCACAGCAGGATTTAGACTTAAAAACGAGAGATAATCGTGGAGAAGAGGGAAATTATTTAATTTTATTTCCAGAAAATTCCGTTTTATTCCTGGAAAACTCAGGGAACAGCAAGAGGTTTAATCAGCTCGTCTTGTTCAGCTAAATAAGAGAAGTGTGAGGGGGAACTTGGTCAATTTGTTGAGTCACTGCCTAAAAAACTTCAGGTGGGATCTTCCCAAGTCACCGAAAACATGAGGAGATCCATGACTGAAAGCAGGAACTGGGAGAAATCTGGCAGGAAATCTGGATTGCATTTTTTGAACATTTAACATAATTTACCTGTGCAATTAATGAATTCTCAGCCATGGGAAGCCATTAAATCCATGTGGGAAGATGATCTAAAGATGTTTCAGCTCAATCAGAACACCAGGAATTTCCTGGAGCACTTCCATGATATTTTGGAGCAGCTCAGATGGGCTCCTACCAGATTCCTTGGGCTCCAGGATCTGGAACTCCAATAAAAATTGATTTAATATTGTAAAAAATATGAATTGTTTTCCTCTTTCAAGAGTTTAAAATAATGATCAGGACACCACAAGGTCTTGTAGGATGAAATTTGGGACAGATGCAGGAAAACCTGAATTTTTCTTTATATTTTTCCGATGTCTTGATGGAAAACTTCTCGTGTCCATTCCATCGAGATCTTCCAAGGGCTCCGCTCCGCTGGGATTGTTTCAAACATTGCTGCAGAGAGGAAATCTCAGTTTTTCATATCCAGTGCAGGAAGTCTTGGGTATAAATTGTAGCAAGGAAGAGAGGGCTCAGTCTCCAAAATCCCATGGATGGGGAGGTGGAATTTTCGCTCCATCTCTGGAAATTTCCAAGTAAAAGCAGCTGGAACAGCTCAAGAAGAGCCAAAAGAGTTTTTATGGTTTATCAGCTCCTGAGGTTGCTCAGAGTCTCTTAAATCCTGATTTTAGTGACACAGGGCACTTGTGCCATAACTCAGCTGCTCCAGGACGAATTTCCTGCAGGGAATGGGGCCTTGTTTTTTATTTTCCCTGAGGATTATCAAAGACAATGTCAGGGCAGGGTTTGAGGAACCACCACAGAGCAGGAGCTGAAATCTTTATTTTCCTGGGACGGCATTTTCCTGCGGCTGTTGGTGTTGGTGAAGGAATGGCGACATCCTGCATGGAATAATCATTCCTGAAAAAAGCCAGGTGTTCTCATTTCATTTTGGGCTCTTCCAGACAGAGGGAGAGGGAACGGGAGCTTGAATTGTGCTCCGCCTCCAACAGGAATTTGGGCTGAAAACACATTTTCCACAATGCAGCAAGCCTCAGGCATTGATCCATTAAAATATCCAGTAGTTTTTTGGGATCTAAACATAATCAAATCTCTTCCCAGGCCACCAAGAAATTCCATCAGGATCTCAAATCTCTAAGGTGGATAAGAACCTCCAGGTGCAATTGAGGACTTAGGACCCAGGGGATGGACAAGAAGAAGAATTAAGGACCATCTCCTTATCCAGCCATAAGGACCTACCTAAATCATCCAGGCAAATAATGGATGAGCATGGAATAAAATATTCCCTCAAGTCCAACAGGAACCTGGAAAAATTTTCACCACTCGTTCCTCCAGTGGCTTGTGTTTTCTGTGGAATTTTTGAGCACAAATTTTGCCTGAGTCTTGTAAAATTCAATTTTTTTATGGTAAATCTGACTGGATATCAGGTTGGATGGGGCTTGGAGAAATCTGGGACAGTGGAAGGTGTCCCTGCCCATGGTAATGGGATCTTTAATGGATCTTTAAGGTCTTTCCCACCCCAAACTAGTCTGGGATTCCATCCAAGACCACAGCAGTCACATGGACACTTAACAGCTCGATAAATCCAATTCTATCCCAATCCATCCTCAGCCTCATCCCAAAAGATCCCACAGCTTAAAGCTGGGAGAAAGGAAGACTTGTGGGGCCATTTTCCAAGCTCAATTCAGAGTCATTAAGGTTCATTGATGTATAATTAATGTGCAGCTTAATTGAAGTGGGTTTTTTCCAAATTCATGCTCCAAATATGTGGAAAAGCTGATCCTGAACCGACATTAGCGAAGGAAAAGTGTCAGCAACCATTTTTTCTGCTTCCAGCCCAATTCCAGTGATCCCAAACAGGCTCAATCCCAATGTATTTGAGTGGCAACAAAAATGGCATTCCACTTCGCCACTTTTTGGAGTTTTTCATTCATTATACAGTTTACTCAGGAAAAATTAAACATGGACTTAATGTCAAACCGTGCAGCAAGTCGACATTCCTTCACCAACAGCCACAGGAAAATAAAGAAAGGAAGAGTTGTGGGGCCATTTCTCCAGCTCAATCCGGAGTAATTAAGGTTCATTGATGTA
Source organism: Rhagologus leucostigma (assembly GCA_013397725.1). Classification (NCBI taxonomy): domain Eukaryota; kingdom Metazoa; phylum Chordata; class Aves; order Passeriformes; genus Rhagologus; species Rhagologus leucostigma. The sequence goes on along the minus strand of VZTD01003898.1, from coordinate 364,299 downwards.
TAATTAATACGCAGCTTAATGGAAGTGTTTTTTCCCAAATCCATGCTCCAAATATGTGGAAAAGCTGATCCTGAACCAACATCAGTGAAGGAAAAGTGTCAGCAACCATTTTTTCTGCTTCCAGCCCAATTCCAGTGATTCCAAACAGACTCAATCCCAATGTATCTGAGTGGCAACAAAAATGGGATTCCACTTCGCCACTTTTTGGAGTTTTTCATTCATTATACAGTTTACTCAGGAAAAATTAAACACGGAATTAACGTCAAACCAGCTCAGCTGATTCATCTCTTTTCCACGGATTTCACAGACGCTCTGTGAACCGCCACTTCCTGAGACAGCACCTTTTTATTTCTGCATGAGCGGAACTGTCATAAATCCTGATTTATCTCCTCCAGTCAAATGAAATGTGACCCAGGCAGCCAAATGCCAGCTCCTCTTGTCTCTTTTCGGTGTTTCAGGTGTGCACCCATCACATTTTAACAGTTCACTGTTAATAATAATAATTCTGCTGGAAATTATTGTTTCAAGGGGAGATGGGCCTGAGAAACTCTGAGGAGTCTCTGTGTTGATAGAGGCAAAATAATGGCAATTAACTGGTTGCATTCCTATAGGAAATATTCCACTAAAATTAAAAATGGATGGTCAGTGGGAGGTTAATATTCCATTAAAATTGAAAAATGGATGGTGAGAGGGAGGTTGGTCCAGCTGCATCTTTAGCTCCATGGAAGGGGTGGAACGGGATGAGTTTTCCCGTCCAAACCATTCTGGGATTCTCTGCTATAAAGGATGAGGAGAATAAAATAAATAAAATGTGTCTAAACATGAGGAGAATCAATATTTCTCCATCAGGAGAGGAAGAAATTAAAGTATCACCTCCAGATTTCATTTGGTTTTTAGAGAAACTCCTCAAACTGCAGTGCCAGGGAGGTGAGCTGGGGAATATTTGCTAAAGCAGGAGATGAACAATCTGCTGTGGGAGCAGAGCAGGAATAAGGAATATTTTCCCTTTGATGCACCCAGACATTTTGTTCCCTTCCCACATCCCTGTGATTTACACTCCGGAATGAACTCGTTGATCTCAGACTCCACCAAGGGGCCCTGGAGGCTCCAGGTGGATCAGAGCTTTTATTTATCCCGAACACAACCCAGGAATCAATTCCTGCCAGGAAAAAGCTCTCCTTGCAAAGCTGAGAACTGCTTTAAAAGGAGCTAAAGAGCCTCAGGAGAGCTGGGTTTTCCTGCTGAATTCCCTGAATTCTGAAGCCCTTCACAATTCCGTTATTGCCCAGAACAATTATTCAGGAAAAAGAAAGGAAAAAGAAAAAAATACGGAGAAAAAAACCCGAATAATCTTTTTTTTCTGGTTGGATTTTCAGTTATCCAGCAGTTTGCTGGGACAATTCATGCCTGGAATTTCCAGGAATTCCCTCTGGCCATGGTGTTGGGTCAGTCTTAGGGTGCAGAGTAAATCCAGAGCCTGATGTGGGAGAAATCCGGGAGAAATCTGGGAGAAATCTGGGAGAAATCCATGCCCAGAACTCCCCGCAGGGAATTTCTGTCTTGAATGCCTCCTGTGGCCTCTCATTTCTTCCCAGGTTTTCTGAGTTGCAATAATGAAGTTCCTGCAGCTTAATCCAATCGATTTCTGTTATGGATTTCAATATCAGATCTTGGAATGAACATCAGCTCTCCCCGTGGTTAATGCAGTGCCTGAACTCCAGGATTCTCTGTCCTCTCCCAGGAGACTGAACTATGGAAAACTGTCCTTGGTTTAGGCACAAAGCAAAGTCAGGATTGTGGTATAAGGCAACCAGGTGATAAAGGCTGGGTTTTCCCTAATTCCTGTTGGAACGGTCACGGACAACGCAAAGCATCGTGGATCCTTATCTTGTCAGAACGTTGGAAAGATGCACGAACTCTTGGAAAAAAAAAGGTTATAAACCAAATTTCATCATTAAAAGACCTTAAATCCCAATTCCAGCCTCTTCCATGGGAAGGGACACCTTCCACTATCCCAGGTTGTTCCGAACCCCATCCAACCTGGCATTGGACACTTCCAGGAATCCAGGGGCAGCCACAGCTTCTCTGGGAATTCTATTCCAGGGCCTCTCCCCCCTCACAGCCAGGAATTCCTTCCCAGGATCTAAATCCACCTTTCCCAGCTTAAAACCATCACCGCATGTCCTGTTCTATTTTATGTTTTGCCTTCAACACTTTCGGCCACATTTCTCGGCTGGGACATTGGAATTCTCCAAATACTCACCGGAGACGGCTCAGACTCCTGTGATTCCCATTTCCGAACAGAATTCCTGAGATAATTTCCAGATTTTTTAGTAAATCCCAACTGGAATTCTCCAGTGAGTGCAGGACCGGCAGAGCTCTCGTGGCTGAAATGCTGCCACTGTCATAAAATGAAAATCTCTTTTTTAATCTCTCTCCAACGAGATTATTCTCTCACATTCCCCTAGTCCCAAACCAGTGACAAATTTTTGCTTTTGCATCCCAAACAGAAAAATCTTCCCATTTCTCTTTCAGGCAGAAAAGTGACTTTTAATGTTCCCTTTGCCCCACTCCTGCTTGGAAAAGAACCTGGATTTAATGGAGCATTTGCTTTGTCCTCACACCCACACAAAATATTCCCTTTAAATGAAGCAGCTCAAGAAATTCTGAATTAGGAACAATTTTATCCAAGACATTTTCAGCTTGGATTGCACCTAAAAAAGCCACCTCAGCTGAACTGAAAATGACCCTGGAAATGTTTTGTCGGAGCAAGTTTGAGTCAGCACAAAGCCATGGAAGTCAGGCTTTATATTTTCCAGAAGAAAACCCAGGATTTTCAATTCTTCAGTCAACAAAAAATGCTCCAATTCCAGAAATAATTATTGCAGGGCAATAAGGAAATCAACTATTGCAGAGCAGCCACTGCACAAGTCAATTGTGAGTCATCACCAACAAAGAAATCCCATTTAAATCCCGAAGAAATCCCAAAGAAATCCCACTTAACACTCCAGTCTTCAATGTTAAATATGCAGGTCTGTGGAAAGCCAAGGATTTTCTGAAAGGTTCCCATTTTGGGGTTTTTATCAGGATTTTTGAGGTCTTTTTAGGGTCTCTTCAACCACAGAAACCTGAGAGACTCAGAAGCTTCCGAGTTCCGGGAGTTGAAATAATTCTTTGGATAATGTTTATACTCCAGTGCAATTAAAAATTAATCTTAATAAGCCAAAAGTTGATAAAAAATACTTTTTTCTGGATAATTCTCTGAAGGAGAGAAGGAATTATCCCTCCAGTCATGGAAAACAGGGAAATCTTCCTGCATTGATATTGAAATTTGCATGGGAAAGACAAACCTAGGAGGGAAAAATCGATCCATTAATTAAAAAAAGTAATTGCACACATCTGTCTCCCTCACAGGACTGTGGGATCTGGCTGCCCAAACTCCTGGAATCATTCACACAATTCCAGGAGTTTGGGATTTTTAACAGTTCCCACTGAAGGTTACCTGAACACTACTCCTTCAACTCAATGAGAGATCACAGGTTGAGAATGAAAAATGGCTCTTCCAAATGGGATTTGTCCCAATTTAATGGAATCATTTAGAATTCACACTTTTAATTAACCTCTGCCAATCTCCGGGACTACAATTGAGTGTGTTCCAGTGACAGATCCACAATTATTTTCTTATCTTCTCCCGTTGGCTCCTCAGTCTCCACACTCTGAGGGTTCAAGGAGTCACTGCCAGACAATCCATCCTGCCGTCTTCAGGTGGGGGAATGCAAGGAGAGGACATGGAAAAGGATTTGAGAAAAACTCCGAAGCCTTTGTGTGGTTTGTAAGCAAGATTAACTCCAGTCAGGCCAGAACGGAGGGACTTGGAAGTGTTCTTGGATCTTTATGTTCTGATCATCAGACAGTCAGGAAATCATGGATTATTTATCCTTGTTATCCAGTGATAGGGCCATGGAGATGCTCCAAGGCTGGAGCCAGGCTGGGAGAGCTGGGAATGTTCACCTGGAGAAGAGAAGGCTCCGGGGAGAGCTCAGAGCCCCTTGCAGGGCCTAAAGGGGCTCCAGGAGAGCTGGAGAGGGACTGGGGACAAGGCATGGAGGGACAGGACACAGGGAATGGCTTCCCACTGCCAGAGGGCAGGGATGGATGGGATATTGGGAATTAGGAATTCCTGGCTGGGAGGGTGGGGAGGGGCTGGGATGGAATTCCAGCTGTGGCTGCCCCTGGATCCCTGGAAGTATCCAAGGCCAGGCTGGCTGGGGCTTGGAGGAGCCTGGGATTCTGGAAGGTGGCCCTGCCCATGGCAGAGATGGGATGGAATTTAAGGTTCCCAAACCATTCCAGGATTCTCTGATTTGATCCTACAAACCACCTGTGGGATACCAGTCAGGAGACCTTCCTGAAATAGCCAGGTTTAAATAATCCCCCACTGATTTACCCATTTCCATTCATTTATATTTGTATTTATATTTGTATTTATATTTGTATTTATATTTGTATTTATATTTGTAT